>JAPMOQ010002458.1:67233-130872 GCA_026543055.1 Argiope trifasciata | reverse complement strand
TATATATATATATATATATATATATATATATATATATATTGATTGCAGCTATATTCATAATTTTTCAAACATTTGCTTTTAAAAATAATCAATGGCATTAAAATTAGATCCCCATTATAAATTTTGTGAAAATTTTTAATCAAATTTATTTTTATTCTTTGTTAAAGAAAATATTTAAAAATTTGGATATTTTCCAAAATGTTGTCAAATGTGCTTCAAATTTTATTTTTGAAAACATGATTTCCATAATAATGTAACGAAGTGAGTTTTGGACAATTTTATGCATTCCAATTTATAATGATTTTAAACAACATATATAACTGTAAAACTTTAAAATATTTGCAATAGATCAAAGTTTATTACAAATTAATTATATATCATTATTTTCTAATTTTATATTTGTTCTGCATTCGCATAGTTACATATTAATTTGTAAATATATTTATAAATATATTTTAGCTCGGAGGTTATTTACTTTTTTACATGAATCTGAGGATTAGGAAAAACAAGACATTGAAGTCTATAGAGGAAGTTTACTCTACTTCCCTTGCCTCGTATGAAATTAGGCTTTATAAAAGAGTTTGTTAACTCATTATCAGTACAAGGAGATCTATTTCAAATGTCTTTCAGAATAGTTCCCTTTTTATACAATGTATTTGTGAGGGGAAGGTGTTTGCAAGCTATACTATTAAGAAAATGATGACTAAAAATTTGGATTAAAAGAGTGTGAGTAAAGCCTAAGAATCTTTCAAATTAATAGCAACATACTGTCTTGGAATCAAAGATTTACTTATCCTTTACCGGAGTTATTTTAATAAAGAAAGATAATATGAAAGATGGTGAAAGATTGCAAAATGAATCGAAAATGGGATTTTGATCATTAAAATTAGAATTTTAGTTATCATCAGTCCAATGTGTAATTACTGAATGATGTATGTAGAATTGTTTTATCAAGAATAAAGATTTGTTTAGTTAAATTTATATTCCATATAATAAACAAAGAGAAAGTGTCGTTTTGGGGTCAAACCTCTTAATATTTAGTAATGGCCAGTTATTGAAAAACTTCTCTCATACAATAGATAACCACAATAACCCAGAAACAGCATATATCCCCAAATACGACACAAGAAATCCTAAGAAAAGAAGACCCCAGATATTCCTTCTTGATAAGTAGCAGAAAAAGGGAAATGGAAAATGACAGCAAATGCCCTTATCAATAATAATAAGAAAAGTCAAATCATTTACTCTACAACACCATTGCGAAACCAGACAGCAGAAATTAACAAATATTTGCAAACACAACAGATAAAAGGAAAATCGGGTATTCTTTCCATTCATTTAATATCATACTAATCAACATTATTTTATTAACATTAAATCCCTTGTACAATTATTAACATTAAATCCCTTGTATCTCTTCTTGTATCTACAAGAAGAGATATAAAGTGATAACAACAGCAGATACAACAACAGTGTAAAAATATTTAGATTCGAATCAATTTTTTAATTAGGTAAAAATAAGTTAGTGATAAGGCTTCACTGATGAAGGACCAATAAGTCCAGGCTATCCGTTGAATTAAATATTAATCAGTCAGATATCAATCTAGGCAGAATTGTAATAACCCTCTCTCCATACTTGGGTTTCGGGATTAAATTGTACAAATACCAAAATCGAGATATTATTAGTCAGTAGTGCTAAGATTAAAAAGAAATCGGGAAATCTCTATGAGGGGGTGCAAAATATCAACATGATTTAATATTTTCTCATGTATATGTGTAAATGCACTGTCTCCAGCAAGTGGGCCAGAAGAAAGCTATATTTAAAAAACTCTGTAATTAAATTATATTCGCTTTTTAAACTTATTTATCATTTAAATGTTATCAGATCTATCATATTATTGCAAATATTTAAGCAATGATAAAAAGTAAAGTAAATATAATTAAAAAAATTTAATTTGAAATTCGTAACTGAAAATATGAAATAATTCTTCGAACGCATTCTGCGAAGATAAAAAAAGATGACTTTCCCTTTCTTGCATTGCCATTTCAGGTTTTATGGAATTAAATTAAGAAAATTGAAATAAAAAAATAAAGATAAGCAAAAAATAAAAACCTACATTATAAAAAAAGAATATTGTTACAAGAATGAAATTTTGCCTTTCTGCAAGAATATTGTGGTAAAAATGACAGTCGAATGATCAACCTTGTGAGTGCTAATTGGGTGTCTCGTCATTGATCTCAGATATTGGAGACAAACTTGACTGGAATTTGGAGACTTGTCGATGAATTTGACGACTTTGAGAACAAAAAATATAATGCTGAGAACATCGGGAATTTTATCGATGCATTCCATAGGAATCAATATGCGCCCAGATAATCATTGACTCATATGCATCTAGCCCCGCCACCCAGAAACAATAAAAGGCCTGCACTCTGAAGCAGCGAATAGCCATGGTGTCATTGTGAATTGAACAACTAGTCTTGTGTGAAGTATTGAGTCGGCAGCTAAAGCGAAAAGTGACAGAGGAGTGCATCAGCCATCTGAAGAGACGGTAGAGCAAAACTCGGAGAATCTCTTCTCCTGCTGAATTCTGTCCGGCTGCTTTGTGTGCTGTGGTCGTTGATAGTACAGGATTTCTACTTGTGGGCTACTGATGTTGTTGTCTATTGTTGTGTGTTCGTCTTGGCTGTACATATTTGTAGTTTTTGTGTTGTCCGTATAAATAAACTTCATCATTCTTTCTTACTGAGGCTTGCTACTTGTGCTTTTCACCATACACCCACTGCATTATTAAGTGAAACCGACGGTGAGAAATCTGTTACAATATTATTAATCATATCAGATAAAATATGAACTTTTATTAGACCAAATGAAAATTTATTAATTTTACTTTCATATTCATTGAGATACTCTAAATATCCAGTTGCAATATATCTTGCATTTTCAAAAATTAGATCAATAGCATTTATTTACGCAATGGATCTTGTATCATAGATTATTCTGTCTACCTATTTTGCATACATTTCCATTTCCAAAAATCGCTAGATTATAAAAGCTCAATATCATGTACGGGATAATTGAGATTTCTAGAACGAACTCTTGAAATAATTGCTTAGAATATACATTTCATGTTCAATACTGTATCTGAAATAATATTTTAGTGGAACGGTTTAGAGAATTAGAATACTATCATACAAATTTACATTTTCTTCTTTTTATTTGAAGCGCTGATTGCAATTTTACATAAGAATCTATAATGACGGTAAAGTAATAGTGAAAAACTAGATACTGAAAGCTGAATCAGTTATGAACAATTGCGCAGAATCAATTAATTCCATATCTAAGCCAGCTAGTCCTGTGATTTATATTTCTTTTATATTTAAATGAACATCATCGAAACTGCAACTTTGATATTTATAAAACAGACTTTTAAAATAATTTAAATGCGAAATTTAAAATTCGTTTCACTGCTATTATCTTTTGTGTCTTGTGACATGTTTTTATAAAAATCACATAATTTTGGGCATGAAATGAAAGTACAAATTACCGACTCCATTTCTGGAGAAGGAAACTGATTAGATAACATAAGATTCTTATGCGATCCTATAAATTTTCGGTAATCGAAAATCTTATATTTATTTTATTTGTAACTAGTATCTAATTTTCCCTTATTATGGGTGGAATTACTTTTATCTTTTTAAAATAAAATTTATTTAAACCATCCTTCTTCTTGCTTATTTCAATATAATAATATTTTTACATTATCGTATTTCGTTTAGATATGTGTTTTCATTGTGGTGAGAAATGACTTAATGACAAATAATTAACCAAATTCATATTTTTATTATATTTATAACTGCTTAGCTAATAAACTAATTGCATTAAGCAGAATGAGAGAAAAAAATTTTTAACATAAGAAATATGAATTTCAGCAAATTTTTATTCGTATTATATTAATTTTTATTTTCTGAAGGGACTTTAAAGTATATTGTGAACTTAATAAAATTTTGAAGTAAGTCCAGAAAGTAATTTATTCCTTTTATGTAGCAGGGTCAGAAGAGAAAAAAAAATAACCATAATGAATTATTCCTGGATTAAATTAGAAATCAGTTACAATGGAGTGCAATTAAATTATCAGAATTGATTTAATACTCTGTGCACTTTGGGCTCATTATAGGAAATGCTATTTAAATGCATATAATTTGATTCACGAAATAAAAATTATGCGTAATCTGTTTCACAATGTTACTTTTAAAGTAATACTTCCTTTAAAAAATGAAATATTATAGCTTTTCTTCTACATTATTTTTCCATGGCAACATCATCTCAAAATAGCATAAATATTTTTTTAAAATTATGTTCAATTACCTTAAATTATTTTTTAATGATAAATGCAATTGTTTAAGATTTATTTACATTTATTTATTTGTATTTATTTTTCAGTTCCTACTATTAGTTTACACTTTACTTATATATATTTATTTATATATCTTTCTACAATTTTCAATCGTTAATAAAATACTTTTTGTTCATAAACTCGATTTCAAATGCAGTTTTTAAATTTTAACTGAATGATGCGTGGTATTAATGATTTTTTTCTTTCAAATATTAAATAAATATTTAAATTTAATTAATTTTAATACTTTACTACATTTTTAGCAGTTTATAATAAAAATTGAGATTAACAGGCAGTACCTGAATAGGTAAAATACAAGAATTTCAGTGTTTTCACGTGAAGGTGAAAAATGCGAGTTCGATTCTTGCAAAAATCCATAATTTTGTGATACTTAATAATTGTTTTCATAATTATCTAATAAATAGTAACTAAAATATTTTTTCTTTTCTAACTTCATTAGAAACTGATTTATTTTAAAAAAAATTATATTACTTGTTCTGTATTATCATGGAATAAAAATCATATTGTCGGGAAATAAATCAATGGCTGATCCATTACATCCAACTTTTTTTTAAAATTTAATATACAAAGTTTAAAAAAGCACAAATAAGAGTAGTTTCTTTAGCTTTATTTACATTATATTTAATCTAATATTATATACGCTTCCTATTCTTTTTATGACCTAAGGGTGAATATAATTTCAATAATCCTTCCTTGGAAATCTCGCAACAAACTATTGCGTAAATATTGATTTTAGAGTTCCTTTTAAAATTTTATTTTACAGTTTCGCTTGATTTGAAAAGTGTACTATATTTCGCCACTCTTAAAATATTTTATGTAATTAGTGACTACATATTCTGTTTCATAAAGAAATATAATAAACTAAATAGTAAATTGTGCTTATATGTCAATGGTTTGAATTATGAGCTGTTGAATAATATTGAAATATAGTGAACAGCTGATTCAGTGTTATGTTTACTTTTCTTTTTTAAAACTAAAATATTAAAAGTCAAAAAAAATTATTCAAAATTGATGCAAATAGATATTTTCGTTTGCTAAGACACAGTGCTTCAATGCCTTCCAAATATGAACTCATGATCTCCAAATTTATATCTTTCAAATACGCCTTACATTAGACCTTACATAATCTTTGGCTAAGGATTTCTGGTTGAAAAATAATCCAGACACTCCTCCGATGATTAAAATTATAAAGCAGATGCATAAATATAACATATCTATAATAATTTTTAAAACTATTCGAATATTAAAATATATATGTTAAAAAAATTAATTACATCGTGTTGAAACTGATCATTGGGATGATTCCCAATTTTATTTTCCGACATTCGCAAGAATGCTACACATTGCATTTGCTTCAAAATAAGAATAATACTAAGGCAATTATGAAATTAATAGGTTATTTCTTAGTCATAGTCAACCGTGATTATTGTTAACTCCTGATGGTCAACAAGTAAAATCTGCTTTTTACTCATAAAGAAAGGTATAAATGAGAATACAATCTTAAACATAAATTAAGGGTACTGGTACTTTAATGAAATTTAAAAGAAAAGACGCATGTTATATAACATCTAGCAAAATAAAGGAACTGCTCTATAGAGCAAATGAGAAATGCATGTTTCTTATATTAAAAAATAGTTTATATTTACTATGATGGTTATTTGTCTAGACAAAAGCTGCAATTTTTACAATATGGTCAGCAACAGTCAGTTCAATTAGGCAGTGATTCGTTAGCTCAGAAATTAATAGTGATGTAGAAAACTTATGACAAAATTTTTCCTTTAAAGGGTTATTTTATCCTTAAATAGCATTTTTGATGCGAAGCATATGTAAATTTTGTTTGATTTCAAACCTTTTAACTAACCAATATATGATAAAAATTTCTAATACTTTTGGTATCATAACATTTTGTGAATATTGAAATGGTATTCAGCATACAAAAATATCAGCATGGAAAAGTCTCATTCAAAAATGTATACCAATCAGGTATGCGAAAAAAATTTACACATACTAATTAATTAATTACTCACATGCTCTTTAAATGTTTTTTTTAATCTCAATAATATTTTTGAAATTTATCCACTCATATATTTTTCGAATTATATTTTTGCCTAGATAGCAAGAATCAAAATAAAATCTTTTAAATAAGAAAAGAAATGTGAAAATAAATTTAAGAATATATAGGAGTGAAATATATATATATATATATATATATATATATATATATATATATATATAAAAGAGATTATTGTATCTTAAAGAGATTATTGAAGGAAACTCTTCAACTCCTGAATCTTAATGATCCAGCCAACAGGGAGTCAAAGTCTGGGGATGCAGATAAGTTCATATTCGAAATGATCCATAAATAACTCATTCCTTATTGAATTAATGATCCTGGAAGCTATGTAATTGGCCTATAATACAAATGCGATGTTATAACATCCTTGAATAAGCTCAACTATTCTCAATAGGGTTTCAATGGAGAAAGGAAACCATCCTTTCCAAACTCTTGATATCATTTTCTTCAAGGCATTCATCCTCTATTATTGCATTGTCATTCATTGGAAGGAATATCATGTCCATTGCGAATCTAAACGCACAAAAATCGTTTGTAAGACGATATTACGAAACATATGAGGCTCTATGCTTCGATTGATTCCTACTATATGACTGCAGGATCCTTATGGTAAATGAATATCTTTGATTAGCAGAAACTTTCGTTAGATTTTGCAGTCTTACTAAGAAATTAAATTATGAAAGTAAATAAATATTACTTTAGATCAAAGTAATGATTGAATTATTTGTTAGGTGTTGCAATCTGGATAAATTGTGAAACTGAATAAATAAGAATTATTTGAGATTAATGTAACAAATGAACAATTTATTGCACACTGAAATATGAATAGGGTTCTAAATTACGAAAAATGCTCCAAGTTTTTTCAACGATATAATTTTTAAAGACCATTTCAAATAATAATTTAACTTTTGCAAATGCTTAAAAACATTGTAAAATAAGGGATTCAATTACAATCAGAATTAATTAAGCTATTTTTAATTAATAATTTATACAGTTTTTCAACTGTAAAAGCTCATATGAAAATGGAACTCACCCAAATATTCTTTTATTATATTGCAATTTATTTCATATTGGTTTTTGTGATATTTTCAACACTGTTGCTTCTAAAAGTTGTGCTTTAGCCTACTGAAACTACTGAATTGTATATGGAAAAATAGATTGAAAGAATTATTTGTATACAAGAATAATGCCTTAAAAATCGATTGGTATTGGGTTTGAGCTTAAAAAATCTTAAAAGAGACCGAATTGGCTTCTTTACTAAATATGCTGCAAAATTTCCAAAGAAATAACTCTTGAAATAAATATTGTCAAATGCTTACTGATTTTATCATTCAAACAAAACTAGATGTTGTAATAATAACCTTAATTTTAGTACTTATTATATATATTCAACTCACAAAACTGATTGAAACCGATATAAAATGAAAAAACAAATGTTAACTTCTAATCTTGAGTTCTTCCATTTTTAATGGTAAATTCTTTTTATAACTAAAATTTCAATTATTTCTAATACATGAATTTAAACGCATAATTAAGTAATGGAGTATTATTTAATCACAATTTCAGCTCTGAAACAGGGTTATGCTGATGGGAATCTAAATTTTCCCGAAAGCCTTTCAATTATATAAATAGTTACAAATCTTTTTTCAATTAAAGGAATTGAGACATATTTAATTTAGCTAGACAGCCGAAGATATCTAAGTAAATGAAGCTATCTAAATGTTTCTGCATTTAATTTATAAAATAAATCAACTCTGCGTTAGAAGAACAGCAGATTAAAAGCATTAATTGAATGAATTATGCTTACATACAACACATGTAAATAAGTAAATGAAAACATATGCTCAAATATATTTCATTATTCAAATATATATATATTAATTATAGAGATCTCTTATTTCAGAATGAGATCCAATTTATATAATTAAGGATAAAAATGGAACGTTATTTTTTATCCTTTCATTTGCTATAATCAATTATTTTTATGAAGAAATGATTTCCAAAATGTTATTATAAAGGTTTCAAATGTTTTATTTAAAAAAAATGCTTTGATTTGAAAGATATGTTTATTTATTGAATGGCAACGCTACGTTGTAGATCTTTATTGAATACTTGAAACCAAGATGGCGCAAATTTAAACAATTATTTTTCAAATTTAGTACTGCCTAATTTTTATTTATCAATGCTTAAACCTATTTTTAAAAATGGCAAAATAAGTAGCAAAACAACAGTTAAAATTTAAAAAAAAGTTACCATTTCCATTCAACTTCTAATAACCACAGCCTAGGCTATAAGAGATACTTTTAAACAATGTGTAATCTTTTGCGAAATTGAGATTTTTTTAATCAATTTTCCATAGGTTTTACCTAGATTCAAGTGTATTTGTAAATATTTTAAATAAAAGAAATTCAGAAATAAAAAGAAAATTAAACTTCTTCCATAGGTTTTACCTAGATTCAATGGTATTTGTAAATATTTTAAATTTAAAAAAAATCAGAAATAAAAAGAAAATTACACTTCTTCCATAGGTTTTACCTAGATTCAAGTGTATTTGCAAATATTTTAAATTAAAAAAAAATTCAGAAATAAAAAGAAAATTAAACTTCTTCCATAGCTTCTTTGTAAGATCTTAGACGTGTCAATATTTAATATCATTTCCTATCTTTTGTGATAAGAAACTTCCTTTTCTCTAGTGAGATAAAAAAAATCGTGTAACAACGGTTTCTTCGAATGGATGCTGAGATGAATGACCCGTGACAACAAGTCATTTATCACAGACAGACTTACAAAAAGAATAATATTTTTTTGAAAGGAAAGAGATAAACTTAGTTACACATTAACAATCTAAAGTGATATACAGACCGAACTTAATTTTCTGTTTTCTTAATCGTATCTAAAAGAAATATATTCCTTTTTATGTGCTATGCATTAAAACATTACAAATACATCAACTAATGATTTACTATCATTAGTTTTATCTAAGTTTATATATTTTTAAAAAAAATGTGTTTGGTAAGATCAATTTTTGAATTATACTAGTCTAGTCTGGTTTGTCTACATATTTGTGGTCTAGTATAAAACAGGTCATATCTATATATTTGTAAAGTAGCCTAACTTGGCATTTAAAACCTCTATTTTTATGTGCTATGCATTAAAACGTCACAAACCAATCAATCAAAGTTAAATTCTATATGTTTTTAAAAGCTGGGTTTTACATTAGTTTTTCACAAATTTTTGAACTGTTTTAAGTTTTTGAACATTTAAAAACTCCCTTTTAATGCGTCATGCTTTTAAAATGACGCATAGTCATCGACTGTTATAAATCCATTTGTTTTAATTGCATTCTATTTGCTTTTAAAGATTTTTTTAAATAGATATTTTTCATTCATTTCTTGATCTACTAGACTTTTAAAAACTCCTTTTATATGTGTTATAATTAAAATGTAGAAAATATGTCGACTGCTACTAATAAATTAGTTTTATTTGAAATATATATATTTCTAAAGACTGGTTTCTGCAATATTTTTTTATTCATTTCTTGAATTACTTGATTTAAAAAAATTCTTTTACATCTGTTTTAATTAAAATATCACAAATCCATCGACTATTACTAATTCATTAGTTTTATCTGAATTCTATATGTTTCTAAAAACTGGTTTCTGTAACACTTTTTGTTTTACAATTCCTGAATAGCGTGAGTTTTATACCTTCTGAGCAGAAACTCTTTCATGGTGACATTCGTATACTTCAATACTATAACGATTCAATTACATATCTCGATTAGCTTTATCTAGTTTCGATTCAATTTGAAGAGTGACGAATGAAAATAAGTTTTTAAAAAATGGAAAAATTCTTTATTTTAACTATTTTATGATGTACAATTTAATTATATATTTTTATTTATTTATTTATAATTAAAATCGACACTTTATGACAAAAGAATTAAACTACAAATTATAAAATTAAAAAAGCAATATTTTTCAAAACACACTTTCATTTTTATTCAAAATTGCATTTTTTCTCAAAGTCTGGAGTTAAAAGCGTAAATGATTAATTAATAAACACGAATTCTAAGTACTGTAATTGAAATATTAAATGTAGTAAAGAATTTCGTAATCAAATTTCTAGAGTTGAAATCAAATATCATAAGTACAAACGAAGACAATACAAAGGAGCCCGACCAATATGGAAGTTCACATTGGACATTATGAGAATGTCTCTGATGATTCATCAGACATTACAATGCATTGCGAATGCAATTAAAAGTCTAATATGCTACGAGGTTTTCTATAAATCCAGTTAGTTTATATCACACTTTCATGTTCTTTGTTCACACAATATGGAATGTTTATGAAATATATATATATTTTTTTAATTCTTAGAAAAATTATATACAAGCTGAAGAAATATTCTTGAGACATTCTATCATTTTCGTAACAAAGATATTATTCCCTAATCACCATAAAAAAATATTTTTGGTGGCAAGAATATGAAAAAAAACACGAGCTCAATACTTTATTTTCAGATTTTGTACGCGAGCTTTTTGTGCCTTGTAGTGAAGAAAAGCATGAATGCAGCTTTCTTGGCCAATTTGAGCTGGAATTTAACACAAAAATTTGATTTTAGTGACAAAGAGGCAACTTAATTTTCATTTATTTAAGTCGTTGCGTTTTTCAGTAATCGCGTTTGCTTGCAGGAAATGGGCGATTTAGCTCGAAATTTGATGCTAATCAAACTCATTAGATGGCAAAATTGTCTGCTAGACTGTATTCATTTAGCTTTCTGAGATTTATTGCTGCCATGTATTCTGATTTCATTCAAATAATTGAACCATGTTTTCATATTTGATGTAAAGCTCATATATCAAATTTCATTAAATCGTCTTCAATAGTTTAAGACATATTTTACTTATAGTATTCGCAACCGAAAAGAATGATAAATAGATATAATTTCAAAAGTGTTTTTTTTTAATTTAGAGATATCTGAAATATAAACTATTAGCACAACATGCCAAATGACGTTGTTAAGGCATTCTCACGATATTGGCCAATATTTAGAAAATCGAACAAACTCTTGTGCTTCTAGGAAGTGCTTTCTTGTGCTTTACATCAAAATATTGAGTCCTAGGCTTTGAGGATTTCAATGTACTTTGTACAGGATTAAGTAAAAAAAAGTATATATTTTCAAGCTTTTATTGTTTCAGAAATGCTTTCAAAGAAATTATTAATTGTACTAGCATATTCTGAAACGGACAAATGAATATTATTGGGAAATACTCCATTTTAATGATGTTTTATTTTTGATGCATTTAATTTAATTAAAATGTTTGGTAAAATTATTACATTAATTTCCTGAAGTAACAAATTAAATTTAGCTGCGAATTTGAGTTAGCTTTCTGATATTTCCTTTTTAGGAAACTGAAAATTACCCAACTTTAATTAGTTCGATTTTTTTTTTTTGTATTTCATATAAAATTTTATATTTAATTAATCATGCTCAGTGCGATGAATGGCGTTTTGCCTTAATTAATTATATTGAACCATAATTCAACATATATACAATAATCTAGACATTGTAAATAAATTATAAAAAAATAGAAAATAAATAAATAAATTATTTTTTAATTTATTTATAATAATAAATTATAAATAATATATTCATTTTATAATAAATTATAAATAAATTAAAAATAATAAAAATGCGTCAAAACTGAAATATAGCATAATAAGTTAGATGCGAATGTATTTAAATTTTAAAAAATCATTTCCCTTGCAAAAAAATTATGTATACAGTTTTTATATACGATACACTTGCAAACTTTCTTGCAAGCATCATGAAAAAAATGCATAATTATAATTTTTTAAACTATTTAAAATTAATTTAAAAGTATTGATATTTTAAATGGCTGAAAAATGTACTGGTGCTATGTGTAAAACTAAATTTTTGAAAACGCTAATATTTATAATGTGCGACACATAAAAAATGATATCCTAAATTTTTATTTATTTTTTATAAGAGTGAAATAAATAGTTTTTTTTCCAATTGTGTATTTTTCACAATTAAAACAATGGTGCTGCTGGTAAAATAACAGCTTGATAGTAAAATTCACAGAAAATTCATGCATTTTTTTGTGAATTTTCTGCACCTTTTCATACAAGCATCTTAATCTTCATAATTTTTTCATCATATTCTACTACATTAATATTAATGAAAAAATTTGAATTATTTATCAATAAAATTATAAACAAGAAAGTTACATAAATAAAATTAGAAACTAAAAATTCATTTTGCTATATATAATGAGCAAACCGTATTGAAGCTATAGTAATGATTCAAATTAATTCTGAAAAATAAGGAATTTGAATTATGTTTTAACTTTATTTCAAATTATATTTTATACATTCTATTATTTATTACTTAATTTTGTTTTTACATTATTTATTATTTAATTATATTATTATAATTATTTTCTAAAATAATGTTTTTAAAATTTATGTATTAATTTTTTAACGATTTTCTGCTATTATAAAGAAATATGATCAATATATAGACAGTTATATTTAGTATGTTTAAATTATAAATATATTTTTGAGCACAAAGAACCGAAGTATCTCGATAAATTTAAAGAGGAATCTTATAATATGACCATGTATAATACATGTTACATATTTCCTATACATGGTTTACAAAATTTCATTCCATAACTAGAAATCGAATAAAATTATTATGATCAAAATATTTTCCAGGATTTGTTTTTGTTGTATACTTCAGTTCTGCAAAATTAATAATTATCTAAAAGCTATTTCAACATACCAATCATAAAAAGATTCTTGGAATATATCTATATATCTTAAATAGAGGAAATACTTTATTCCAATTTTTCAGTAAAATGAGAGGAGAAAAAAATATCAAAAAGAAGAGAGTCTAATTGGATAGGCAGTAAATTGAATTTTTTTAAATTAGATTTCCAAATGCAATGACTTAGTTTTGGAAAAAAGTTTTATATGTGGAATCAGAAATTCATTAAATATATAATTTATTATATACAAATATTGATTCCTCTTAGATCTTCAGAGTGAAAACTTACACTTAAAACAATGTAATATGTTCTCTTTTATAAATTATGTCTTTAGGATGCAAGACCTTTTTAGTCTCATTTTGTGTTTAAGAAATAAATTTCCTATTATTTATTAAAATGAAAGAAATTATAATTTGCAGTATGTGAAAAATTTCAAATATTTCTGTAATGTGCAAATATTCTCTTTATAAATATTCTTTCATACTTCATAATGTTTTGTGTATTCATATTGAATACATTTTCTGATCACTAATTTATTCTTATGTTATTACATTCATAACCTAGTTCAAAGATGGCGAATCAGCCTCACATGGACCATTGGAGGCACGCGAAACAATATTTAGAAGACGCTGCCTATAATACCGATTTGCATTTTAATACAAAATAACAGTTATCTATGAAGAATTACGGATAAACGCTGGTGATTTGTCGTAGTGCTCCTATTCCTATTCACTCCCATTGTCTACCAAAAGAGGTTTAACATCCCTTGATAATTTAATTGTGTTAGTCACAAAAATAGTCAACCGCAGGCTTTTAGTAAGCGATAGCTTAATGTTTTGCTGGAAGAATTAAATTAAGTGCACAATCGCTAAACGTTAAAATATGGTTCACTGGTTGAGCCGTCGAAATGTACTTCAAAGATCTTTCTTCTTGTGAGAAATCGGTTTCAATAAAATGATGGGTAAATACCCACAGTTGTTGGATGTTCTATTACTTTCAAAATTGATGTTTTTTACAGACATATACCAACATCTCAATAAACTGAACATAAAGCTTCAAGACATATAAAACAGTTACCATCTTGATGGATCTCAATCGTGCTTTTGACGCTAAATACATGTTTTTAGAAAACATATTATTGCAAGAAATTTCAAGTACTAAAAGTAAATACCAAAGATGTACATGAGAAACCAGACGAAGAAAAAAGTTATTGAAAAATTTGTTTCTGTAAAGGATTTTTCAATCAAAAAATTATCAGAGAGGTTATTGCAATTTAAATAATTATTGGAAAATATCAAGTATATTATGTACCCTGAGTAATTTGATTAACTAAAATTATCCCAATTTGACTAGATAGGAATTGAAAAATTTGAAATGTAACTGATTGATTTCCGATCTAGTTAAGTATGGATTCAAAAATTAATTGAAACGTGAGAAAAGCTGGAATTGATTAAAACAGAAAGATTAAAATGCAATATAAGAAAAATTTCAATAAGGAAATTTTGGAAGCATGAAATTCGATTCCAGATACAGTTAACTATTTGAAAAAGCTGGTGCCTGCTATATTAGCCATATCTTCATCTATCTATGACAGCGAGTCATTATTTTCAGGGATCAATAAAATTAAAAGACTCGCTCAGAAACCATTTGACAGATAACTCCAATTCAGTATACTAAAAGTACCATCTTAAATCTTAATATAATTTATTTGTATCTAATCTGCTACAACAGAAGTCTGCTACAACAGTTTTTTGAATTTCACATATAACTAAAATCTCTACTTCTATACAGTGCAAAATTTATTCTTGCATCCTGAAGAAAGAGTTTAGACTTGTTAGTATTTAGTTTCATTATTTTTCCAATAATCACAAAACAAAAAATTTGATGGCATTCATGTCACTCATTAAAAAAGTTTTTAGAAAAAATGGAACGTTGATATAGAGTGGCTCACCACCTCTGACCTAGATATAAAATCAGAGTCTAGAACTGAAAGTCATTTTTAGTGCAATAATCTAAGGGAATAATATAAATGCATTCATATTTTTTTTTAAAACATTTGTGTAATTTTTAAAAAAAATCTGTAATAAAAAGGGAAGCAAACATATATTACATATAGTGGAATGTAGAATATTTTTTCATGGAAAATAAAAAAATAATAATAATAAAGTAAAATGTGCAAAAATCGTCACTGAATCTCAATTAGCTAAACAATTTTAATATATATGGGGAATTCTTTTAAAAAACAATTTTAGCTTATTCAAAGTTGAACCCAAATTTATGGATATCAATTGAAATTTATTTTATGGGAAGTCATCCAGTATTCTTTATCTACATCTGTAAAATCATTGATAGCTATCAATACGAATAAAGAGTTTTCAGAATTGAATAAAAGCAGGTTTCATAAGTTCTCGCTGATATATCACAAACTGAATGAAAACAGTCGCTTCCAAATATCAATTCCTGCTAAATGGAAGAGGCTAAACGATATTTCGAAAGAGCTTCTGTGCTGAATAGAAAATGTTCGCAAAAAATCCAAATATCATTATGGTAATAAAATGGTATGGCTGTTATAATGCATTAACCGATTAAGCGAGATTTGATAAAATTCCTCTACCTCAAAAGAATGAACTTTATCGAACTATAAAATCGGGCAATTGAAAATGTTATTTTTATTGTTCGGATATTAAATCTTAATGTAGGCATATAGTTAAATTTCAGCTGTTAGTTGAGATCAATTTTAAAATATTAATATGCCAAATAATGAGGCTTTGCATTGTTGGGCAAATAAATGTATTTTTTCTGGTCAAAACAGAATCTGGTTTTTATATATCTGGCCGTTCTATTAGCCGTATTTAATGAAATACACTCATGTTCATAAATTATGAATAATGCCAGTTCAGGGAAAAAAAAAGAATCTGAAGCAAAGCAAATGTAATTTACTAGTAAAGCCTATTTATTTAACAAAAGGTAAAGAACAAAAAATATGCTATATGTTTGAAATTAATAAAATTGCTTTCTGAAGCAAATTACGAAAAAAACCCTTTTCACAAAAATCAATTTTACATGGTGGGTATGATGGTTCATACATAGCTGGTCTTCAAAATATGCAATAATGTCCTTACAACGCTTAGACATGCTAAGTATTAAATTCTCGATCTGATCTTGGGGAACATTACACCATTCTCTTACAAGCAATGCTCTCCAAAGTTTCAGTATATATGTAAGAATTGGTTGACGACTTCAACTTGCAGACCAAGCAAGTTCCACACATGTTCTATTGGATTCAAGTCCGGTGTGAATGGCGGCCAGTCCATACGAGTGATATCCTCGGATCGAAGGTCTTTGCTTGTAATGTTTGCACGATCATCCATAAACACAAATTATGTGCCCTTGGTGTCACAAAAAACATACATGTTGTACCAGAATAACGTTCCGATAGATCTGACCTGCCATTGTTCCAATTTGATTATTAGATCAGTTCTGGAACCCAAAATAATTCCTCCCAAAACGAGCAATCCTGCACTACAGTAACGGTCTCATTCAATGGTGTTCTCTTGGTGGCAAAGGGTATCTGGTGCTCTCCATATGAAATTCCAACCAGAATCAAACTACAAGCTAAACCTGGGCTGGTCGGAAAACAGCATACAAGTCCACTGTTGCAGTGTCTACAATGCATGCTCTCTACTCCAGGCTAACCACAGGCTGCAGCGAATTTCAGTAAGTGGAAGGCATCAAAGAGCTCTATGAGTATATAGATGAATCTGCCCTAAGAGTTTGTACAAGGCCTGCTTTGAAACCCTTACACCAGTGGCTAAAGAGAGCTGACGAGACAGGTCTGATACTGTTCCCCGTTTGTTTTTTCTTGGCAGTAACTAGCAAATATCGTTTCTTATTAGGCGCTGTAACATCTACTCACATTATCATTGTTTTGGAATCGTTGCTGGAGATGGCACTCAGGGCGATTCCAAGTTTCTCGGATACTTCCAGCTGGGTACGCACACATTCCAGATAGCCGACAATCCTACCAAGTAAAAAAAAAATCATCGTTGGGGTCATAATTATGTGTCCTTTGTGATGTAATTATACAATTATTGCTCTAAAAGACTTATAAAGTTCTTGTAAAAAATTTATTTCCATTAATTTTATTTACATAATTTATTAAGCTTTGATCCTATAGTTTGCCTTATAAAATTTTTGAATAATTTAAAAACATAGTGTTGATTACATTGCCTAATTCATGGATAAAAGGCCAGAATGCAGATATTTTAAAGTTATTTGGTTGAAGACAAATAAATATGTCTTGAATAAAATTGCTTAGAAATAAAATAATTATTAGAAATTACGGTTATCTTGGTTATTTTAAAAATAAAATTACTTGTTGTAAAAATTAGATTTGATTCGTTCAAACACTTACTCTATAGCATTAAAAATCCTTATAATTGAACCTCCATTGTGAGATAGAGTTTCTGTATTGCCAATCAGAAAAAATAATTTGAAGACAAAAAGTCATACGATTCTTAGTAATTTTTATTATACATGATTCTACGTTAAAAATAATAAATTATCTCAGTACCATCATTATACAATTAGTTAAAACATAAAAATGAGTTAATGTGTTGTTCTTTGTTGAAAATCCCATCCTAGAAGAAGAGATAAATGAGTATCAACATTATTAAGTGACATATAAATGTAGTATATGTTGTAATAATGAAGTTACACATGATTATTCCCTTTTTTATTAATTTGATCAGATGACAATTTCAAACAGCAAAAACCCATTAACTCATTTTCCCTTCTATTTGATGCCTTTAACGATATGTCGGCAAATACAAGCATTTTTATTTGCAACTAAGTGGAAAAGTAAGAAGCCAGTTAGCTGATGGAGACAAACAAGAAGCGGTTATCAAAACGGTGATAAATTGCATAAATCATTCGTTTGCTAGATAATCTGAAAAGCTCCTTTGAATTACGTCATCAGGTTCAGAGTGTTTTGCTTGCTGCCTATTGCTTTGTTATGAATGAATTTTTTAAATAATACATCAGAAGATTTCTTTTAATAACCTACATATATTTAAAATGGAAACAAAATGAAAATATTTACTTTATTTTCTATTAAAAGCGTTTATTTTTCTTATTCTGAAAATAACTATGTAAATTGAGGAAGTTTGTTTCTCAAAATGTATGTGAAGTTTTAAAATCTCCGAAAGAGTAATTTTAGTTTAATTTTTGGTTTCTTATAACGTAGTGAGTATTAAACCTAATTATAACTTTTTTTAATGTGCAAAAAAAAAAAGATATCTCAAAGTATTTACGTTGAAAATTTTAACTTTTATTTAAAATTTTCTATTTAGACTACCAATAATAATTATTAATTAATATTAAATATAATTATTATAAAATATATAGTGTTACGGATTTCTTATATGATAAAATCCGTCAGGTTCCTTTTACCTTGTATATAGTGGTTGTGTATGGTGTAAGAGATGATGAACACACAGAATGATCAGTCCTTTAGTAGACGGACACAACACAGACGTTTATTTACAGGACGAGGACAGGACAGCAAAAAGAAGACAAATATCCACAACACAACTATGTACAGGATACGGCTATATACAGTCGAAAAGAACATACAGGACAGCACACTACAAATAGTAATCCACAGGCAGAAATTCCGTAGTGACAATGTCCACAGCTCACATAGCTGCCAGACAGGATTCAGCCGGAGAGGAGAGAGAATCTTTAAGGGATTCATTTTACACCACCTGGGTCTCTCCAGAACTGGCTGAAACTATTCCTCTATCTTTTCTTGCCTTTGCTGTCGACTCACTACTTCGCACAACGGGAAATTCCTTACTTCGTGACAGCTCCGTTCCCGACGACGGCACAATGGGCTACGACACAGGCTTCGTCAGAATATATCGCACCGCAGTCCTCCGTTTAGGACTCCTCAGTACAAGACCTCTTTATCTCTAGGCCTTCTCGGTTAATTCCACAGCGTTACTTGTCTTCTTCGTTGAACACTAGATAGTTCAGCTACGGCTTCTCTCCACTGCCGCACTTCGGCTTGACTCCACTTGATACTTCTTCGGGTCTTCTTCCCCTTTCCTCCGCTGCTCAGCTTTGACTCGACTGACTCTATTCACTCAGCCGCCTGCCTTATATATACCGGCAGTTGGCGGAGCTAACATCTTCTTGACCAATCAGGAGCGTTCTCGATGTAACTCGGCTCCTAGTGAACGGATCGAGAAAATTATCGATGTTTCGGGTACTTTCCATTTTGTTGCCAAAGTCGCCAAATCCGTTGCCAATTTGCTAAACGGACTCCAAGTTTGTCGCCAAGCCTTGGGACCTCTGACGTCACACTCATTTACTATTCAATACACATTACTGTCAATCTGTCTTCCTTACGATAACAGTATTTGCGCGGGAAAGCAAAACCACAGGTTCGTAACAATAGATTTTAACATTTTGTGAATCGTTACTTCCAGGAAAACAACAGGCATCTTTAAAGCTCAATAGATTTTATAATTTAATTTAGATTATCTTTTTTGTTTAACGGCATTTTGTATTTTATTGCTACTTTCACAAAAACTGCTTTTTTTCTGATTATTTACCTAAAACGGCATTTTTGTTAATTTTTAAAAATACATGGGACTTTGCATGAAGGAAATTAAAAAAGAATTTGTATGAAGTATTTCAGATTAAATATACTGGGTGAGTCAAAACTCATGGGGCAAACTTTGAAGGACGGCAAGGCTCACTATAACAATCAATTATTGTATAGGAATATATAACCGGAAGTGATGCGTTGATTATACATTAATGTAATCAGAAAATGTACATTAGCAGGAAACTTAACCAATGATTTAGAAGCGAAAATATTAAAACAGTTGCTGGGAACTGCATTCAACAATTGCTTGGAAATGAGCTTTATTGGGTGTGGTGGAACAGTCTGATTTTCCTACACTATCGCCAGATTTATTGTATCTCGTTTTTCTCAGTTTTTTTTTTTTCTATGAAGGCATTTGAAAGTCTTCATTTACGATACTCCAGTTGACTATATTGAAAAACTAGTTATTAAACTATCCTGTGTAGCTGTATGCCTTGTGTGAAATACCTGTACAATAAAAATTCGTTCGCCAATTACTCCATCTACCCCACCAAGCTTGCATGACTGTAGGTGAAAGCAACATTAAGCCTTTTTGGTAGACATTGCTGTAAAAATTCATTTAGAAAAGAAGTTTTAAATCAACAATGTTTTACATTTCATGTGTTATTTTTTATGTCTGTGCCTCAAGGATTCACTTCACCACATATTCCTATTCAATAAATGTTTGTTATCGTGAGCTCTACCACCCCTCAAAGTCTGCCCGAGGATTTTTGACACCCCCAATTTTTCTGTAATACATCACACAAATTCCTTCTCTATTTTAAAGTTTAACAGAAATGCCGTTTTTGATAAGTAATCAGAAAAAATGCAATTTTTGAGAAAGTAGCAATAAAATACAAAATGGTGTTACGAAAATAAAAATGAAATTCAGATTGATTTATAAAATACATTGAAATTCAAAACTGCGACACTAGTTTTATAATTGATACTGTTCTGAAATAGAAAAATATTTGAACATTAAAATATTTCATTCTGTAAAGATATAAAAAATTCACAGTGTACTATATCCAAATAGCGGATATATGTATTTGAATCTGAAATGACCAACTGGCTTCATTTGCAGTTATTTAGATTTAAAACTACGCTGTTTGTTTCTTATTTCCCATCCTATTTCCACTAAGTTTATTTGTAGATATAGAAACAGTTTTAAATTTGTTTTTTTAATCGCACGTGGATTAAAATGCATGCAAAATCAAAATAGTTGATTTGTTTATCCAGATGTGACATTCCCACAAGAAGTACCTCTGAAATAAAGACGAGAAGTTTCCAATACTTTGGTTCGTACTCACCACCATATTGAATTCAGAGATGGTGTGCTTGGTTACCTCCTATCGATGGCTAGACATACTTCTCACTAGAAGGGTTTTATCATGGCCTTTAGTATTTAAACATAATTCCCAACAGTGTTGCTGCAGCGGTGGTGAATTGATTCAGCTGTCCTCCATGTATGTTCTTCAGCATGGTCAATTTTTACTTTTTATCCGGTTGTGAAAATGCCTATATGCAATTTGGAAAAATATTTTTACTACACTCATATTGGAGATTCTGTGGAAATGAATTCAAAATCAAATATAAAATTAAAGTCTCATGCAATCAAACCTTTTTAAAGGAAGATTATTAATGCTTAAAGAGATTTCCCTTGAATATTCTCTTTTTTCATTAACTTAAAAAGTTGCAGAAAATACGTGCTATATCGAAGTTTGAAATTTATGTTGCCACATATTTACATGACTTCAATTTAAATATTTTTTTTCTTGATTTTCTTACATGGTGGCGTAGTTAGACTTTAAAGAAGCTGTGTGAGATCATATCCGTTTTCCAGATTTCATTGATGATATTTAATGTAGAATTTAAAAATGTAAGGCTAAAAAACATATGCTATAACTATACATAAAAAATTACTGATTAGAAAAAAATGCAAGCCAACTGTTTTATTTAATTCACATACTGAAATATTTCAAACGCAATCCTTTTATTTTTCCCGAAAATTTATTATGTTTAATCTTTTTCGGTAAAAATTCTTTTTTTTCCCCATAAAAAAATTGAACTGTGTGTTTTCCTTAATACAAATTAGAGAACATTAAAAGAGTATCAACATTATTACTTCAATCAGGATTCAATGATAATGTGATATATTTCCATTCCATGAATCATACAAGTTAATAAAAGTAAATATTTTCTAGATGGAAGACATTTTATTTTCTTAAAGTTAAAATTCTTTTTCTCCTTGGATTCATTTTGGATTTCTCTTGGAAGGCGGATAGAAAACAATAGCATTCCAATATGGTCGCAAATGCAACACCTATTACGGTGGACAAAACCAGCTTTAAAGGAAATCGACTGCTTTCCTGCTAGTTCTATATTTTCAACAAAAACCAAAGAAACAAAAGGAAAATTCCAACACGGTTCCACACTCCAAAGACTAGAAACAGTAGGACGGCCGACAATCTTCCTAGCCATTTCGAAGGATGTCACGAAAGTCTAAGAAACATAACCGTAAATATTTGAATGATTTCGTCCTATAAAATCAGCATCAAACCTAAAATCGGAAAGGAAATGCCCTTTTCTATTTCGGTCCTACACGTTCCATAATTGGCGATCTAGCTCCTCACTTCGGCGTGTTGGCGCAGTTTGAATTTGCAACCCTATCGCGCCTGAAAGCGATTTTTGTCACATCGCACTTCAACCGAGAAGCTGATCGGACAGGCGATGCTGAAGTTCCCGAAGTAACAAACTTGGACCTTATCTACAAACGTGGACCAAAAAATTTTTTTTTCTTTGTATTTGTGGATGGTGAACATTTTTTGGAGTGAAAGTTTAAAGAAAATTATTTGTTTTTGTTGCGGTTTATTGAGTGCAATGTGGAAATACTTTAAACTGGACATTTTTGCCAGGGAGCGAAGTTTTTCGTGCAACAAAATGCTGTTATTTATTGCATTCGTGATAATAGTTGGTTGCCAAGAAATAAGAGCGATTGAATTTGCGACAGAAGAAGAAAATACTCTTCCGACGGAAATAGGTGAGGATTTTTTTTATTCACTATTTTCTTGAAATTGAAGAAAAAATTTAAATGAATTTACAAATTTTAAAGAATATTTTTCCAAGGAAATTTTTGTCATAAAAGTCCATTAAAAATAATGACCTGTCATATATTAGAGGTACAATATTTATATAAAGTTTTTTTTAATTCGAAAGAAAGCGATTAAGGGGAGCATATTTAGTTGACGGAATTACATTTTTCATAATATATTATGCCTATTATAACCTTTTGTTTTTATAGTTTATATATGTAATATAATTTTCAACAAAAAAGTATAAACTATTACTATTTATATTTTTTACATATAACTACCTATTTTTTATACTTTTTCTTCAAATATGTGATAAAATTTGATTAAAAAACGGCTAATATTATATTTAATTATTGTATGGGAAACTCAAACATGAAAGCATTTAGTTGATTTTCTAATTATTATTTTTTCAATTAATTACTTTAGTTTTTACTTTTAAAATTTCTTACTTTATTAAATTTCATAACACAATATTATAAAAAAATGGAATGTAAGCCAACACAAGCTGAAATTATGATTATTTTTATGATTTGGCTAATTTGTTTTTTTGAATAGTATACATATTTATGTAAATGAATAATATTGATATAAACTTTGAGACTTGTTTAATATTCTCAAGATTAATTAAAAGTATGATAATAATATTAATAATTAATAATATTAATATTAATATAATAATATATTGATAATAATGATAAATTAATATTATACTAATAAAAGTATTAATATGAAATATTAAATAATTATATGAAATAATTTCCGAAAATGAAGTTATTAAAAATTTGCATTAAATTTGATATGTCTCAGGCATTTTTATGATATGATATAAAAAGCTATTCATATCTTACTGTATTATTTCATTATATTTTTAGTGCTGGATTTTTTTTAAAATTTTTCCTCGTTTTGAATTTAAAGTTATTTTTAGTTTTGGCTGAAAAGAAATATTTATTATGTTTTTTTTTAAATAGTGCAAAGATTTTAATTCGTGCTTTAAATACTTATTTCTCTATTTTCTCTCTTTTATTTTTAATTTAACCATATGTTCTTATTTTTAGAGATCGAAACTGATGTTTGCTTGCTTCTTTAAAAAAATTTAAAAATTTATTTTAATTTTTCAGAAACAAATAGTGCATAAGATTTTTCTTTAATTTTCTCCCTTTCGGTAATATTTTCGGTAATATTCATCAAAAAGTAATTTATTTTATTTAAATTTAAAGTTTAAACAAAATTTACCTGTTTACATTGTCAAAAAGATAAATAAAATTAATAAAAGTCTCTTCATTTTTATATTTAAATAAAAAGTTTGTATTGAAATATTTATTTAGAAAAAAGTTTCAGCTAGTTTTTGATTGTGCGCCAAAATATTTCTGATGTTCGTTTAACATGAGGTGATTATATTACATTGAAAAGAATTATTTATAAACTTTTAAACATTATTTAGCTTTAAACGCACTATTATTACACTAAAATACCTATAACAGAAAAAGTAATTCACCAACAATAAAATGTTTAGTTCATTTCATTACCTATATTATTTAAAACTCACGCTGAAATTTTTATGCAAATGCCTCCATTCGTTTGGGGGACATCATGTGAATGGTGGATAATTTTTATGAAAATTAAAATTGAAGTTAAAGACAAATTTTAGCTGAAAAATAAATTTTGCTTAAAATTCCTCTGTATAATAGGTTAGACCTTCCTTTTCTAAGAAAAACAAACTGTTTTGGAAAGAGAAATGTCTGAATGACAAGAAATAACACTTTTTTAAAAACATCGCCAATGTGGTCGAATACCAGTGTTTTCAACGTAGTCGGATACTTAACCAAATTATTTATATTCTTCATTTCTAATTATTTATATTTTTTTAAAATCTTAGACCAATTCATACAGGGGAAAAAGATTCGTTTAGAGATCTATATGTTGTATGTCAACATCATATTTGTTCATTCTTCATCGGCCAACTTTCATATGGATATTGATGTATGTATACAACGGGAAGGCTACGACATTTTTGATAGAATTCTTATATGTTGTACGTCATATTTCTTCGTTCGTCACCATTTGTAATATTTGTTCAATCAGCAACGTTCAATTTTTATATGGACAATGATTTATGTATATAATAGGAAGAATAAATCATTTTTGAAAGAGTTTGCATAAAAGAGTTTTGGTGATGACTTTTGAACGTTTAAAATAATATGCATATAAACATTGAAGTATAAGCATAATGGAAAATTCAAGTCATTTTCAGCAGAATTCGCGTATTCACCATTTCTTTTAAACGTTTAAGCTAATATGCGCATGAACGTTGAAGCATATACGTATAATGGAAAAATTAAGTCATTTTTGACAGAATTCGTACATTCGTCGTATCTTTCGAACGTTGAAGCTAATTTATACGTGGACATTGAAGCATATGTATAATGAAAAAAACTAAATCATTTTTGACGAAATTTGTATATTTGTGATTTTATTTCGGCAATGAAGTTAATGTATGTTTCAACATTAAAACAAATATATAATGGAAAAATTTAATGCATATTTGACTTCAGTATATCGAAATTTCAATTTCACTTTGATGCTTCTACTTTGATCCATTTCCACCAATGTATATGTTGGACGTTGAAACAGGTACAGAAGGAAAAACTTAAAATTTATAGCAGAGCTCCTATATTTCGAAATATTTTTGTCAACGCTGAATTTAACTGGCATAGCATGGATAGAAAGGAAACTTGGTCTCATATATAGTTTTTACCATCTGACCATTTCTTAAAATTACATGATGCATTTAAAAATACACTTATATAGTTGGACTTTAATGTTTATAAATACATTCTTCATTCAAAAACTTAATATAATTGCATTTAAGTAAGATTGTTTATTGTGTTTTTGCAAAAGTAAATGATAATATCCAACACTCGATTTTATGAAAATTTACTGTTGTTTATGAAATTGTGCATCATGTAAGAATAATAAATATTAAAATTAAAATGTTTACATGATTTTAATATATTTTACCTTTCTTTCAAGATGTTTATGAATTTTTCTACTTTTTATAACCTTTTTTTTCATTGTGCATAAAGTGGAATGTATTTTAAATTTATATATATATATATATATATATATATATATATATATATACACATACTCGTGATTTCAGCTAATATTCGCGTTGCACATCTTTCTGAGTGTGAAGATATGTGGTATTAACTTCTCAATCTGCAATCAAGATAACTAAAACCAGGTCTATGCCTTAATCTAGTGGGATGAAATTAAGTGCATATACTTATAAAAAACGTTGTTTTTTTTTTCAGTTTAAATCCGATATCCATTTAGAGAAACATAATTCAAATTATCAGTCTGCCGAACTGATTTCTTGATTAAAATTAAACTCTAAAATTTCAGAAAGTAAAAAAAAAAAAATAGATTAATAAAATTCGGTGCTTTGGTTCAGCATTAAAAATGCAGAATCTTAGCTGATTTTGAACCATTTTTGTCAAATAATTGACTTTAACAGTTTCCATATACATGTAAATGCAATACATTTTAAACAATGAAGTCATAATGTGAAATATACGCAATATGCTAAGTGCAACAAATTTTTATAATTTCTACCATTAAATCAGTGAAATTCAGTATGTGATGTTTTGATTACCATTGTAGTTTGCTGAAAAATTCGATTTCATTTAAGATGTATGATCCAAGAAAGTTTACAGGGTAAAGTAAAAATATTTATTAAGAACAGACAAAGGATGCAAATGGTAATTAAGAGAAACATGCGGCGGTCACTTCTGTACCTAATAACCAAATCTGTTGAGGCATTTATCACACCGCTAGATCAACTTATTTAACCCGTCTTGGAAATAATCATGTCCCTAACTACTGAGGCAGTTCTCGGGATTTTTTTGCACATCACTGTATGATATGAACCTTTTTTCGGATAATTGTTACTCCAATACCATGAAATGGGAATATTCGCTGGGAGCCAATTCAAGGTTGTATGGGAGAGTCCAAAGTTCCTACCTTCACGTTTCCATCCATCTCTCAGCGTGCTTCAAAAGAAGACACAATTTCGCCACCTATTTTCAGTTCATTGCTCTTCAACGAAATGTCTGTGAATATCCGATATGGATGCATTCTTGGTAGATAGAAATCAGATTACTTCTTGCACATCTATGCGAGACCATTTCTCTTGACTCTTGTCATTACTGTCTCAATTTCAAGTCTCAATATTAACACTATCAGCTTGAATGTCCGATCTTAGGCAACTAGCGTTATTTGTCTCTACTCTGGGTATCAATATTCAGATCCACAATTTCTACTTTCAAAATACTGCTGTTGGTAAACTTTACTTTCGAATCACCCCTCTAAATAGAAATATATGTATACGAAAAAAAAATATCACCAAAGCATATTATTGCTATATTCAAGAATAATATCTATATTTCATCACTATTATTCAGCAATACCGTGCAAGGCATTTGCGTTCTTACAGAAGATCCACAAATTTATATAATGGGGGGGGGGGGTATAAGAATAATTTTTGGAAGAAGAGGTTGTTTCCGGTCAAATACTTCATTTTTTTATTCTTCAGACATGGATTATAAATTATATTGCATTTTTTAAAATAAAAGGTTAGCTGAAGCGCCAATTATGTAATATATAATTCAAAATTAAAACAAAGATAAAGCGGACCAGAATAACCATTGTGCATTAAAAATTAAATATGGTTGTAATTATAGTCATAAACCAAAGAAATTTTTTCATATCTAATAGAATTTTTTAAATACATGAAATTATATTAAGAAATCATTTAAAATTAAATACTTGTAGGAAATAGGTACTTCGACCCCTAATAATTCAACAATTCAATTGAAACATATAATGGCATCTAAAAGTTTGATCTGACGTACTGCAATAGGAGCGATGTCCCTTGATCTGTGTCTGTTTCTAGCATGTTTGTTTTTCTTCTGTATTCTATCTGTCAGGTATGTGCATGTGCAAACCTAAAAAAGTGGTTTTGCTAAAAAAGCTAAGTTGCACTCATGAAGTAATGCATGAAGTTGGACTCATGAAGTAGCTAAGTTGTACTCTTGGTCTTATTTGGTGCTACTGAAAAAACAAGAGACGCTCTTTTCGGCTTAAGGCTGGGACAGATGACTGTCAGCAGACTTGTAAAGCGCCATAATCCACAACAACAAATATTTGAAACTGAAATCCAATGAATACATTTATTCCAATTATGCACTAAAAGTAGTTTAAACTATTAAGTTAAAATTATATATCTCACTTGAAAACATTTTTTAGGTTAACAATTTTCTTTATTTTTGTGCCCATGGTCTATTTTGAAACCTGATATTATGAAACATGTTAAATCATCTCATAACAATACTCCAATTTGAAGTTCTCAGAGTGAGATTATTTATAATGCTTAATTTAGAGCCTAGCAATCCACTTACTTAAAAAAAAGAATAAATGATAGAATATGAGGGAAGCTTATAGTTTAATTTTAGCAATTTGTCCTTTGAATATACCACTAAATAGAGCTATTACTATAAATATCTAAATAGCAGTAATTATAGTAAAACTCTCTTCATTTGAAATGGTGAAATTTTTCGCTCTTTTTATCAGTATAAAAGAGTTGTTTATACTATTATACTGGTTCTGGAACTATTTTAGGACAATTTTAATTTAGAATGTCTTATTCCATTGAGCATTCCACGAATATATTTTCCCCTTTTCTTACTTTAAAGCTACAAGCTCATAGAAAAAATAATAAACTGGAGAATTTTGAAAAGAATAAAAAGACCTTTTGTGGGATTATTCTGCAACAGAAATTGTGTTTTATTTATGAGAATAAAAGAAAAAAAAACAAAATCTCTATTGTCAACAGAATAAACTAAAGCTCAAAAATTTTCGAGGCATTTTTTCTGTTTACTTTTAATTAAAAGAGGTAGAATAAGTTTTTCTCCTGAACATTTTCGGTTTATAATTTTAGTATTTTAAAACTGTGCATAATATCTCGGGTTATAATTAAGATATGAATGAAAGTGACTTAGAAAATTTCATGGTAGTCTGTTGATTTTATTTCTTTTCAAAAATAGAATATTTCTATGGAACCAGCACAGTCATATTTATAGGATTTTTACTTAATTATTTTTATTTGTCCAGGACATAGACGCAATTTCGATTATCGATTTCTTATTGTTTAAATTCAAATTGTTGGTTCGAATAACCTCCATTTCTATAATAACAGAGGTGTTCAAATAAAAAGATACTGAAAGTTGCAACAACGTAATATATTTTTATACCTAGTGAAATTTTTATATCACTATGGTAGAACATAGCGAGTCCCCTTTGGATGCCACTAGAGTCACTGAAGTATATCAGAGCATGTGTGGGCATCCTCATGCACAGGGGAGAGGAAAGGGTTTTATAAAGATCGTGATTTAAGGTCCGCTAATTGTTAAACTCCTCTACACAGAATTAAACTTAAAGTCTATGTGTACTGTAACACACCCCGAAAACTATGCAGGTCTAAAAAGTAAGAAAAGAGACCGAGACCATTTCCGAAGAGTATGGTTTGGATCCTTGATAGCATGCATTCACTCGTCTCCAGGGTCACAAATTCGTTAAATTCAAGTGAGAGCAGCTCGACTATTCAGCCTACAGCCATCACCTTTCGATTTTCATGTGTTTGTTTCCCTGAAGAAACATCTCAAACGAAAGAGCCTCCACTAAGAGGGTGAATTCAAGGACGCTCTTCAAGGCTACAGGAATTCTGTGAACAAAGAATATTTCTGCTCGTTAATCAATGACATCGTTGAACTTAGGTCTAAGGCACATACTTTGAATAAAGTATTCATTTATACTCCCAGTGTCGTTTTGTGCCTTTTTATTGGAACATCTCTTTTAGAAATTTCTTACGAGAGCAATTGCACCTTTGCTGCCATGGACGTGAAAATCCAGGTTTAGTTCTCACATCAGCGTTATCGCAATGAAAATCCTTCGATTTCATCTCAGATGCTTCGGTGGGAAAAAGTAAGTCGGTCATCTAATCCGCCTTGGGACTCCTCAGATATGGATATCAGATGCTTTCTATGCGGTGACTGGATAATGTTATCAGCTTTGCTTTTTATAAGGCGTCTCCCTTGCGGCTATGATGAGGTCATGGGATTGAGTTATATATATTTCCGATATACCTTTGACTGCAGGATTTGTTCAGTAGCCGATGATGGCAACTAGGACTCTGCTTCACCTTTCCTTTCCTTGTTGGCACTAGAATGATAATTTGTTCCCACAGGATTGCAAAACAATATTAAATTCATTTTGACTGTAATAAATTGAATTTTTTCAATTATTTGTTCTAAATAATTACTAAAGTTTTTGAAGAGATTGTTTCGCGTAATATTACAGTTAATTTTATTTTCACTTTTATCTATTTGTAAATTTATCCTTTATTATGAAACTCCATTATACATTTTTTTACATTAAAAATATGGAAATTCCGTTTTTGAATACCATTCTAAAAAGAATGGAATAATGCGCTCAGTTTAGATTAAAAAAACAACTGTCAAATACAAAATATAAAACTGTCACATATGAAATACAAACGAAAATCAATTGCAATATCCAATAGTATACCCGTCATACTAGATTAATATTTCCAGTTATTTTATGACACTTCTTACTCATTAAATTTTGATTTTCTTTTAAAGTGCTTATTTATTTTTCATTTGTTATTTCTATAAGGGGAATTATATCAATTTGAATTATGTATTACAAAGAAGGCACTTATAAAAGTATGTATGATCTAGGCATTGCTATTATCTAAAACCAAATTAAAATCAGTTATTATGGTTTATCTACTTTGACAGAGATTTCTAATCGAGTTAATTTCAGATGAAATTAACTCGATTAGTTAATAAATAATAATAAAATAGTCAATAATTTCTTGCAAAATAAACATTTCAAAATGATATGAACATTAAAATAAACAGTTCATATTGTGTAAGTTTCAACCTTCTTAATTTCTAAAATTTTAATTTTATATTGCATTTTTTATTTGAAATTTTTAGGCTTCCATTATTAGAGTTAAATTTTTTACTGCATTTTGGTGAGCATGTTTCCATTTTTGATTTTAAATTTTCATCGAAATGAAATTTCAAAATATCTTTCAAGTTCTTAGATGTTTTGCTTCTTCCTACTATAAATAATAAAATACTGTCTTCTATATCAAATACATGTGCTTAAATATAAATGAAAAATTCTAGTTCATATGAAATATGTATAGATCACATATTACAATTGTACTGAAAATTAAAATTTTTATAAGACTTAATATTAACCATTTACTATTCTGACTCGCTACTAAGGCACGCGAATGACCGGACATATCACTTTGCCTACAGCCGGTTGACCTCATTAGCAATAATGGTGGGACTATGATTGAATTCTTAGAGCATCACCGGTTCCATTACAACACTTCCCGGTTGGATGCGCATATCATTTTAGATAAGAGGTAGTTTTTCAGTTTTTAGATAAGATGTAGTTTCTCTGTTTTTAGATAAGATGTAGTTTCTCCGTTTTTAGATAAGAGGTAGTTTTTTAGTAATTTCCGCCACCATTTCTGAACCATTCAGGTTGCAAAATCCAACCACCAAACAGGAAGCATCTGATCTTTATCTCTGAGGTATCTCTGGTGTTAATTTCGTAAGAGTTGAGGAAAAATTTGCAAAATCACAACGAATAGACATTGAAGTGAATTAGTAATTCATTTAAGTACCATCTGGTTAAATATAATCTCAGTTATATTAATTGAAGCCATCGTCCCCATCTTTGACTAGAAGAAAGCTTAGAATCCTTTTACAATGAAGGAACAAAGAAGTATTAGGTTGCTGCATAAATATCAGATGTTTATTTGATGTACTATATTTCAATGAAACGTTGCAATATTTTGTATATTTATGAAGGAAAATATTCTTTTAGTTTATTAAAATGCGTCTCGATGACCCTACTCGGCTTCGCCATGTCATGCTGTACCACTTTGAGAAATGATGAAAAGTCAGCGCAGTCATTTCGTAATCTCAATGTACTTTACTGTGAGGGCGCAATCAGCTAAAGTTGATGCAGTGAATGGTTTGCCAAAATCAAATACAGTGGCAGTATCTTGGAAAATGAGTCAGTAAGAGGTCAACAGTAGGATTTCGTGGACAAGGAACTTTCGGCATACTTTTGAAGGACAACTGGAGTGCTTGCCAATACTTCGGCGTACTTGACAACTGGAGTGCTGTCCAATACTTCGATATGGACCATTCAACCATCGTTTGGTTATCATACCAGTTACTGAAGTAGATGTCAAGTACGCTCCGGATTAATTAGTTAAGAAATTACTGCTGAATTTTTACCTTTCATTTTCATAATATGTAGCGTTTAAGAAAGCCTATAATATCGTTTAAAAATGATTGATAATTAAACATCAACCTAATACATTTATTTTAATTCAACATATAAGATCAATTATTTATCTGGATTGCCCGGGGATTAGCTATTATTAGTTTCATTCATTGTGATTAAAATGCCTTATCGGGATGACTGAATCGTGAAACGATTCCATCTTTTTCCGCTGATTTATAAGTAAAAATAACCATTTTTTCTGCAGTTCTAGTTGGGTTACTATTCTTTTGTTTCCTTATTAACAATAAAAGTATCCATTCCAAAAGGGCTCAATAAAGAGTTATAGCATTTTCATATAAAACATATAAGACTATCCATTTATGTGGAAAATCTGAGGAATTTCTATTATTAGCAATAAAATTACTATACCGTTTGAAGAGGTAGAATAGAATCGTGGAGTATCTTTCCCTTATTTGGTAGTGTGTATAAAATAAGCCATTTTTCCAAAATGCCTGTCACTATTCTAGTTATTCTTAATTTACGATTTATGTCAACAGGAATAAATGAATATGATCACAGGGTTAAGCATCTAGTTAAATGTAGAGAGGGAAAGATAGAAACAGTTTACTTGTGCATGAGTTCTTATAACCTGTCATCATATTCCTCAATCATATTCTATTAACAATTTCTTGAAGTTAAATAAAGATAAAAGGCCAAAAAAAAGCTGCCATCAAAACGTGGATTATGACATCCATAATTATTATGATTATTAGGTTGTCAAAATCGGTGGTAGGCTCTTTTTGGATCTATAACTGATTAGTCTTTACTATACAGTTATAGATCTTAAAAAGAATTGCATTGAAAATTAAAGGTTTCGGCTAGAGTGAAATGATTATATAGTAAACTCTAAATAACTTTTTAATAAGTAATTTAGATAACGTAAACTGTAGACAAAAAATTAAATATTCATAAAAATTGGAAAAATAACCGAAATAAAACGCAGCTTGTAGGGTTAGCATTGATAACTCACATGAATCTTCTGTAACGCAAGAGGTTTTAAATTGGAGCCGGTAGATGGCGCAAAGGTACACAAATCAAATGTAAGAAACGTAAACAATGAGTGTCTCAAAGCCATTAGTTACAGCAGCATGTGTTCCGTCTAGTTGTCACAGATGATAATTAGATGATTTCGTCTAATTCCGTTTGACATCGTCCATAGACGATAAAGCATAACATACGAGTCACAAATCAAACTACAACGAAGTGCAACCTGTACAGATGGATACATGGCATTTTAGGGTCGAATTTTCTGTTCTTACAGGTTAAATAGATCGATACACTCTGGGTTTCTATTGTCTTCTCAATCAGAAGCACACTGGTGTCAGACTTGGAGAATTTGGCCATGTGAAACAGCAACACGCTAATGATTTCGTCTTCCCTGAATGTCTTTATGAAAATTTTTTTGACCAAAATGATTAATTTCTTCATTTTGCATAAACATGACTGTAGTTTAACTAATAGTTGTTGATAGCAGTTTAAATACTTAGGTATTTCATCTAGAATAAGCACCATCTATCGGCTGTTTAGGATTCAATGCTTATTTAAAAAAATATCCCTTTCCATAGATGTGTTAATACTGTAAGCAGTTTTTTTTATTTCTGTTGTTTCTAAGGATTTTAATGTTACCACAGTCATTTGGCTTGTCCTTTATAATAAAAAGTTACTAAAGTTTTATTTAGAATTTTTTTTGCTGCATGGAATATAATATCACATTTAAATTGAAATATTTGGTGGCATATATTGTTAGAGATGATGTTGTTAAAGATGATGAACTATTGAATAAGATTTCTCTATTTTGTTAAGAGTTTTCACACGTTAGTTTCTATTATTTAATCAGCATCAATTGCAACATCTGAAACAATATTTTGGAAATGTATAATTTATTCTTTCGAGCTCAGTATTCTTTTTTCAATCTGGTTAAAATTCTTTTTTTTCACTTACAGAAGAGTTTCGAAAGGAAAAGGGAGAAAAATTGGGAGCGGCATATATAGAAAATAAATTTAACTTCGTCTGACTTGCAATTTCTTCTTTTCATGGATGAATAGATTTCAAAAACGCAGAAGGTTTAAAGATTTATTTATCAGATATTTTCATTTAAGTCGCCTGCCTTATTTTAAATGTAAGCTCCATCAGAATTTACATTTCAGAATATGTTGTGTAAATATGTTTTCTTACTGGAAATACTTTACATTTTTTCATTCCAATTCACATATTGCAAAGTACAGAGTACCGACGGATTTTGAAATGCCTGAAGGAATAACGAGTGTCGTCAACGACGTTTCACAACCCCTTTTCTTGAATTTATGTGGCATAGTATAAATTGCAACAAAATCACTGCTGTTGATGAAAAATGTTTATTCTCGAAGTAAATATTCACAGCTTTGAGTCAGACAGAAAATCTCTAGATTTCAGAAATGCTTTCATTTTTATTTGGTCATAGTTCCATAAAGTAAACAGACTATTCAAGGTTTGTTATAAATATGTTTTATATTTATTTAAGCATATTTTACCCTATTCGAACAACCCCATAAATTGCTTTCAGTGCACAATATTATTAAATATTACTTAAAAATATTCAAATTTGTTGTGAAGGATGCACATCATAACGCATTTTAAATTAAGTATATAAAAGGTTTTATATTTAAAATTGATTGTTTATTTTTTTTAGACTTGCTAACATTCCATTAGTGATTTTTAATTTGTTTATTTAATCAAACATTACTATTATTATTTCTTACTTTAAAGTAGAATATTTTCTTGTTTATTTAGTTTTAGTTATTAAGCATTCCACGTGGTAAGCATATTAAGGCTATTTTTGGAAAGACCTCATAATTTTGAGACCTGGCCTGATGACAAGAACTAATTTTAAGTTAGGACTAATTTTCGCCTTGCAATGTTCCGCAACTCGACACTTGCATATAGTCTGGCTACAGCCTATTTGTCTAAAATTCACCCATCCAGCATAATGACTTTTAATTTTTTTATATTAGACTGCAAAAATATTGAGCGAAAGGCAGCCTTCTTACTTAAGAATTTCTGTAATTTTTATATATTTTGTAATTTTTTTTCTGGAATTTTTATATGAAAACTAGGTACCAAATTACTTCCGAGAACTCCAAGTTTGCTTTCTTTTGTTTATGAGTAATTTCCAATACAAATAAAATTTTACATTCGTTTGCGGGAGTGCCAAATCATCTAAAATTAAATATTTATCAATATTTGGAAGTTGAAAGTTGTGATAATTTAAATTAATGTTACCTGTATATTTCTTATACCAAATGGTAACAAGCAGTAGTGTCCTAATTTCGATTTCATTGTATAATTAGAAATATTATCTTATATTTGACTCTATTTGTAAAAGTAATCGTCACCAAAATGTACAGAACTAATAGCAAAAAACGAAAAACCGTTGATAGCCCCGATCTTTTTCCAACAAAGTACCTGTACTAGTTTCATATAAGCGCATTTCGTTTCATAGTGCAATAAACGATATCAAGCATAAATTTTGGATGTATTCAATTATTTGAATTCATTTCTATTAAATGGTATATTATTTTATATAATAGTGTTAAATATAATTGAATAAAAATAATGTGCAATATTGTTTTACAATATTGGAACATGGAATATTGTAAAATGGAAGTCTTTTTTGCCATACTCAATAAGTTCCAAAATTTAGCAATACATTTTTGATATTGATAAATGAGGGTTTTGCACTTAGTATCTCCCAAATGTTCTTAAAATAAAACTGGACGTATTTCCGTATAATAAAAGTGAGTTATATTTTGGAACACTTTATCTTGCTTCTATCCCATATTTATTATTTTTCTACTTTCCTTTTATTTTGCTGTTTCAATTCGGGACGTTGTTTCTGAAACACATTTTATCATCAAAAAGTGTGATTTCGATTCATAGTTATAAAAACTAAAAACACCTTATATAGTTTAATATTAGTTTAAACTTTTGGAGCTTATTTTGAAATAAATGTATTGTTAAGAAAAGGTGTTAAGAAGAAAATTTGAAATTAAAGAGAAAGAAATTTTCGCCTCGCAACTGAGATTTAATTTCGACATATTTGTAGAAATAAAAAAAATGCTTCTTGGTTAAAAAAGAGTCCTTCTGAAAATACTAAGCATGAACAATTAAGTTTTTTTTTCCGAACATTTTTCAGCATTTTTTTTATTTAATTTATAGAAATTAAAATGTCAATAAAAACAAAAAAGATAAAATGAAACTTTCTAAAATATAATTTGTTGATCGAAGATCTTGTTGTTTTGGTTTAGAATAAAAATAATGGCACATTTTACAAATAATAGAAGCTCGACAGGATAATTTTTCTGAAGCAAAAATCTGACATCTATAAACATTTTTTTTCTTTTTATCTATATTTCTTGATAATTTTATTTTTTTCTAACATTAATTGATTTTACGTCATACGAAGAAAAAAATTATCGAATTTTTCCAAATCGAAACTGTATATACCAGATCAAGAATAAAATATATAAAAGAGCATCATAGAATGTTGCTTCACTACTGATTATACACAAAGAGTGAATATTATAGTATTTATATGTGGTATTTACAATAGCAGCTTCAGGGCGTTGATTAATTTTATTCAATGTAGAAATTACAGTATGATTTTAGCAATAATGTCCAACGTATTATTTTTAATACTTTTTATACGATATAGAATATTTGGCTTTTAATGAAAATACGTTCAGTTAGATTATCAAGAATGAAACCCCCTAATTATGAGACTGAAACTAGCAATTTTGTAACATAACATTCATTTTGAAATTTCAGTTTTTATTTCCATGTTTTATAGTGCTGCTGATACGACGATTTTACAATATGTTATTCTGCTGTGAGCACATATATATGCTTTTAATTTCAAAACTTGTCATGAAGTTTAATTTATCAAAGTTATTAAGACATTGATTCATTACATTACTGTGCTAGCGAATATATAGAATGCAAAATAGTCATATGTTTTGTGGATTTTGTTAGCTGAATAATAGGCATCTGTGTTTTTATGATAAAACTATGTACTAAATTTTATTTATTTACCTCTATACATTTTTGAGGGACTGAGAATACAGCTATAACTATAGAAACAATTCTAAAATTGCAATTTTGAGTTAGAAAGGTTTGAAAACGTGAGGTTACTCGATATTAATTGATGATAACATCATTTTCTTATATTCGCATTCGCGATAGTGAAAAATCCAAACTAATAAATAATATGTTTGAAATAAATATGCATGAAAATGATAAAACTGATAAAGTGTATAGTAAAAATATAATAAGAAATTCCAGCCAGTGATTACAATAAAAGTAGAAAAAAATGCATTCCAATAAATATTTATAATATCGGTATAGTAAAATGCATACCAGTAAGCATTTATATATCGGTGTAGTAAAATACATATCAGTAAGTATTTATAATACCGATACAGCAAAATACGTACTGGTAAGTATTTATTAAATAGAAAAAGTAAAATACATGTCAGTAAGAATTTAAGATAAAGATAAAAGAAAAACATATATTTAATGAAGATACTTCACATGGTCTAAAAGAGTACCTATTTGCAGGTAGATCATTTCACCCAAGCAATTCGTAATAATAGCCATCACAGTTTGTCTGAGACTAAAATGCTCTGCATTTTTACGTTAGAATTGTTGATCACATGATGATTTCGATTGTATTACATAATGATTGATTATTAATACTATCATTTCATATTTTATAGTATGCTATATATCACAAAACTTTTTAAAAAGTTTCAATGATTCAAAGGGTAAAATATACTTACATGTGATACTTTACTGCAAATAAAGAAATATACAAGCATAAGTATTTATTTATTTGCAGACTAATAATTAATTAAATACAATCTTAACTTATTTCACCTTTTTATTTTCGGATTCCCTTTCTATAATCCATATTGATTTTGTTTGCTTTTAAGATGACGAATTTTCTTATTGAAACCAATAGAAATTATACTTAACATTTGCTATTAGATTTTAAAATAATCAATCATTCTGATATTCTCAGAGTTTTAATCATTGAAATAATGTCTCTTTTCATCCAACTAAACCCAATTTATATTTTCCTGTGAAGATAATAATATCTATCGTAATATGTTACGAACCGATGCATTCTAAATATTTTCATTTAAAACTGTAATGTTAAATTAAAAATAGTTTGCTAACGGAATCATACGTCGAATCGGAATATTCCTCAAGGCAGTTCAATTTAATAATTGGACAAAGTCATGCTTTTCCTTAATTGTATCTGAATTTGTCTACGAAAATATATTAAATTAATCCTCTTAAGTGTACGCGTTTCCTGAAATGCCAACTTCTGTTTACTTTTGTTTGATTCGCGTGTGATATCTTTCTAATTAACAGATTTAACGTGAATAATATTTCGTGATTAAAACTCAGTTCACTGCTCATTGCTTATGTATCCAGTCTTGTCAGAGAAACAGGAAACCATGGCATATATCCGTTATGCTGTTTGGGACTTCCAAATATATTCCTTATTTGCATATCTCGTTACAGAAAAGTATGTTAGAAATCTTGTCGTAATTTTTCAGCTTTAAATAATGCACATAATTTGAAATTATGTCTTCTTTTATTCTAAAACCTGTTGCAATAACTAAATTATGTAGAATTAATAATGTAGCTATGAAATTCATTTAATTATGATAAATATCAGCAGTGGAATTATCTTTCCATTGTAAAAATCTAAACCTGAAAGACTATATTTCTGAAATCATTCTTTAAGTAGGGTAATATAATTTAGTTTAATAATTTCCCTAAAGACTGAAAGCTTTTAATTAAAATACAATGTAACGAAAAAAAATAAATACTAATGCTTTGTTACCTGCATTATTAAAATTAAATCTTCATTTAGAATACATTAAATTTTATGCATATAATATTGTTTTTAATAGTTGTTCTTTCTATTTCTCCCATTTTGAGTTTGTTTTTGTTGATATGAATATGTCACTATGCAGTACTATATATGAGCACAGTGCAATTCGTGTCATAGTAAAAATATTTTTATTTATTGTTATCGGAAACACAATAAGTATCTGACCAATTCTTCGGAAAAAACATTTGTTATTTTTGGTGACAAGAATAAATTTTGTAAAAAATACAAAAATTCTGGTTCTACCTCTATTAGGAACTGAGGCACTGAAATTCTTCTAGAAACTTCCATGTCTTGTCGGAAAAAAATATATAAATGGGATTGAATGTTGATTGTTGAGTGAGCTCTCTAGCTGCAACGTGAAAGCTTCTGATGTTGTCGTCTACTTGTGCTATGAATTTCTGTCAATTCTGTTGTTTTTTTTTTTAAATCCTTTTCTAAGTATCCAAGCTAAGCTTTTGTGTCATTGTATTGTGTTACATTTTCTAGAGCAGCAAAGTATGTTTTTTTTAACATTATCTAATACCTTGGATTTTTTTTCATCATACATCTACCGGACGAACGGGTTTTTTTCGTAACTGTTTCATGCAGTTAAATAAATCTTGATCTTGCTTGTGCAGTATAGTGCAATCATCTTTTGGACAATTCAAAAAGACATGGAGGTATTGGAATGGATTGAGATTCTGTAATGTGAACTTTGCTAAAATGTGTTAAAAGGTTTAGTCCATCTCATGCAGACTTTAGCTGGAATTTGCTGGATTGATAATAGTGGCATTGACCGCTTATTAAGAGTTTTGGATTAAAAAGTAATTATGGATCTTTACAATAAACTTTTCGAGTCGGAAGAATGGTCTCATACAATGTTGAGGATATTATATAAGATTTCTTTAATCAGCATTTGCAGAAAAATTTATAATCTTCCATGCAAAGATGTCGAGAGCAACAATATAGGCATGTTTTCAATAAATTAAAGGATGTGATTTAAATAACTTTGCTTTAATTGAATTCAAAACAATAATAAAAAGATCACAATCAACATATAGGGTGATCAGCGAATAAGCCCTAATTTCAAAATTAAATATCTCTACAAAAAAGATCGATAGAATTATGCTTTAAACTGTACGTTTATCAGCAAAACTGTAAAAGTAGTGTACAAAAAATAGAAAATTTAATTATAAAAATCATGAACAGATGGCGCTTTGATCTGAAATTTTTTTCTCTGAAAGGAGTCTTAAAAATCAGTACAGTGATGCGGTCTTTGCAATCAAAATACAATATTTTTGAAATGTTCACAGTTCGAAGCAATGAGGTGGCGTAATCGAACAATAAAATTTGACATCACGTCTTGCAATGTCTCAATGGAAATGGAATCCCATGCAACACCAATCAATGATTCAAGCTAATCTAGAGAGGCCGGATTGTTTCTATAGACAGTGTCTTTCAATTCTCCCCACATAAAGAAGTCACAAGGAGTCAGATAATAATAATATAGAGGCCAAGCTATTCCTGTGTCAGTAAATTGAGGATAATCTAACGCAATTACTCTATTCCTTAAGTATTCATGAAAAAAGCGAAAAACTTTATCTGTTCGATGTGATCGAGCCCCATCTTGCATGAACCATTCGATACCTTCCTTCTATGCTAGTTTAGTACTGACAAATTGTTCCAAAATTGTAACGTAACGCTCAGTAGTTATCATTTCTAGCATGAAAAAGGGGCCGATAATGTCTCTAGCGCATACTTTCTCTTCACACAAATGAGGATTTTTGGAACCTGAAATTCTTCGGTTTTGTTTATTAATGATTCCATTCAAATGAAAATGTGCCTCATCTGCGAACCAGATGCAGATAACCAGATTTCATTAAATCCGTCGTTGTCAATCATTCTTAAAATCTGATTCGCAAAGTCAACCCTTTGTTGCGCAGCTTTCATGGGTATGGCATGATGACTTTGGATTTTGTATGGAAACAGCCGTAGGTTATTTTTTAATATTTGTTGAGTGCTCGTATACTTCAAACCTGTTTCTGATGCAATTTGACGGATGCTTTTCCAAGGATTTTGCTGAACAACTCCAGACACATTGGCTGACACATCTTTCCTTAAGACGAAAGAAACTGTCTACTTTATTTTATTTCCGAACAAAATCTGTTCTAAATCATCCACTAAACGAAATTTCCCTGCCGGTTGGCCTTCATCGACTTTATAATGTTCGCCCATCTCATATCCTGCCATTTTGTGAGAGAGCGAGATTGCTCCTTCATGATTCAGACCTTAATATTGTTCGTATTAAAGCTGTTGCCACTTTTAGTTTTCGACCTTGGGATATTCCACAGTTTTCTTTCTTGAATCATTTCTTGGGATTTTCATTTCTTTCTTCTCTTTCTTTTCCTCAACTGCACCAGTGGTTTTCCAACAACTCTTTTTATATCATCGATATCTGTATTCTTCTTTCGTCCCAATTTTTACGGATGGCTCGAAATCAGATGGATATGTTGGTTGTGGAGTCGTTTTTACATCTGGTACACTGAGTCATCGCCTTCACAATTTCTGCTCTGTTTTTACTGCTGAATTAGTGGCAATTTTCTGTGCTCTCCAGAATATATCAACCTCTGCTCAGCGTAAATTTATTATCTATACCGATAGCAAGAGTGATTTGGAGACACTTTCAAATCACCAAAATCAGATGCATCCTATTGCGCTCAAAATTTTATTCACCTTGCAAAATTTTAAAAATGATGACTTCCAGATTATTTTCTGTTGGGTGCCGAGTCATGTTGGCATCTAGGTATAACGTTGGTATTCCCTATTGTGACATTAAAAGGTCCATTAATCATTACATCTATTCTGACAGGCAAACGTCATGGGATTTACAGATCCAAAATGAACTACATTCCATTAAAACTGATATTTTTCCTTGGCCTGTTCATCCTATAAGTGAGATGGATGTTAAATTGACTCGTCTCCGTATAGGACATACGCGTTTCACTCACAAACACCTAATTTTTTGCGAAACCGCCCCTATGTGCAACAGCTGCCAAATTCAATTTACTGTTCATCATATTTTAATTGACTGTCCTGTTTTTAATACTTATCGTTCTCATTGTTTTACCACGCCTTCAACACTACAAGACTTGGTTGTGAGAAAAACCACCCAAATATTTTTAAATTCTTAAGAGCTATTGGGTTTTTTTACGTACATTTAGTTTCTTTTTAACATTGTAGGCGTTAAGCATTGTTAATTAAGTTCTTGTTTTTTACGTCACTATATAAAAATAATAAGGCTCATAGATTTAAATTTCAAGATACTAAAAAATTTTACACATCCATTTCATAGTTTTTATATTCTAACATCTGTGCTATTTATTTACAAATGAATTTTTAAAAAAAAATATCTTTTATTTTTTACCTTTTGATTGGCGCAGTTTGGCCAAACATGGCTCTTGCGCCAATAAACCACATACAACAACAACAACAACACATTGGCTGCATTTTCAGGGATGACTACAGTTTGCCTAGGCCCAACATTTCCCTTTCGATCATCAACTACTCTGTCAGTCCGTTCGAATTTTGCGAAGAGCATGCGATTGTTTTTGCATCGGGTTCAACTGGAACATTGAATCGGTTTTGAAAACTGCGACGTGTTGCCGTAGGACTATTTTCTAATCGATGAAATCGAGTACCAAAAAAACACGTTGTTCAATGAAATACATTATTTCACTTTCTACTCTAGCCTCTTCACTATCCAATAGTCGTAGAATTCGAAGAACTTTCACTTTCGAAGAACTGATCACTTTAGAATTCGAAGCAAACACGCTTTCAGTGGTAATGTCAGTAGTGACGTTTTGCCTAGTGACTGACTTCAAAAAATGGTTGCTATGCTTAATTTTCCTATTGAAAGTGTAAAATAGATCGCATAAAATATTATTTCGGCATCAAAAGTCTTAAAACGCATGATATGAATTTTAAAAGGTACTGTTAAGTGGTTAATGTATGTAAAACAAATATAGCAACCGTTTGTTTGGAGTTAGTCACTAGACAAAACGTGATTTTTAACGTCACACTGAAAGCGTCTATGGGCATTGTAATTAGAGCTCCATCTGTTAACGATTTTCGTAGCAAAATTTTCTAAATTTTTGTTCAGCATTTTTACAGTTTTGCTAATAAACGTTCGGTTCACTGCATAAATCCATCGATCTTTGTTGTAGAGATATTTAATTTTGAAATCAGTTTTTATTCGCTGATCACCCTGTAGTAAGACAATAGAGATATTACCAATGTATGTCTGCCGCTTTTCCCACCAATATCCACATCTAAGAGAATTCTGGAAAGCAAAGCTTCGACTTTCATTCTGTCTGTGAGGATACAACCAACTCGAACCAATAAAGCGATTTTACTGTTTTTTACCTCATTTGAAGGTTTATGATCTCTTTATAAACCTTCGATCATCTTCTATTCTATTTCTTTTTTAAAGAAAACAAATTAGAATGCATACTACATCAGTAACTAGATAAATATGTCCTTTTTCGCGCATTGTTAAACATTTAGAATACACTGTATTCATTGCGAATAGTTCATTTTAAATAGTGATTTCACTTCGTGTTGTCCGACATCAAAATTATTTGGCAATATTAACTTTATATATATAGTATATGCTATAAAAACAAGAAAGATGGCGCTTTCTGCTGCTTAAAGTGCTTGTTACAAATGAAAGCATTTTCAGAACTCTTTAGTGTACTTAAAAGGATTATTTTAAAATATTGACGTGCCTTTGAGTATAGTAATTCTTGGAAAAACACTTGAGAAATATGAAATGAAAAGAAAGTACAACGGCTTATAAAAGAAAGTCTTATTATAAAGTTTTTAATAATAATAATAAGAAGAAATAAATTCAACATAATCACATTATGACATTTATTTCCCAGGGCTAGTTAGTTCCATAGTTAAACATTCTTTAAAATTGTGTCTGAATATAATAATATTTACGTGTTTAGGAATTTATGTGTCTTGTAACTATTTTATAACTAACTTGTAAAATAACGTAAAGATGCCTTTGCTGTAAACTTCAAATTTTTAGATGCCAGTATAAATTTACTCAGTTTGAAACTGCGATTTAGCCTTTAAACTTGGTATAATGCTATTGAAATGTTGCTCCTGTGATGCCAGAGAGTGTAACAATGTATTTAATGCTAAAATTCCTGGCACTGTTTGCCGTACATTGTTAGATTCGTTCAGGAATTCGATGTTCGTATTTGCATATTTTAGAATAAACTAGCCATTCATCAGACGAGACTTAATCTTGTAACAGAGTAAGGGGTTCGTTGTAAACCCTTTACATAAAACGGAGTCGTTGTTGACATAAATAATGAAGGCAGAAAAGTATCGTTTATTTTAAGAATTTGTAAATTATCAGAAATATAAACAAGGATATGAAATACATAAATATTTCAAGGAATGGGGGTTTACTAGCTTGAATTTTTTTTGTCTTGATTAATAAGATTTGAATAATGGATTAATGAATCTTAAGAATTCAACTCGATGTATTTATTTTAAATCTCAACATGTGTAATGACTGGGCATAATTTTATTAAAAGATAATCTAAACAAATTAATTATAAATCAGATAAAAGGGCATACAGCTTTTCTAAGAATTATTTTAATACAGAATTTCTGACAAATATCTTCTTTTTTCCTTTATCATGCATTAGGAGATACAAATTGCTAAACTATTTTAACCGTTTAAAACATTTTTCGTCATTATTGCTGAACATTTATCATTTTTTTTTAAATTTATGATATATGTGATAAGAATATCGTCTTAGACAAAGGGTAATTAGATGCCCCCGTTTTAATTATTTAAATTTGCAATTTTCCAAAACCCATAACATAATTTTTATGACTGCTGAGGGTCAAATTCTAAATGATAAATTAATATATTGAATAAAAATTTTAATGCACATTGATTTATAAATTGAAATTTCATAAGATGATGATAGTGTAGTGTCAATCGTTTCCATTGAAAGAGAGTGCAGTAGCTTCTTATCGTAAAGACCCCTGAGCATTGTAGAGGGGATTTCTGACATCTAGTTGAAATAAAAATAATGCGCACACTCGCTTACACAGCCTCTTTTTATAGTGTTTATTTTTCACACATTTCACAAATAGATCATAGGGAAAGAACAACTGAACCAGAATCAGGCTGGTACCTGGAGCTCTCTAGTCATGGGTCAGATGCCTTACTCCTAAACCAGGACGGCGGCTTGGATATTATTAAAATCCATATGTAAAAAACTGTACCTATATCATTTATATGTGTTAGTTCCTTCATTTTAAAACAATATTATTTACAAAGCACTGATGTTGAACTAAGACGCAATATCTTCGGTTTATTATACGTTAAGCATAAATATTTTTAATCAATAATAAACATATTATGGTACATCACGAAACATATATATTGCATTCAATAGAATTATTTTCAAGATTAAGGTGAATAACAAAGACATAAAATAACATAAATAACATCAGAGGGAATATTTTTTCAAGTTGTTATCTACAGTTAATGGTCTGAGGATTCACATTAATCATTTCATCCATTTCTTTTGTTAGAATACTGGTAAATTAATTAAAAACTGGTAAATGAATCTATCCAAGAGTGCAAATATAGCAACGGATCAGATTGGAATTTTTAAAATATCCAGAAAGAGCTTTTATATTTGTGAATGAAATATTTCTAGTCTTCTAGACAGTGGGCTTCGAAGTATTAATATTCTCATCTGAGTAATATAATAATGTTTTCTCTGGTATAGGAAGATATTCTAAAGAGATACATTTCCTATATTTTGTAATTATTTACAAAAATATGTGCAATCGACAATTTTATTTTATGATCAGATTAATCTCTCACTTTTTAAAAGTTTTTCTGTTGGCATTTACTTCAATCTTATTCTCAATTGCTTTTCTGTAAAATATTAAAAGTTGGATATTTACAATATTCGAAATGCCTGTTTGTTTATCATTATTTAGTTTTCCAATTAAAAGAACAAGTATGTAGGGTGTCTTTATATTCATGTCTATTGGAATATTACCCATTTTTAGGTCATGCTTGCTTACTTTTATTTAATTCTTCAACTAAATAAAACAAACAACTAGTTGTTATTTTACGTTATATATTAATAAACTATAATCTATAATAATACACTGAAGTGACAAAAGTAATGGGATAGCAATATGCAAATATACAGATGGCAGTAGTATCGCAGAGAAAAAGTATAAATGCGCAGTTCGTTTTCCAGAGCTTTCATTTGTGTTCAAGTTATTCATGTGAACAGGTTTTTCGTGATTTATGGCGGCAGGACGATAATTAACAGACTTTGAACGTGGATGGTTAGTTGGAGCTAGACGCATGGGTCATTCCATTGCGGATATAATTACTGAATTCAACATTCCGAGATCCACAGTATCAAGAGTGTGTCGAGAGTATGAAATGTCAGGCATCACATCCCATCATGGACAGCGCAGTGGGCGACCACCTGCACTTAACGACCCAGACCGCCGACGTCTATGTAGAATGGTCAATGTTAATAGACACGCAACACTTCGTCAAATAACTGTAGGAATCAATGTGGGATGTACGAACGTCCGAGGGTCGTGTCCGATAGGACTGTGCTACCAAATTTGTCTTCCTTGGGCTATGGCAGCAGAAGACCGACTCGAGTGCCTTTACTGACAGCACGACATCGCCTGCAGCGACTCTCCTGGGCTCGTGAGCATATCGACTGGTCCCTAGAGCAGTGGAAAACCGTGGCGTGGTCAGATCAGTCATGATTTCAGTTGTTACGAGCTGATGGTAGAGTTCCAGTGTGGCGCAGACCCCACGAAACAATGGACCCAAACTGTCAGCAAGGCACTGTTCAAGCTGGTGGTGGCTGCAGAGTGGCGTGGACTGTTTTTACATGGCATGGACTCATTTCTCTGGTACAACTGAACCGATCATTGACTGGAAATGGTTATGTTCAGCTGCTTGCAGATCACTTGCAGCCAGTCATCGACTTCATGTACACACACAGCGATGTAATTTTTATGGATGACAATGCGCCATGTCACCGGGCCAGAACTGTTCGCGATTGGTTTGAAGAACATTCCGGACAATTCCAGCGCATGATCTGACCACCTAGATCGCCCGATATGAATCTCATCGAGCATTTATGGGACATCATCGAAAGGTCCGTTCGTGCCCAAACTCCTGCCACATTCACACTTTCACAATTATGGACGACTATACAGACAGCAGGGCTCAATATTCCTGCAGAGGACTTCCAACGACTTGTGGACTCCAAGACACGTCGAGTTGTTGTACTTCGCCGGCAAAAGGAGGACCGACACGATATTAACAGTCATACCATGACTTTTGTCACTTCAGTGTATAATAATATATAATATAACCATAATAAAATATAATACATAATATAATATCAATAATATAAATACTTTATAATGGAAAACATGTTGTTGCGATTGGTATGCAAGAATTTAAAAAAAGCAAATTAACTGACAGCATATGTATTTTAAAATTCCATACTACCTTTTGTCTAATAACTTCTTCAAAAGATATCCAGAGGGAAAGCCATCAAGTTTTTCCAAGACTATTCACGATATGAAATCTAGAAAAATAAGTTATTAGGAAACTGTCTAGAGAAATCATCATCCTGTATTTGCACATAGAACGTGAAAGAAAGATATTCTTCTGACTGTTATATATATATATATATATATATATATATATATATATACATTATTGCAGGATACTGTACATGCATTTAAGTATCAATCTTTCCTATTGATTTTTGAACCGTATTTGAGTGTCACCTCTTTGCTCGAAAAATGAAATAACGATTATAGGTCATATGTCGAACTGCAAATTCATCATTCATGAAACAAAACGGCCATCTTTAATTCAGTTAATAATTGAAACACACAGTCAAAATTATTTCTGAAAGTCACCAATCATTAGTAAAGTCTTCAACAGAATAAACAAAAAAAAAATGTTTCTGAGTTCACGTCCCTTTTAAAACTAATAGCAATAAAATTAATCAACTCTTTGCAAAAATTGTTTCGTTCTGAAGCAGAATGAGAATATTTAAAGAGGGTAAGCCAGCCTTTTGACAATTCTTCATTCTTGCGTGATTCGTTTTTCAAACATTTTTTTTTTTTAATTTTTTTTTTTTTTGTTGTTGTTTTTTCATTTTTGAGTCAACTTGATGAATAATGAGCAAAATAGAAGAAATGAAAGAAGAAAAAAATCTTAAAATAAAAATTGACGGCAGTATCTCCGAGATATTTCGCCTTAGTCATTGTTGACTTTCCTGGCTTTTTAATTTATATTTTTATTTGCGCTTCAGGTAAATTGGTTTCGTGAAAAATGTATTTTTCTCGAATAATATTGAACTCTTGTTAATAATGTGAATTGATATTTTTTGAGGGGCTTTTAATTTATATATATTTCTTCAGGCTTCCTCTTCATTCCACTTTCTTTTATTTTATCAATGATTTTTTTAGATTTTTTAAACAACGTCACTAATGGGAAGAAATAAAAATGTTGGAGTTTTTTGTTTGTTTGTAGAATCTTTAAATTAAATAATGCAGTACTTATTCTTTTAAAAAAGCAAAGATGCTTGCTTCTCCAAATTCAATAAAATTCAGATAATTCACTTATTAGTTATCGAGAAACTATTTGTATTTCAATTTAATTGTTGTACACTGAAAGTATGCTTGAAACTTTGATATAGAACAGTATCTGTGTTACATAATGTCATTTATTTCATTTCATCATTGTTGTTAAGAACCTGTATTGAAGCAGATGACAAATATTATCAATAGAATCTGAATTATAATAAAATGGTAGCTAAAATGTAATAAAATTGTAAACTGTTGCTAAAAACTGCAATAAACCTGAGGATAAACTCTAATAAAATTGTAAACAGAGAAAAAGCTCTAATAAAACTGTAAACTGCAGCTAAATTATAAAAACACTGTAAAACGGCGAGAAAAGCTGGTATGATTTAATCAGGTCTTCAATGTTTGCTTGTTTATCGATATGCAACATTTATGCCAGCATTATTTTTTTATTCGTCGATGACTGGTTAAATCTGACAGGGAACCACAGTTATGAGATCGGGCAAACACAGCGAAATTGATAATCGAACCTGAGACGTTCCAATCATCAAACAATCAATAAGTTCATTGCTTCATATAACCTACAATACATAATTATTCCTTTTCTGGACATTTATTAGTTTAAAAAATCATTAAGTACCATTTGGGGAAAAGAGTACCATTTAAGGCTAATTTTTAAATTTCAGAATATAATTTGTTTATTGATATTGTAACAAATCATGTAAATATACACGATAATTTGAAGCCTAACACATAATTTGAAATCTATTTACATAATCTGATATAATAAAATATATTTATTGGTGCAAAACAAAAACAATTTAATATAAATAATTTCAGAAAAGGAAAATTAGTTTCTTTTCGTCAATAATTTTCTAGCCTTTTATTATTTTTAAATCTTTAAAAGTTAGTTTTTAAAGCAATAACTTTCCTTGAAGCCAGATGCGATTTGAAAAGCCATTAAAAAGCAAAGCGCTTAAGCCAAAATATTCTTTAACGACATTTTATAGCTTATTCATGAGTATGCAAATTTCTTGATATGAGCATATTATGAGGCCAGGTTTTGTAAACTGCTTGCGTCTGAAGATTGCATGCACTTAATGATGTAGAAGAACTATTCAAAAAGTTTTCCAACTCAGGAAACATCATTTAAATTATGAACGAAACAGAAACTAAAGTGGTTATTTCTTTTTTTTGACTTATATCTTTGTTTAAATTAGTTAAATTACAACGCAAAATGAGTTTTGGTGAAAAAAAATTAACGAATTTATATTAGCTGTTTAATTTGTGTGATGAATACTAATGAACGATGTATTCACCACGCACTTTTAGATTTCAGTGAAATGCCTATATAAAAGGCTCATTCGAATAAATATTATGATTGCTTCATTAAATGTCAATTTTAATCTCTACACACAGTTGAAACAAATTCTGTGTAATTACATCATTAAAATTATGAAAAAAAAATGGAAAGAAAGTTAAATTGTAACAGAAAAGGAATTTTGGCGAAGAAAAATCACAAAATCATCCTGATAGTTTAATTTGTGTGATGAATACAATTGAAACCATGTATACATTACAAATTTTAGATTTCAGTAAATTAGCTAAGAAAAATTAATTAATTGATTAATTAATTCGAATAAATATTATGATTGCTTCATGAAATAGCCCGTTTGACAAAATTAATCTAGAGTGACTATAGAAAAAAATTCTATATATATTTATATTCATTTAAATTAATAAATAAATTTAAAAAATATTTTTTGCCACCCAGACCTTTGTTTAAGTTCCTTAAATTAGATCGCAAAATAGGTTTTACCTAAAAAATATTAACGAACTTATCCTTGCAGTTTCATTAATATGATGAATGATAATGAAACGATGCATTCATTACGAATTTCAGACTTCATTGAATTACTTAAGAAAAATGCTAATTTAATTATATATTATGATTTATTCATTAAATGCCACGTTTGACGAAATTTATATCTAGTCTCTATAGAAAAAAAAACTATTTAATTATTTCATTCATATTATCAATGAAAAAGTTTTTTTTTCAATCCTGATCTTTATTTAAGTTCCATAAATTGCAACACAAAATTAATTTGAAAGGTAAGAATGAACTGATCCTAGTAGATTCATTTCTGTGATGAATACAAATGAAACGACGAATTCATTACGAATTTCAGTCTTAAGAAAAATGTTGATTCGAAGAAGTATTATTAGGGCTTCATGAGATGTCACGTTTGTTAAAATTAATTACTAATCACTATAGAAAAAAAATCTATATAATTGCATCAGTTAATTAAAATAATATTATGTGATGTATTTAATTTTTCCTTGCTCACTGATTTTTAATTAGTCTTAAAGTTTCTTCTTCTTCTTCGTTATATGAAACAACTTAATTATAGACATTATTTAATCATTTACAGTCAGTTAAAAAAGATTCTACTTGCTGTCGACGCCTCGGGGGAATTTGTTAATTACACTCAAAGAAAATAATCGCCCAACTTCAGACATGTTCTGTTTGAAATCACGATCGTATATCACCAAAAATGTTTGGAAATATTTAATATTCCTTCCCAGTAGCACGTTTCTCGATAATTCAATAAATAAGAGGCTCTGGTCTTTTTTCAAACGTTTAACGTTGAGTGTTTATTTTCCAGAAATTCGCTCTCTTGGCGTTGGAGAAAAAAAAAGAGAATAATTAAAAGATTGAAATGTTCATTTACGAAGATAAACACGAATTTTTCTGGAAATAACGGGAGAAAATTTGTCTTGGTTTATTTCAATTAATTTTCGAGTTATTTCCTCATTTTTTATAAACGGTTTACTCTTTATTTGCCATATCGAAAGATATGACATTGTGGTTACTTAAAATGTTTATTTAATTCATAAAAATGTACTTCCTTGTTTTTTATAAATATGTTTAAATCTGATCAATAATTATATTTCTCCAAAGTTTATGAACCAAAGAAAAAAAAAGACATATTTATTTTTCTAAATAAAAACTTTCAAACCTTGATAATAGCATACAATTATAAGTTATACATACAAGTATAAATTACACATACAATTATAAATTATGCATACAAGCATAAATTACACATACAAGTATAAATTATACATACAAGTATACCTTAATAATGACGTAGAGGTATTTATAAAAACTATTTTTCTAGACTTAAAATATTGACTTTATGCGTGTCGTATTAATATAATTGTTGCTTCACTGAATTCTTATAAAAGTGTCATAAGAAGAATAAATTTATTTTATGAAAAACCTATGCATTATATTTCTATTTTCAACATCCATATCATTTCCTTGTTTCATAGATTAGTTTTTCAAAAATGAGTTGTTGAAAATTTTTATGATAGCAAGGTTATGTACATTAAAATTTCAAAAGCCGGCCTCCTGGCTAGGTGGTAGAGAGTCTCTCTAGTGTTCTGCGAGTCCCAGGTCCGAGTCCCGGTTTGGGCATAGTTGTTATTATGTGTTCTATCTGTGAGTAGTGTGAATGTGTCCTCCTGTAAGAAGGGATAAGGTGTAGCAAGCAGTAACTAAGTCGTACTCTTGGCCCTAGTCGGCGGTACTGAAAAACAAGGGACGCTAATTAAGGTTTAAAATCGCTGACAACAATCAGCGGGCTTATCAATGGCAAGTGCCATTGGAAACAATACAATTTCAAAAAGCGTTTCTATTATGTGTTTAATCTTTAATACCCTTGTTAAGGAGGATTATAGTGCATTAATTCGGAAACATTTCAAAAATGTCATCAGCAGCAACAAAGTAAAACAGCTCAAAATATTGAACAATCTTACTTCACAATCGGAACAAAAAATCAGAATAAGATATGTGTAAATTGAAGCTGTTGAATTTCACATTTTCACAGGATGCCATTAATAAGTAATATTCAAGATTTATTAAATTAAATTTTATTTTCGATAAAATGATAGTTATGAGCTTTTTAATGCTTACTGAAGAAAAGCCTTGAAAGAGCTAGGCTATATTGAGAATACATGATGTATGTTAAAGAATTATTTCAAAATTTAATGCATCCTATATTATATTTTAAAGTTTCTACCAAATCCTTAAATTCTGTCGTACATTTCTTTGCAGTTTTAAAGCTTGTTTTGATAAGATTTATTTTAAAAATCCATTTATTAAGGAGCATAATTTTACTTTTATTTCTTGAAAACCCCGAGGGGCACCTCATAATTGAGGATGAAATGTTTCCGACATAGTGATTGGATCTCGCGAACCCGGTGGGTATAATAAACGGGGGGGGTCTGACTCCTCCCATCGATGCCGGGACGTAATCTCCACGAGGAGGGTTGTACCGTGGTCGGTGGTGACCCTTATGACTCAACCACAGTTCTCGCCTTTGTCCCCGTTCATTGTTTTATTATTTCATTTTCCACATATGGAGAAACAGTATGTGACTTACTTTTATTCCAATTTTTTAAAAATAATTTTGCAAATAATTGTAATTTATGAAAATAATTAGTACTTACTCCAATAGTTAAAAACTGATGAAACTTAACGTAAGGAAAATTGAACAAACAAAACTTAACATAGTTTTCAACTAAATGATTCTTAAACCAATCATAAACATTGTCACCAATGATAATGGTGCCATAAATTGTATTACAATAGTTTTTATTATAGGACCTAAAATTTTTTACAATGTTGGAAAATTCATGAAATTTCTTTATGGAAATCTAATTTTCTATCATGTAAAAATTATTTTGATGTGTTCTAACTAAAGAGATATACGGAATATATTTACTTTTTAATAAAGATCTATCTGAAAGTTATATGAAATCCCAAATATTTCAAAAATATTTTCAAATTTTTCAGGTTAACATTTATTTTTGGATTTAAAGTAGCTGATTGCGTTTATATTTGTCATATTAAACAGTCATTTGAACTTGTTTTGCGGTTTCAAAATATGATGTTCAAGTTAAAACTAAGAAATTTATATATATTCAGCACGAATTATGTAGCTTCGAAATATTTTCACAGATTAGGAAATAAACAATAAAATAATGCTAAGCAAATGGAAGATAGAAAAATGCGTATACTCATATTTTAAAACATCAAATATAGGAGAGTTATAGCAGAAAATTTTAATATTTAATTTAATTTAAAATATCTTATACGACATCTATAAAGTAAGCTTTTAGAGGCATTTTTCAAAAGCAAGTTTTAAATCAATTATGGAAATATAAAATAACTTTCATTAACAAAAGCAGTATCTATTTGATAAACATTCCTGGATCTTTATTTATACAGGTTTTTGATGAATGAACTCTTATTATTTTTTCATTTTTGCAATTTGTTACTATATTTTTTCCCTGAATTCTATTCATTCATTTAATTCTTCAATTGTTTTATTAGTCAATATTTCATTTATTTGCATACAATGACAGAAAAATTCTTAGATCTTAGACTTTGATGAAACAATGACATACATGATTTATGAATTTATTTATTGCAAAACTTATAACATTTATCATAAGTTTCGTAAAATGAGAATTCTTTAAGGATAAAAATTTATTCTGTAGTTTAAAAATTCTAGTATCATCATTTCTGTAGTAAAAAGGGCAATTAATCATAATATCATCCTAAAATACATGAAATTTAAACTAGAAAAGTTGTTCAGAACTTCAAACCAAAGCATACGAATAAAAAAAACTAATTACCATACATGTGTCATCATATTTATTTTAAAAATACTAATTTATCTGAAATTTAATCCTCAAAGATGGTCTTCCTGAATTATTATTTTTTTTAAATTTGTGAAAAATTTGCTTTATTTAGTAATCGTCATTAATTAATGGATTTAAAAGTTGTTGAACTCTTTTGAATTGTAACTTGAAAATACATTTCTAAAATACTTTTCTTCTTGAACGAAGAAATTTAGTATTGTTGCGATTAAAATCGAGTGCTTTTTTATTTTATCTTTGATTAATCTTTTTTTTATTTAAATGCGAAAAATCTTTTTTTTTCCTCCTGAAACTATGCAATTATCATTAACGTATGACTTCAAATATATAATTGAAGATATTTTAAAATTTAATTCATTCAAATAAATATATAGAAGTATTGAAACGAAGGGAAAATATTAGTCTCCATTAAAATATAAGATTATTTGTAAATATATGTATCAGCTTAATATATTTATATTTATTTCCTTCTTTGAAAGAAAATTAGATATGTTATAGAACGACCATGGATTTTACAAACAAGGGACAAATACGAAGCCTACGCTTAAGCAAACACTTCCTTTAAGTTACATTCTTCTGTCATGTCACGTCATAGCTTAATTCATTAAAACCTTGATTTGTCAGCTTTTTACTCTATGAATGACGTTGAATCGAAATTCGGATACAAATTCTTAAATGTATTTCTTTAGATAACAATCGTAACGAATATTTGATTAAAGCAAATAATTGCGCTAAAAAGTTAAATTTTGGCTAAATTTTCAAATATTTACTATTGATTTTTTTTTAAATGTCGGTGCAGTTTTCATTGGACATTCATTTTTTAAATTACAAATAATTGTAACTTTAATACTTGTTTTGGCCCTCGATAGCTCATTGGTTTAAAATTACTCAATTAAAATAAACTTACTAAATAAAATTACTCAATTAAATCACACACATACTCTTGGACTAAATCTCCATATTTATTCACACACTCTCCACGCTTATAGCGTTCTCGTCTCTCCTTCCCCCAGGCGATCGCAGCGCCATTTTTTGGAAAGTGGCCAGGCGTCACAACAATACTAATTTATATTTTCAAATACTGTTATCTTATATTCTAAATTTTTGGTAAACCATCTTATGAAAAAAACTATATAAAAAACTAATACTTATTTTTGCTCAAATCATGTATAGCAAATCCTCAATATGCTGTTCAGTTTCTAAAAAAAACTTTATAAACAAAAGATTTATTTTAAATTTTAAACTTGTTTCAATTTTTCATAATATAAAAGTAAAAATACAATGTGATTAATAAATCAAATATCAATAATTATAAAATGTGCAGAGGAACAGTTTATTTTTTAATTCAATGGATACAAAATATACTTTTAAAATGTGATTGCAAATTTTGGGGAAAAAATTTATGAACTTCTAAATTAAATAATTTTAAATTTATGCAACTTTTTTTAAAAAATTCCCATGTTTCAAAGTAATTTCAGCTTTTAGATAATATAAGTTTTTCGTATGTAATTTTTAATATTTTATCGAATCATTAAAATAAATAAATTCTTTTAGAATTCCTAAAAATATGACACAACAATTTACAGTCATACATGTAATGTTTCAATTCATTTAATAAAACTTTCAGAATACATTTAAAATTTAATTTAAGAAATTCTCTTTGGGCCAAAATTGCCATAACTAATATAAAATAATTGTTAGAACTAATATAAATTTCTTTTAAAAAAGCGATTAGTTCTATTTTTAAAAGAGCACATGTAATTTTACTAAAATTATGAAGACGGATAGAAAAAAAATTATCAAATAGCATTATAAAATCTAAAAGTATATAAATGAATAATTGTACAGCATTTTTAAGTGGCTATAGAGAGTATTTGAATACTTTAAAATTATATTAGAACATTTAATTTTATATCTCTATTTGACGATAATTTATCTTGTAAGGAAACTTCCACACCCATCTCCTTTTCCCATTCTTTTTAAATGAAATATATAAAATCAAAGAATAAAAACGAATCCTTATTTTATTTATTATTTTGCTGCCTCTAAACCAATTCCATACACCGCACTCCCTTAGCACTAAAAGGAGAATAAATTCTTCGGAGAATAAAATACTCTTGAGAGAATATATATTTTATTTCGATCAATATCATAGTAAACAAAATAATCAAATTAACCTTTTTAACTGCTTTTGCAATCGGCGAGATTTTACTAACCCGTTTAAGGAGATTCTTCTTCAAAGTTCATTGAGTTTTATAAGTAATAAAATCTTATTCGTTGTATTTTAAGAGATAAGTGAGTTACTTATCATTGCTTTATACACAAAGCTTTAAGTTTTACTTCAGCCAAGCTTTACGAAGTTGCGTCTTTAATCTTTACACGCAGTATCACTCTTAATTTGATGATTGGTTTTTGTCTACATGCATTAAATCATTAATTTTCACTTTCTTCACTTATTTTATCCCTTCATTCTAATGAAAAGTAACTACAGAATGTACCAATCTGAGCATTTTTTTTCTAATTTGACTAGAGGTGTTTAAAAATTAAGAAAATAATAATTCATGAAAGGAAAAATATTATTAAAAATAGATGTGAAATCAATATTTTTCTACAGATAAAAAATATAATTTTGATATATTTTACTGATTTTCGGAGAAATATTTATTTATTCTTTGCTAGATCACATTTATTTCTTGTATATTATGATTTATCGTATAACAATTTTAGAAAAAATATTGTAATCATCATTAAATTCAAACTTGAAATTTTGACAAATCTCTAGGTTTCAGATCTTGCTGAGTCTAAAAGGCGAAAACCTTGGCATTAAGTCTGTTTCTTCGGGAAATCGATAACTCAAAGTATCTTTGGACTAGATGGATTAATTCAGTTACATTACAATATTATATCAATTTGTTAAAGATCAAGATCAAGTGAAGTCTGCCTTGTACTTGTTTAATTACAAGTGGACACGATAAATGCAAAACATAATGCGCTAGATAGATAATCAATGATCACACATATGATATCTAAAATGTAAATTTTAATCATGCTATCGATAAAATTTTAGAAAAATTTGGTTGTCCTTAAGTATATAGTTTCGTTTGCATGTAAACATAAAAACCCTTAAAAGCACTTGTAAATCAATGAATTCCGGTAAATAATTTTAAGACAACAATGGTAATCAAACTTCGATTAAAATTAATTTGAACAAGTAATATATATTTTTTAAAATTAAATTAGAACTCAGGTAAACAAAAAAAATATTTGACTCACTTTTTATTAAATAATTTTCAAAAAAACTATTAAATATCAAAAAATTATTGATTTTCAAGTATCAATAATTGGTGATACTTTATATACAAGCAAAGTTTATTTTAGTTACTATTTATTAAATGCTTTTCAAAATAATTATTAAGTATAAAAGAATAATTGATTTTCACAAGCATTGAAATCGCATTCTTCACCAAAAAAATACTGAAATCAATGCATTTAACCGATTGAGTTTCTGATCGATTCTAATTCTAACTAACCGATTAAGTTTCTGATCGAAATTCTAACCAACTTCAAATGTCATTACAAACTGCTAAAACTATGTATCAAAATCATTACAAATTATTTAATAACTACCAGTATTCTGCAAATTCCGGGAGTCATAGCCATGGTTCAAACTTTATAGGAAAAGATGGGGTAACAGTTAAAGCAGTCATCGAATAATTTCCTTAAGGTTTTAATTAACAAAATAATATTGCATAACTGAATACTGCATGACAAGTACAAAAAATAGGCATTATAGGCAGCATAATTTTCTTTTTATATAAAGTGCTCTAAATATTATTCAAAACATTATATAAAAAATCTTTCAGCTTGGAACTATAAAATTTAGTAGACAGTTACATCTTCAGTAATATAAAATTTCTAAGAAATTGTTTCAATCAATTTTAATTAGAATCTCAGTTTAGAGTTCACGAAAATGTGGAATTGTTTTCATCAATAATCTTAGAGCTTACTATATTAAAAACACAATTTTCAGCCACTTTAAAAGTTATAAAATGATTTGGAATTGTATCTATTTTATTTTTATAAAATTTAGCTGTTGTAAAATGCAACATGTCTGTAAAAAATGCCCTAAATGTTCTAAAGCGTATGTTTTTGGTTGTATATTAACGTATATTAAGAATTACTTGTATTTGCTATTTTTTAGTAGATGAACGTGCATAAAAATTTCATTCAATTGTTAAACTAAAAATAAAAACATTTTGAATTTTTTTTTAACAGAGCTTTTTTTTAAAAAAAATTTGTTAATGAAATTTTAAGCATATGGGATAAAAATAAATTTCTTCCTTTAGTTACTGTATTTACGCAATAGCTTGGCATTATAGTTCTGTTTCATTTTCATCATTTCCCATTACTTTTTTATTTTGGATTTTAATTTAGATTTTAGTTAATAATAAACCTAACTAATGATGATTTAAAAGATTACGATGTAGTGTGCTTTTCTATATTTCAAGCAAAATTACATAAAAACGTTTTTATCTGCATGTATCGCTACTTAACTGCATGTGACGGAGTAAAGAAAACCCTTAAAATCATTTCTCTTTTTACATCTGTCTAATTAAATCCAAGCGTTATTAATGCCATTTTAAAAGTGTCTAGGTTTCCGACACATTAAACAATATTCACGAATATCCCTCCGATCCTAGAGTGAAATATAAAATAATAACTAAGCATGAAAGAAAAAAAGATTTGCTTGATGCAATAATGTTAACTAACAATGTTTTATTTTATAATTAACACCTGGGGATTTAAATTTACAGAACATTTGTGGTTAAATTAATTGTCCCATGCTATCTTGCTGAAATTTAGTTACCTCCATTAGAGTCTAAACCTTTTAATGGCATATTATCTGGCCATTAAAAATGGTTAAATCTAATGATAGTTTAAATAATAAGTATACAGGCAGACGATTCATGCCAATGTAAAACGATGCTTAAAAGCAGATTTATTGTTCGAAACTCCCATAATTATTCTTAATTATACATTCACAGAAACGTTATTTTTTTCATTGAAAATGGGTTTTTTTAATATTAAAAAGTGGTTTTTGTTGAAAATAAGTAAATAAAGCATAACTAATTAAAATTTGAAAAACAAATGTAGCTAAATGAGGTTTTTTTTTTCTTCTGGATTGCATAATTTGAACCATCTTACTGAATGAATAACTTTTTATATGCATGTTTTGAAAGTGTATCTTTAGATATACGAATTTCTTTAGTTTACAAATGGTAAAAAAATTCTTTAGTAAATGGCATAATGATTAAAACATTTGCATTTTTTTTCCTTTTTATTCTAAATAACTCAGTCAAAACTTTTTATTGTATACAATATTTTGTTTGCCTAGTACAAATTATTTGAAGCTGGCGTATTCAAACATGGGTAGTGGGTCTGTCATTGATCTGGGCGTCCTGGGTTCGAGCCCCGGTTTGGGTAGGGTTGTTCTTCATCTGCTTTATATTTGAGCTGTGTGAATGTGTTTGCTTGTAAATAGGGGCTATGCAAGAGAATGTGATGCATGAGAAAACACATTCTCTTGGCCCTAGTTGACGCTACAAAAATAAGATACGCACTCTTGACTTCAAAACTAGCGGACTTGTCTATGGCAAGTGCTTTTAGAAAAAAAAATAAGGAAGTAGCAAATGAGAAATGTTTACCATATATATTTCATACGAAACTTGAAATTCATTTGAGGACACATTTTTCCATTTTTATAACATTTAAATGTAAATAAATAATTACTTTGAATTTTACACAGGGAATTTTATGAAATATTTGAGGATGGAATTATTATTTTACTTGACCTTGCAGAATTTCAAATGCCTAATTTAACAAATGCATATGCTTAATGTTGATTTTAAAAAATCCACAGTTTATTCATTTGTTTATGATTTAATAACACTTCTGTTATAATCAGATGTTCTAGCTCAAGAATGCCGAATTTTTCATACATTTTATATCATTAAAATTCTAAAAGTATCATTCAGATATTCATATTCTGTTTCTTCTAAGAACTCATTTTACAAAGTTGGCAATTTAGATTTAATGGTATGGAAAAAGCAATTTCAGTATGCACTTACACAGACACAAACCACCAAAACTTGGATATACGTTCGTCTTTATGAATAATATTTAATAATTGATGCTTTACCATCAGATAACTAATATATCAGGTGGAAAAATAGCTTATTTAAGAAATAAATAAATGTATCACTTTAGTCGAGACTGAACTTTTGAAGAACTATCATTACTATTCTATTGAGTAAATATTTGTAAATAGAATTTACTAGTAATAAATGAAAAAAAAAATGCATCTCAATTTGGATCGGTATTTAGCGGGATTCTTTAAAATAATTTGCAAACTCAGAAAACAAGCAATAAAACGGATTGCTTAAGCGTAAATTTTAAATAAATACCTAACATGGGTAACATCTGGATCTGATTCTTAATTTCCCATTTGACTCTGAAACGCTTTTAAATTCAAATTCACCTCACAAATAATTCAAAACATTATTTCTCTTACGCATCCAGAAAGAACACCAAAAAGCTTTCACCATTAAATGATTTTAAATATTCATCAACAGAAATAAAATTTCGCTGATAAAACGATTTTCACTCGATGTTTTTAACTATTAATGCTTACCGAAACTGCCTGATTAAATTTTACAGTAACTTTCTTCAGTAAGAATTCAAATTCAAAATTTATTTTTACTAGTATTTTTTTTTTGAAAAAGATCTAATGTAATCATAAACGTGGCTCCCACCAAGGCTAATATGATAAATACACGAGTGCACCGTAAAAATACATATGCATATTTAATTAGTTTATCAGATAATTATTAATTCATTTATTCAGTTTTGTTTATTAATGAGTCAGTGTGAAATATCGTTGGGGTATTCAAGAGATAAATTAACAAAAAGCAAACATTTCGAGTATGTTAATTTAATTTGTCATGGAATACTTCTTTCTTATTGAATGTTTCGTTTCTTTATATTTTTAAAACATAAAATATTCTGTGATCATCTAATTTCCTTTGCTAATCAGCAAATTCATGTAAAATAAAAGATTGCATACGAAATTATTTTTCTTTTTGTGATTAAAATTAAAAATATTTTTATATCTTGTAGTATAGTATTTAAATGCCGGAATTTTTGAATTTAATATATTGAATAAATAAATATCCAAAGTTTTTAAAGATTATTTTCTCTCTCGGATGTAATGTAAGGACGTTCAAAACTATTGCACAATTGTGTGAATCCAGTTTGTATAGTATAAAATACTGTATTAAAATATAATTATATCAATAATTAATAAGCAAAATAATCAGCAAAATAACTTTGTCAAGATATATGGTGTACATATTGTATATGAATACATAGGCCGCAATATAATATCTTTATTATTGTAAACAATGCAAAATCCATTGAATGACGAGTATCTAACTAAAACCTCAAAAAAAACTAAGCACTCGTTATTGCGATTAAATTAATACCTGCCTATTATTTGAATAATACGCTGCTAGAAGGAGCTCCTTGAAGTTGGCGCAAAGTAAACATTTTTGCTCATAATGATGAACAATGTTCATTTCAGAGCACCTAGCAGTATTCTGTACTAATACTTTTATAAAATAGCTGTGAAGTAGAGTAGAAAAGCAAAAATAAATATCATTCTTACAACTATTATAATTCGCAATAAAGACTAGATTTAATTTTCTGATTCAGAAATTGTATTCCTAAATAAGGAAGGATATATTTAGTTATTTGTTTTCTTTCCAATGTAGAGATTAACAAATGCAAGGACCGATATGTTTATAGCTGAGATCTTTTTTTTTCCTTTTTTTTTCTGCTCAGGTTGTTGGAATTGTTACAATTGTTGATGTATGTAAAATTGCGGGTGAAGATAGTAATATATTTTCACTTTAAGCCGTTGTATAGTTTTTACTTTCTTGACAAAAAGAAATAACATTTTTTGCTGCAACGAACAAATTTTTTATAAGAAGTTCACTTTAAAATTGAGTATTAATCCTCTAAAGATACTCAATATTCTTAGCCAGTCAAGAATGTTAAAAAATATATGCAAAAAATGATAAATTAAAACTTTTTAGCATCAAATTGTATGTCTTTCATATTAATTATCCATCTATTAGTGGTCCATTACCTTTTAAGACATTTTTCACTTAATAATAATTGTAGGGATGTCTTTGCGTTTTTGTTAAAATTAACTTAATTATGAAACTATTTGGATTACGTTTACCATTCTAATAAAATAAAAAATTATTTTCATTAAACATAAGGTAACATTTGATTAATTGTTACCCAGCTTCTCACTCATATTTTTTTTCTTCAATTCAGACTTTTATCATGCAAACGATCATAAACGTTTTTGCAATTTTTCTGCATTTCTAGTCTAAATATTTGCTCTCACGTATATCCTATTACCAATATAATAGTAGTAATTCACGTATATCCACACCTCTATAATAGTGTTCAATATTCTGAATACTTAGCATGACGATAGTGCAATAACTTTATTGAATATGTTAATTACGTAACTAAAATTGCCCTTAAGGTTGATTTTTAGGAGGAAACTTTTAAGGAAAAGAATTTCGAATTAAAAAAAAATGTTCAATTCCTCTTTTATGTTTTCAGTCATTTTAATAAAATTAAATTTCTCTCTTAAATTTCAACCTCAGAAATGCACACACGCACGCACGCACACACACACACACACACACACACACACACACACACACACACACAC
>JAPMOQ010002458.1:56185-67223 GCA_026543055.1 Argiope trifasciata | reverse complement strand
ACACACACACACACACACACACACACACACACACACACACACACACATATATATATATGCTCAAAAAGTAATTATGATATTCTTACAATATTGTCTTGTACCAGGAGTATCGATTAATATAGTTGAACCAGCGTACATTTTGTGTTAACAGAAAAAAAAAATGAAAAATCACTTAATAGTCTAATTTATGGGAATATAAAATAGTAATTACCCTTAATTTTTTTTCCAAAAATAGTAGTATTATAATATAAATGCTAATAATTTTAGAACATCTTAGAAATAACGCATTTCTCCATACATTCAATTTAGAAACATATTTTATTTCTCCTCATACTAACTAGCACACCATTGTCACATTTACATAAATTCTCTCTAATTCATAAGTTTATACATCATATAATTTATTAAAGATTCAATCATATTATTCGCATGATTGGCACTTTTTGTCGAGGTAACAATTTGATCAAATAGAAAAAGTCAGATAGATGTATTTACCACACACACTTTTTAAGATAATATGCGAAGTTAATTTAAATAAACAAAGTTATGATTATGTGGTAAGTTTTGAAATTTTTTTATTAGAAATAAACAAATTTTTCTAAGAAAGTATAAAACATATAAAAAAAATTGTAATACAAATTTGAAAATACTTTTGCTTATTTTCTAAGACAGATAAAATTCTCTAAGAAAATGAAATATAAAATTTTGTAAGGTATTTTCATAGAAAAATGTAACGATTAAATGCCTCTAAGCTGGATTTTTTTTCAGAAATCCAGTTTCTTAAACTATGGAAACATATTAATTGAAGGATTTGTAATAAAATGTATGCAATTAGTTGTAAACTTAATAAAATAATATTTCCTAGCAGTTGTAAAAAATATGACATAAAATATAATAATTCAAATAATTAATTCCTCTTATAGTGCAAAAATTTTCCATTTTTCACATCAGTGAAATATGTTTTCACAATATGTCATAAATTTGAAACTTTAAACAATTATGTGCTTGACATTTATTTTAAAAAATATTAACAGTCAGATTATTGAATCTTGAAAGTGCTTTAATGAAAATGCATTTAAATTAACAAATTCAAATTTAAAATATATCAATTTAATACAAATTATTTCATTGGCCCTCCAAAGCTTTTAATAATAAATATTGAATATAATGGAATTTGAAATGTTTCTTGATTATTTAAAATAATAAAATATTAATTATTAACTCTTATTTTAAGCTTAAAAACTATAAGCAATCAATTCTTATAAACTTTTGTTTAGTGTGGAATTGACACCTTGAATTAAGTGTTTTTATTCCTTTTCAACGGACATATTTTTTATTTTATCTTTGCTGGTTTTAATATGAATTTGTAATTTTATTAATAACTTTTAATGTATTTTTTAAATTTAATGATTTTATTTGCAATTAATATTTTAAAATAACTATTACTAAGCAAAAATAAAGATAAAATTATGTTTTGTTAATTAAATTTCACGAAGAATTTAATTCATCTTATTTAAATGAGAATTTAAATTCCTGTATAAGTGAACATATGATTTCATTTTACAGATGTCAGTTCTTATACTCAGCATGCTTTTAAATCAAAGCTTAATCGAAATGCAATACATTTATGAATGAAAATTTCATACTGAAAATACTAACCTTTCCCATTGAAAATCCCTGAAACCTAAATTTGTCCTACCATCAATGGCATTCAAATTCATACGAACTTCTTCCTCAGATATTCAGAAGTTGGGAAAACAATTCGATTTCATGAATGTTACCCATCATCTCCCATGCAGAACCTAAGTCACGTTCTAAGTTTCTATTCGTGAGATTCTCTCAATCGCTAACAAAGCGCAAGATTCAACAGTCCGGAAGACTCATTTTCTGCAGATATCTTTGGCCACATTTACATAGAATTCCTCAAAGAGAAGTCAGTAATCTGTTGTCCTTGGGAATACAAGATTTGGAACTGATGTCTCATTATGTCCTTCAAGCGGAACGAGAAAATATTTAGTGGAGCATTTCTGCTGGGGTACTTTATGCTCATGGGAATACATCTGAGTGTATACTTGTCTCAAACAAAGAGAAATTAAAATTAATGTGAAGGAATTTCGATATCTAATTCACTGGCAGTGTGTTTGAATGTGATTGATTTTGACGAAAATATTTCCAGACTGAAATGTTTTTGAAAACTATTTATTTCTCTCTCTATTAGGTCTTTCATGATTTTCACAACTATTAATAATCTTTGTGGTTCCCATGACTCATTTATCATGTGATTTCGAAGTAATTTCTGAAATATAAATAAGTATTGGGCATTTTTATTTAATTCTAAATTATTTTGCATCAAACAAGTATTATTTTTTATCGGTATTCAGAAAACCTTTATCCCTCTTTAATGATATAAAATTTTAATATTTCCTTCTTTAATTACATGAATTATTACATATATGATTGGGTGTTTGTTTAAATTTTTTAAAGAAAATATAGGCAAAATACAAGAGTGTTAATTTTTAGAGACTATTCAAAACATTAAATATATGTTTTAGTAATTATATATGAATGCTTTTCAGATGGAATTTTTTATGAGTTGAACAAAATAAGTAATTTTCCCCTTATTTCTATCAATATTAGATTATAGTCATACAATATGTGATTAAAGACTACAACATATAATTTTATTATCTGTACGAGTATTAATTCTACTAAATAAAAAAGAATTGAAAGAATAGACACTTTTTGAGCCCTACACAATTTCAATCTTTTCCACATTAAAAATTTCTATTATTTTCTGTTATTTCCAATAGAAAAAAATGAATCAGACTGTTTCTAAATTGAGTAATTTCGAACCTGACAATAGGTGCTACTTTTTTCTTAATTATATCAATACTAGGTTTCAATTACATGTTATAGGATTGAAGATGACGACTTATAATTTTATTATCTATATCAATATAAATTACTCTAAATAAAGAGATTTGAGACCACTGTCATACATACGGAAAATTTTGAATCGAATTGCCTCCAAATTGTGTAGTTCGATGTTTGCTGAAAAGTAATATTTTTTTCTTATTTATAACAATGATAGCCTACAATTATACAATATGTCATGATGATGGCTATCTGTAATAATGATTGCGGTTTATTATCAATTCTGATACTCATAATTCGAAATAAAGAACTGTTATGCAATAGATGCGTTCTTTAAGCCTAGGCAATTTCAGTTTATTCGGCATCAAATCTTCCATTATTCTCCGTTATAATTCTAAGAGAAAAATTTCATATTCTATAAATGAATGTATCTGAAATCACAATTATAGTGATAATAATACTTAATTATCTTTTTCCTTCTATCTAAATATTAAATATGAACATCGAGATAGAACGCTTAAGTGCTAACTTTCCCCTCGGAGAATCAAAAGTAGGAAAAGTAATTTGATTTCACAAATGTTACCCATCATCTTATTTGCAGAACCAAAGTCACGTTCTATAATTCTATTCGTGCAGGTTTGCTCATTCTCAAACGAAATGCACTATCCAAGAATCTGGTAGACTCATTTTCTGTAGATATCTTAAGCCACATCTGCATAGAATTCCTCCTGGTAAAACTGCTAAAAGAGAAACTGGTAATCTGTTGTGTTTGAGAATTCACTATTTGGATCTAGTGTCTCATTATATACTTCAGGCAGAACGAGGAAATATTTAATACAGCATTTGTGTTGGGCATTTTATCCTGCTGGGAATTCATCTGGATATACGCTTGCTTTAAACAAATAGAAATTAAGAGATATGTGGAAGAATTTCAGTATCACATTTGCACAAACACGCTCAGAGAGCATTTGTTTGTGATTGGCTGAAATGAAGGTGATCAATTAAACTGAGAGTTTAATAACAGAAAATATGTAGCTACTAAATATTTGAGAAAGTAATGAAAATGTTTAGAATCCCGTTACAACAAAAACATCAGTTCTTGAAAAATATTTAAGAAATATTTAGGATAATTACAAAATGTATTATATAATTGCTCAAAAATAATGTTTTAGCTCTTAAAATATTGCTTTTTTTTAAATTGACATGAATGTAATTTTTTACAGTTATGTTTTAATGAGCTTAGAAAGAAATCCACATAATCTGGATCACGTATATAAAAGTTTGAAAAAATCACTCAAAGACACATACTGTTTCTTTCCAAATTATGCTTGTACCAAACTTTTTTTATTCTGAATAAAGTATACTATATAAAGTATACCATACAAATTCTCCATCAGCGTTAGCAGAAATAAAGATAGAGAAAGAAATACAGAAATGAATTGTATTTGTATTCTTTATTTTAAAGACTGAAAAGTTTTGGAGTTTTGTGGATACATTTACTTTTCATTTTCAAAATCAACAAAAAAAAAATTACAATCTTAACTTATGAACTTCTTTTTTTTACTCTCAGTTTAAATATACTCACTTTAAACAGTAATATCACATTGCGCATAAACCGATGGTGAAATTCAATGAAAGAATTCATGATTTTTTAATGGTGAATTTCATATGGTTTCTTCATAGGGAAACAGAATTTCGTTAGAGAGGTGTTCAGCGTCTATGTCTTCTATTCAAAAAATTTTAAATCACAGTAAATTTACTAAAAAAAGTCTACGAATCAATGGGTTCAGTAAAGTGTATGTATGGTGTCATATACCAACAGATCTCAATTACAGATAAAAAATATTTATTCTTCAGGAATAGATGGGTGCAGAGAAAACAAACCATAGTCAAAACACATAAAAGTAGCAAGAAGCAGCACTTCCAACTAACAGCAGCTCACAAATAGCTAACGTGTTGTTGGCAACTGCATGTGCATTAAATAGATAGAATTGAGCAGGCAGATAAGTTCCACACAACTATTCGTTTCCCTAAAATGTCGGCTATTTTCAACTGTCTTCTCGCTTTGGATTTTCTCATCTGTCAGTTCACGACCGACTCAGATATAAGACTTGACATTCAATAATATTTGACTTCAGGAATTAGCACACATTAAGCTCACCAATCATTTGAAATTCGTTCAACTGATTTAACGCTTTGCATTTCCCTCAACTGAAGAATTTGACTTCCTGACTTTTTTAGGTTCGAAATGGTTAAAAGGGTAATCGAAATTCGGCATTAATGCTCCTTTCATTAAAAGTATTATAATTCTGGAAATTTATATTTTATAATTAAATTAGCTAGACTGTCATTAGTTTCAGGAGTCATCCGTTCAGCATCTATCAGATCTGTCCTTGAAACGGTGCGACTGACTTTACCCTTAACTGGGGAGGTGAATTTTAGGATTTAACTGGGGCATTGTGGTCTATGAGATAGCAATTCATTTACACTTAATTTAAATTTTCTACTGAATATACTATTATAAAAACTCCCAGTTTTTCACGATATATAGAATCTTTTTAGAAAATTTTCAGATATATATTACCATTGAAAAAAGTAAATGCGTGGGAGTAAGGTTATAAAGAAAATAATATGATGTAAAATTCAACAATTATATGAAAAATATTTTTAAAAATGACAATGTGTAAATTGTCCCTTTTTTTATCGATTTGTTTGGCTTTCATAGCAAGGTTTTCTCAGATATTTTAAACATAAATGTTAAGAACAAGTATAAAAATCAACTTATAAGTTATGTACATATTTCTCTTGGCACATCAATATATTTTATAATTTTTTCAAAATACATTATCACTAGCAAAATTAATTACGTTTGAACTTACATATCAGAATCAGTTGAATGTGAACTTCAATCGAAAACCTCTTCTGTATAATTATCATCATTACTAAAATCACTTTTTGTTTCATTTAAAAGTGCATGGGGGATTGCTTCATAATAGGATCAGTAAATTGATGATATTTCGAAGTCTAAATTTTAGCGTCATTTGATAATCCAGGTTTATCACTGAGAAGCTAACAAAGAAATACGGTTTTAGAGACCCCGCCCAAAGAAATAACTAAATTGTTTTAAAAAGCATCCTCAGAAATCAGTTGAAAAATTTTTTGAAGTTCATAAAACAGGAAACTATATGGCCATCCCATTAAATTGAGCTAAAAATAGAATAGGGGTGACTGAAAATCCATCGCTAGTGTTATCACAGTCCTTACGTCTCCGATTAAAAGTTAAATTGCGCTGTGAAGCAGAATTAGGAATTAGTAACAATATGTATCATTAATAATAATATGAACACCATTAATAATATTAATAGAAAATAATAATAAGGAATCTTCAACGATTATATAGTTTATTGGATAAATAAATATTCTATTACTTCAATTTTCAAAAAGTTTGATTTATCATTAATTTAATACATATTTCCTCCCTCATAAAAAATCTAATGCTGTATACATATATAAAATAACCATTTATTTATTATTAAAACCTTTCACTTATGATACAATTTATATAACAGTGAATAAACTCTGACATTCCAGTTACTTAGACTTTTGCATAATCCATCAAATGTACTTTAGTTTTTCTTGCGTCATAAGTCTACGAAATGTATATATTTTCATGGTTTTGTCGTTTGAAAGACATAAATCTTATTTCAACTCGTACGGCATGACATTTATATTTTAAGATATATTTTACTGAAATGACTTTGAGTTATTTTAATAAAATCCGGTTTTCAAATGCATTAGATAAAATTTTGTTTCCAAATTTCAGTAAGAACGGAATTCACGGAATAAAATATTCCATTTAAATATAAGATTGCATAGCGAATAGAAAAGTAATAAAAAAGCAAAAAATAAAAACAAGTAATTTATGGTTAGTAAAGATTTTGTGGTTTAATGCATTTTTTAAAAAAATTATAACATAAATATTATTAATAAAACCAGGAATTTGAATTTTTTCATGCTTAAAGTTAGATTTATATTCTATCTTGTGTCCTTTGGTACTAGTAATAAATATAAAATTCAGCGTATTTTGATTCCTGAATAGTGAAATTTTTAATAGAAAAATTTATGTTGATTATAAAAGTGAATTGAAAACTCTTAAACAATTTAATGAAAGATTTTGACATTAATATTTTTTGGAAATGACTATTTTATTATTTTCCAGAATACGAGGTATTATACTAAGAGGAGCGTATTACAATAGACAAGTAAATTAAACTCGAAAATTTGGCGAATCTCCTTTATTCAGATTATTTTGAACTCATTTATATAATATTATCTTTGTGTACGAATGAATGCGCGATAAATTAAAAAGGCATAGATCCAAATTGATGAAATTTATTAACTGTTATTTCACAATTTCTTTTATTTATATCAAATTTCGAAAGGAAATTAACAGAATCTTGTCTATCATCATGCCTAGATATGAATTAAACTGTAGGGGAGCTTTATAAGCCAGAAAACAACCTCAAGGATGAGTGATCACTTTTGTCTTGTGGTCATGTTACTCGAATGCGTTCTCAAACGTTGCGTTATAGCCAATGGCAACAGATATAATACTACAGACCACAGAAAATTATATAAGTAGCATTTTTTTTAGAAAATTAGCATCCAAAATGCAAATTTCTATTAAACTGGGATCACAATACTAAGACCGCACGCCGAAGTTTCATCCTTTCAAAACTGGATTCAAAACTGCCATAGTTTTTATTAAATGAAATTTGGAATATAAATATTTTACCAAATTGTAATTTCATGTTCAATTTTGGAATAAAATGGCATACAAAATAGTTACACGATTTTTTTTCTATAAATTGATGGGATAAAGTTTCATTAGTGGGATGCCTGAAATAAAAATATGGGTACTATTAGCGTTCATGTTCTTACACCCTGGCGCCCTAGCATGGGGTTAGAACGTCTCAGTTCGGGCATGATATTTATTCATCCGTTGCGTATGTGATATGCGTGAATGCACCCCCCCCCCCCCCCCGTAAAAAGAAGTTGTCCACGCAAATGTGATGCGTGAATATCTAAGACGTATTCTTTGCCCTAGTTAATTGTAGTTGGTCCTACAAAAATAAGAAACACAAACTCGACATAAAAATCAGAGGGTTTTGTGCATGACAATTATTATCAGAAATAATATTCTTTTTGCATAAAGCTGAAACTTTTTATTCGTGTAGACGAACAGAAAAAGTAGGAGATTTATTTGAAAATACGCTAGAACCTTCTTGGAGTATAAAAAGTAGTATATCCATAGTATAAAAAGTAGATATGAAAAAGTTGAGAGAAATGATATTGTGTCTTTCACCCTTCATTTACAGTTATAGTTACTTTATGATTTGAATTATTTTAAAGAGAATTAATGAGGTCCCCATGAAAGAAAATGATGAATGATTTATGCAAAAAAATTATTTTAAGAAGAAAGAAATATTTTTCATTCAGAATACAATGCATGCGAAAGATGGCTATCAAAACTGGACATTGATCCATTCAATATTTTATCATCTATTGCTACCAATTGCTTCAAGAAATTATGGTTTGATGATTAAGATCACTTACAAATAAATTTAGTGCCTTGAGATAAGAGCAAAACATGTTTTTAAGCATCTTTTGGTCTTCAAAGCTTCCTTTTTTAAGCATCTTTAATTTCTTCAAAGTTGCGATTTTCAATTTTCAGTAATGAGTATTGGAAGCATATACTTTCTTAATACCTGCAATTTGAAGGTAAAAAGTTAAAAAAAAAACTCCCCCTGATGCAACATTTCCTGAAAGAGTGTAAAGTAAATAAATTGATCAAGGAAGGGTAGAAAAATCATAATGCAGCAGTCATAAAGTTGGTAGATATCAACTTTAGGGAGTCCTTGAATCAAAATAACTTTGCCCACAAAGACAGATTAATGATACTAAACAATGCTTGAAAAAATAATTCTTCACGAAAATTAGGGGTGCAGAAAGACAGCTCTAATAATATATAAACATTATACTTTTAAATAAAAAAAATATATTAAAAAAGAATCATAATGCCAAGGTTAAACATCAAATATAAGTAAGATAAAACTTATATAATAAAAGCACAAATAAATGTATATATATTTCTTGGATAGTGTATAAAGGTAGATATTTAAGGGAAAACATTTTGTCATCTGACTTAAAGGAAATACAAAATATATTCGAGCTATTGAGAGGCACCTAATCTCCGGCATCAAATGGAAAATAAAATTTATCGAAACTTACATATGCAAAAATTTTCCCATAATATTTCCCATAGTTCTCCAAAATGTATTCTCTTCCTTCAGAAACATCAACAAAAACCCGTTTCTACTGGTATTCGAAAATCATAATTTCAAAATCAGTGAGAAAAGTAATTTCAGAATTTCTCGCGTGTGTTATAATTAAAGTTTATATCCCACCAACCCCCGCATATATTATTCGTGCCCGTAAATACCAAGGTACTATTTTTTTCCCGAGTATGGCACATTAATATTTTCTGCTTCACATTATAATGAAGAAACCACAGTATGCATTTTGTATGCCCTAATTTTGATTTATTGAACCCGAAATTTAAGGCATAACTTCACGTAAAATCATTAAATCATCATTAACCGAATTTCATTTACTTAATTTTCAATCATCACGGTTTTGAATGATTGCATCGATGGAAGCAGCATTTAGTATGATCGAAACCGGGACGTTATGGATTGTAGATGAATAAGAAGACCACTAGACAAAAGCAATTACTCGTATTGCATTACATTGTTATCTGGCTTTACAAGCTTTCACCATACACTCTCCCTCCAGTGAGTTGGACGTGAGACAGCGATATTTGTTGCTACTGAATGATGATATATTTATTGGCTGTAAAATCTAATGCACCTCGCCCATTTTTTGTTGCTGCACCAGGACCGTGTTTTTGTAGCATCAATCGTTATGTCAACTTTTGCTGCTGGTAAAGGGAGCTACAACAGCTGGGTGGAACAGCGTTTGTTTTTTCAGAACCAGGATAAGCAATGTGAAGGCTGCATTTAGTAGGAACGGAACCGGAACGTTGCGATTTGTATCTGAGTAACAAGACCACTAAACGAAAAAAACTACTCGTATCCTGAGGTTGTTATCTGGCTTTATAAACTTTCAACGCACATCTATACCTGAAAAGTTACAGCTGATTACCAAGCGCTTATTATTTTGTAATAAGCATACACCTGGTATTGATATAGACAATTAAGCCTTCTTTGCATCGATATTGTGCAAAAATTGGCATAAATTGTCTTAATTTAGGTATCGAACTTCACTTGTGTCGAGATAAAATGAAACTCAAAGTATTTTTGAGCATTAAATATAAAAAATATCACAACATTATTAAAAATAACTGCATTGATATTTTTATTATTCTATTATTGTTTGGGTCTTTGTACAATTAATATCAAAAATAGTTTAATAAAAGCAAAAATGCATAAACATAAATTATTATAAATGCTATCATAATATGAATGACTGTAATTCCTATTTCTAGAACTTTTATTTTCAAAAATTAAATCCACATGAAATCTAAAATTTCATTATTTTTCGAAGGAAGATATATGCTTGTAACATATATTTTCTACTCAAGCAGCTGGAGTTACAAAATGTAGAAAAGCCGTATAACAATATTTTGTATGTGAAACATTTTCAGAGAACTGACATGTTAAGAAATGATGCAGTTTTGCAAGAAACCTTTCTCATTTTTCAAATCTCGAGATACGATCTACATATGGCGTGGATGTCAACAGAATACAAAATCTTCATATGCATACGAACATAATATGAGCAATTTCTTCTTTCACAGCCAAGAGAGTTTCACATTTCAGGAAGTTTGGCATGTGACTTTGAAGGAATGTGTCTCAGAGGTATCCGACGTGAGCATCAAGTTAATGTTTAGTAAGAAAGTACTTGCTGTATGTAGTGGAGTTATATTTATATAGAAAGTTATTCATACATAATGTATTTAGCTAGTCTGCCGTCTGATTTTATTTTTTTACCTGTTCTGATATTTAGATATTTGTGATAAGAAATCAAATTTAAAAAAATGGATTAAAGTGTTTAGGATTTAAATGCAATTCCTTTATATATA
>JAPMOQ010002458.1:22448-34202 GCA_026543055.1 Argiope trifasciata | reverse complement strand
GCAGAAATATTTTATGAGTAAATAAAATAAAATAAATGGATAAAGTCATGCATTGCATAAATTTTAGAAGGATTAATCCAAATTCATTTGACAATCTTTGTACATCTTATGTTATAAAATAATAAATAATTTTAACTGTTATTAAATAATTAAATAATTTTGAATAGTAACGTTTAAACGGATGTTATGTATCGAACGATAAACTTAAATAAAGCATGGATTCAATATCAGTGTATGTTACTATAATTGAAAGAATATTTCTTCAGTAATCGCCATTAAAAACAACATTTTCTATACAAAACTCAAATACCATTTTGATATCAACTTGAAAGCCTTGTAACTATCAAAATATTGCATTGTACTAGTAAACAGTTAAAGGATAATATTCTTTAACTATTAATCATTTCTGTTTACATTCAGTACTGATTCAAAAAAGAAAAGCTGCCAAACAGTAGCCTAGAAACTTCTCAAAATGTGAAGTTAAATGACAAAAACAGTAGCATTATTACCTTTCTACCATTTCCTGAAATCTATCAATAACCATGCTGTCTACCACCAACAATTTTGAGCAAATGATACACAGAGGCCTATCTTCTTCATTTACTTCAGTACTAGTAAACCCAAAATTTAAGTATTCTTGAGAATATTTTCTTGATTTTATTTTCGGAACCACGTTCGTCTGTGTACTTGTTGATGCTTGTAATATCGCCCGCTTAAAAATTTATACATGTTTCTGCATAAGTCTGCTGCCATGAATATTTAATACGGTGAATTGCAATTACACGAAAATATATATATAACACACATTCAGAGTAGATTCAATAGCGATAGAAGGATCGACTCGAATTAGATTGTCTGGAATTGAAATTGGCGTCATAGAACTTTTCCTTCTCCCTATGAGAAAACATTTGTTCACATCTGCGCACGTTTCCAACTTAACTTTTAAGCTGACCAGACAAATTCCAGACAAATCGAAACTTCTTTCGAAACCCTGAGAATGCCCGACATGGCGGAACGCAAGAGCAATAAAAAGGCATAGGATTCTTGTTTTTTCAATGCTGAGCATCAGTGTTGCAAAATGTCAATAATTTTCCTTATTCTTATTAATTTGTAATATTTAAAATTAAGGTTGTAGGTTGTAAGGTTTAGCGCCAAAATACTCAAAATACATTATTATTGTATGCATTTTATTGTATGCGGTGGGGTGGGGGGTCGCAAAGAAAATTATGATTGAAAATTGGGCCGTGGATACTAAAAGGGTAAGAAACACTGCTTTAAATGCTATTTTTAACGTTTTTTACTCATCATATTTTTATAACAAAAGAAGAAATGTATCATTTGAAAACTACTTTTGGTACTATCTATTGCGTCCCTAAAAATAAAAAATAAACTTGTATGGTCTCTTTAGCTTCAAAAAATAATGTTTAATGTTACAGGTCAAGGATATTTGAAAAGTTGTTTTGTGATTTTTGTGTTAAGATCAATATAGCTGATAAATAGCCTATGATGGAAAAATCTGTGGATGTTAGTCCATAAAAATATTAATACATTTTTTATTCATTTATAGTACAAATTCCAAAAAGGTTGCAATACTAGATTTTCTGTTACTGTTTAAGCATGTTATGAAAATCTTAATCACTATAAATGGCTATATGTTTTAAAGGAGTTTTTTATTAAAAATTTGAATAAATACAATTTTTAGAAATAAAAATGACATTTCAAATTCTAGAAGATTAAACTAATAAATAATATTCGATATTCAGAACTGTTTAACTCTTATTCTAAAGTTAAACTTCCACTTCTAAAGATAAACATGGAATTGATTCCAATTCCAAGAATCTCAGAATTTATCTTCTATTAATTATTTTAAAAATACATAGTTAATTTGAATAAAAATATTCCGATTCCGAAATTCCTGTTCATTCAAATATTTTATGATCCCTAAAATTTGCTGATGTTTTAAGAAGACGACGCTTCAACTTTTTTTATCCTTTATATCTAAAATTTATAATAAAAAATATATTTGCAAGATCTATTCGAAAATATAATGCTTAGAGGAATGGAAAAGAATGCTTAAAAAGTTTTGCCAACGAACAATCGATCTAGAGATTTCAAACTCTAGGAAATCTTATTATTTTTTTAGATCTTGCAGGCATTTTTTCGCAGATGTTTTAAACGACATAATTTTTTTTAAAAATTAATCAAACACTACAACATTAGGTCTGAAAAAAAAACCAAGTTGTTACGATATTGGTATGTATGAGGCGGATTTTAACCATATTTTAGCATCAACAAAAATTATTAACAGTTAAATTTTGCAAAAATTAAAGAGTACTTAAGCCGAAAAACCCAAATATTTGATTAATTTTTAAAAACTGAAAAATATTGAAAAATATCGAAGTATGATTCCTATATTTCAAGTTATATTTAAGTTATACTTAATATCTTGGGCCTAACTGATTGAACTTGAAAACGTCAAAACAGACACATACAGATTCATTTTTGTTAGCAATAGAGATGAATGCTCATGATTCTAATGATGATACCCAATTCCTATTTTTGACCACATTAACCAATAAGCCCCATTTCTGAGAAACATATTAAAATAAAATATCCTACTCGGCCTCATCTTCAATTATTGGAATAGATTAATTTCTCCACTTAGCAAGCATGCTTAACCAAAACAAATGCTCTATGATAATGTTACTGTATAATGTAAAATAATCGCATTTTTTTGTAATAATTGTATTTTAGGATTCTTTAAATTAGCTGATATTATCAAAATAATACTTCTTAGATGATATGCAGTACTAGGAATGCCATCTGTTTGTGAATTAATAAAACTCGTTTTTGGATTCCATGATATTTTAATAATATGTTATAAATTAATAGCAATGAGCGAAAACTGATAAAGCAAATTTATAATAATAATTTATAACAAATAAAGAAATCAAATAATCCATTATTTATTTTGTAAAAAAATATTGAGAAATTATCATAAAAAATATTTTAAACTATACAGCTCTATGAAAGATTTGTACATTTCTGTTTTAAATATGCAGTTTTCAGTAGATAATTTAAAAGAAATTACATACAGCTGTAAAAGCACGTCTGCTAAGAAGATCAGCACAGTAGAAAAAATATTTTTTTTGTATAATACTAATTTAAAGAAAGATATTTCATCCATAAATAGCTAAATATTTTTAATTTGAAATACACAAATAAAATTGCATTTCAAATATATTAAATAACGAGTTCAATATAAAATCTTTGATATGCCATCGATATTTGAAAAGGCTGTATTAGTTTAATAAAATCATCAATATCTTAAATTGGGAAAAAACAAGAAATTTTATTCTTCCAGATAAAAAGAATTCTATTCTTCAAGAAAAATAAATTAACTTTTTAAAATCTATCTATTTAGTGCTACTATTGTACAATTATAAAAGACGAACCGATAATACTATCAAGTTAATCATCTGGTATCATTAAAGTGGAAGAAAAAACACTGATTGGATTTTGTATTTAAAGTAAGAAATAAATATTCGTTAAGGAATAGCTTAACAAATCTTAACAGATTTACAAGATTGATTAAAGTTGTTATAATTCATATTGATTCTAAGAAAAACAATGGTTATTCTGAGTAACTAAATTTCATTTTTTACAGATAAAAAGTTGCAGTTCATAAAGTTACGCCATTTCTTTTGTTCCGAATTCTAAAACATATCTTTTCCATTGTCCGTAAAGAGACAATAATTCAATTTTATCAGTTCTTTCAGATCTGTAAAGTAACTAAAAAATCTCAGCAAGAACTTTGAAAAAAAGTATAAAGAGAAAAGAAAAAAAAGAGTAACAATAAAAAATAAAGAAAACCTACCATCGAACAATCGATCAAGACATTTCAAGATTTTAAGAAAATCTTTATCCTTTTGCGGAGTTGGAGGATCTTTTTATTTTCTTTTTTAGTCAGATTTGAAATGACGTCGGCTAATTATATTTTTTCCAATTAAGGCAGCGACGTCACTCCAAAGAAATCAATTAACGTCTTCAGAAAGCAATTCTTTAGTGTCTCCGATAATTACTTGGAATTTCTTCAGTCTGGTTTTACTCGGACGCAAAAAGGGACATATATTGGTTAAATTAAGGAAACCTGAATAGACGGCTTTAATTGTGAGTTAACATGTGATACCATCTGATGGAAACTTACTTCAAATACGGGATTGGAATCTAAGGATAATAACGGAATTGAAATAAGGAATTGGGATTACTTTGCATGTTGCAAATATTCCTTACGTGCTAGTGTTTCTATTAATTACTTAGAATTTCTTCAGTCCGGTTTTACTTGGAAGCAAAAAGGGATATATTTTGGTTAAATTAAGGAAACTTGAATGGACGGCTTTAATTGTGAGTTAACATATGATACCCTCTGATGGAAATTTACTTGAAAGAAGAAATTGGGATCCAAGGATAATCACTGATTTGTAATCGAGAGCTGGAATCCAAGAATAATAACTGACTTCAAACAGAAAATTGGGATCCAATGATAATAATTGACTTAGAATAAAGAAATCGGATTAATCTATATGATATTGATATTTCTTACATGCAAACATCATTTAATCAATTATCTCCATTTTCTCTCTCCAGGGATTTGCTAAAAATTGAATAAATTCAAAATCTCTTATAATTAGTTAGTGCATTTTAAATTTTAAGAAGACAGTTGGCTTTTAAATTAGCAACAAGTAATATTTTTTTAATTTAATCCCTACTTAGATCAACAAAGAAAAAAAAATATTTTAGATAGTTTTTGTTAATTAATTATTAAAAAATACTATGCATCAAAAAATAAGTATCAAGCAATTATTGATTTTCGCAAGAATTGAACACCTTCACTTGAAAAGTACTGAAATCCTTACATTTTACAGATTGAGCTTCTGCCTCTGATTTCAATTCTCATAACAAACTGCTAAAACTGCATTTAAAGTATTAAAATAAATTAAATTAAATTAATAAATTAATATTTTTTTAAACTGTTTCAACATCAAGTGTTATCCACTACAAGGTTAAAAAATGTATTTGAACTTGAATGGATGAAAAAAAAAAGAATTTTATTAACGATTGAAAATGTGAACAAGATATATAAATATATAGCGATTTATAATATAATGATTGTTTTGAAATATATTCAATAAACTGAATATTTAAAAATAATGTTGGAAAAAACCCAAAATCTTTTAATTAATTTTCATAAAATTATATTATAATTAGATTTAAATATCTTTGAAATGTTCCAGGTGACTTAATTATTTTAAGAAATTAAATAGAGTTGATAATAAAGATTTTTGTTATACATAAAAATAAAACATAGTGTGAATTTTATATTTCGAGGGGGGAATTTTTTGCTTCTTTTTTGATACTTAAATGTCAGTTTTGGTTCCGTAAAACATAAAATTCTTACGAACATTATTTAAAAAATATATACAACTTTTAATTTTTAAATAATTTGTTTTGAAAAGGTTTTTAAAAGGAATTTTGCGCTTTTATATTTTAACACGTAAGAATATAAAATTTTATAACTATATGAATAATTCGCAAAAATGCTTCTTATTCACACTGTATTATAATATTTATGAAATAATAATTATATTAGGCCAGAAAAAAACAGTATATGAGTACTATTTCAATTGTTTAACTCATGCATTTAAAGCTCTTAGAGTAATTTTTGTATGTAGCTTATGTATTAAAGCTATATATTAACATGTGCTAAAAGGAACTACATGAAATCAGTTGTCTCACTTAGCAAAAATATTTTCATAATATTATTAGATAATTTATGATTTTGTATAACGTTGAGAAAATCTAACAACATGTTGAAGATGCCATAATGCTAATTAGTAAAGATGCTACCCCCTGGAGTTCTGGCATACGGGTACTGAGTCTTACCTGTCATCTGGAGGTCCTGGGTTCCGGCTTTGGCATGGTTTTTCTATCTGTGAGAAGTGTGAATTTGTTCCGAAATAAAATGGGGTTGTGCAAGCGAATATGATGCGTGAGTAGCTAAGATTTACACTTGGCCTTAGTAAGATCTACTAAAAACAAGACATGCTTCCTTTACTTAAAATTGCTGACTTTGTCGGCGAGCTTATATATGATAAGTGCCATTAAAAATAATAATGTGTTGCACTAAACAATAGAAACAATAAAGTGCTGATTTTTAAACTGATATTCAGTTAAATATGATATTTAAGCCTATAATAAATAAATATAAAAATATTTTATAGGTTGCCAAGATATACAAATCTTATAAAATGACAAAATAATTTAATGTGTCTGCAAATAATAAATAGTTCATTTACATCTATAATAGTACAAATTTTTAATATTTCGTATTCAAAACTAACAATTATTTTATAAATCATAAAATGTGAAGTGAAAGAAAACCTTTGATATGTTTGATTTAGCTTTGTAATAAGGTAATCAGGCAGGTAATTTTTTTTCCAAGACTGTTTGAAAAGTGTCGATTCGTCAAAACCTTGATTTCGCATTTATTTATGGATTAAAATAATTTCTTTTATATGGTATTAAGTGAATATGAGCTGTACTAAAAACATTGTCATTCAATAAAATAACAGCTTTTGACAGTAACTTAAAAACTAACTACAATCTAAAATAAATGATGCTGACGTATATAAAACGAAGTAAATTGGCTTAGGGTTGTTTGAAGAGAAATAAATAAATTTTTAACTTTCAGCAAGTAATATATATCCCTGAAATATAAGCTCTAACTTTTAGAAAGCACTCAGCTTCCTTCTCATAACATTTAATTAAAATACTGAAAAATGCCAGTATTGACTTAATATACTTTCCTAGAAAGTAAAAGCAAATTTTAATTTTATCAAAATTTTTTACAGAAAAAATGATAAAATCTTTAAAATTATTACAAAATGTACTTAAAATTGCCTCTTATGCATAGAAATTTTAGGAAGTTTCTTTTCCTATAAATTTATCAATTCTTTAGTCAGAAATGTTTAATGCTATTCTTGATGAAATATATTGTGTGCATACGTTATTCAACAAATTACAATATATTTAAAAAATTAACATATATTTCATGAGATAGGGGTTTTTTGAAAATTTAAATGATATCAAAGAAGAAAGAAATATGAAAGTATGTTTTTAATCCTCCTATTTTTGAAGTTATCTTATATAATTGACCTTATAAATTGTGTGTTACATATTACATCATACCTGAGCAAAATTAAATCATAGAAATTTATCTTCGTTTGAATTAAAGCATGTATTAAAAGTGAGACCATTGCATGATAAACAATTCTGAACAAAAATTTCATTATATTTCAAATTCGGATGTTTAAAAATTAAAATTATATAAAATTTAGGAAATTCAAAAATGTCCAAATATTATTTTAACTGAAATATATAATTAGCTTAAAATAGCTTAATATTTCCACTGAAAATAATCCACAAACGTTCTTTACACAAAACAAGAACAACGAAAGAAATCATTTTCAAAATTCAGCCAAAACCTCTAATGCTACGTGATCAAAACAAGATTATATTCCAGGAGGGAAATCCAAACCCTTAAGTCAGAAGGAAGATTCGCTTATATTTAGAATTGATAAGGGATGGTTTAGGGTTAAAGTTTGATTGACGAGAACACATTTTTTAAAAATTCTGTACCAGCACAATAAAATGTGATCGTGGTATGGTTTGTCGCATTCCTCTGAATTGTGATTTAAAGACTTTCAACTATTTTGCAAGGCTTTTCTAACTGTTTTGCATGATGATTTACGAGACATTGTCAAAAACAACTGTGTGATGAATGGGGATGGATTTTAGAATATATTCAAATCCCTCCAATCACTTATGTTGTTTTTGTAATAGCGGTATTAAGACACGAGGAGTAAAAACAAATGAATATGGTAAAAGGTGATTATGATGCTTCTTTTGGCTAACGTATTGGACATTATTTGTTGATGTATACATATTTTATGGACTATTTCTATGCATGTAGTAATTTTTCCAGCCGAGAGAAATCTTCAATTGAATATAAACTGTCTAACAAGGGGAGGACATGTTGTTCACATTTCAGATCGGGATGAACTTTTGTATAATTATAGTACACATTTATAATGTCATTCATGAGAATATTAAAATGCAATGGCCAATCAATTTCAAGAAAATGGTCATCAAACATTTGGTAAATCTTACATATTCATAACTTGACTCGCTCTGCGTCTGATTAAAATGGCTTGGTTGTCAATATAACCCTCTCGTGTGTGGAAGGTAAGGGTTTGGGTCCGGCAGGGATTTTTTTTCTTTCATTCGATTTTAATAAATCTTATTCAAATAAAAATTCACAAACACTTTTAATATTAAAATTGTAATTTAATGTTTAAAGGGAAAATAGTTAAGAACGTAACATTAATGGTTACAGGTAATTTAATTAAAGTATTGATTTATTTATTTCGTAGGCAGTCATATTTTGTATTTTCCTTTTTAGAAAACATGATATTTAATAAAAATATAGAATAGTTAAATTTACTTTTCATTCTGATAGCCGTAAACATGTGTTATAAAAGTTATTCTGATGCTTAATTAACTGAATGTTCGTTTTAGAATTATTTGTATCCTACTTGGAAGTTTAAGGCCGTGGTAGCCAGGTCGGTAAGGTGTCAGTCTCGTAACCAAAAGGTCGCGGGTTCTGTCCTCGTCTTGGCCAAAGACCGTCGTGTTGGCTAATGGCAGTTGGAGCACGTGAAATATGTCGAGACTGCAAAGTCCTCCAAGTTCCCATAACAAAACGATACCTCTGGGGGTACTGAATCAGGGATGAGTCGGTCTCTGATTTGGATCTAAATTCCGACTTGCTGATGGATGAATGAGTGTATGAATGAATTCGACACCCCTTAAAAAGGGTTGTGTCGTGTGTCGGACTTCTGACCTCTGGGTGCTTAGGGGATCTTACTCTCAGAAGCTACTGCACCCCATTTCCGTGAAAAAAAAAAAACGGACATGACAACAACTTGGAAGTTTATTTTTCTTTTTGAGAAGATTTTTTTTAATGGAAAGCTTTTAATTTAAGAGCTAGAATACATATAATATATATATATTTCGAATTGTGCATTTATTTCCAAATATAATTCATTGAATTGAATATTATATTTTATTATTGAAAATAAAATGAAATATAACGTAAAATGAAATACAATATGTGATTTTTTAAGAAATGGCGTTTCCTACTGTACGTTAAATAAAACGGATGGTTCAAATTTAATAGTAATTTACATTCGAGCACAGGCAGAGAAAGTAAAGGATTTGGGGAAGTAAAGATTTATATAACTCAAAATATATAATACTTTGAAATGGAATATTTCCATAATATACTATTCTATATTATATCTACAAAGTTATTACGTGTTCAAACTAAAACAAAATCATTTCTTTCTTTTCAGTATTTATTCATTTGTTATCACTTTGTTATGTATATACTAGTTCAAAAAGTTTTTCTTCGACCTTTTTTCTCCACATTTTACCTTTAAGAATTTTTTCCTAAAACTTTCATTCTCCCTCATCATTTTTTCTTGTTTTCATTTCTTATTAATTCTGTCCCATGTTTTTTTTTTCATTAGTTTTCTTTCAAATTAGTCGGGTCAGAAAGGGAAAAAAAATTTTTTTAAGTTGTCCATTGCTAGATTTTTACCAAAGTGATTCCCTAGGGATAGATAGGATCTTTGAGGTTGCTTAATAAAATTGAAATAAAAAAGTCAAACAACAAGAATTAAAAACAGATGTAGATAAATATTACAAGATGTAATGTGTCACAAAATGTCCTGAGGTTTTGTTACGAATTTGAGCAATGATTACTTCTGGACATTTGTCTGTATTAAAAATATCACTGCAATTAGAACAAAAATTATTTCAGCTAATTATTCCAAAATCTTTAAAGATAAAAGAGATGTAATCTTTAGTAAAAATTGCATCTAATCAAAAAATAAATGAAAAAAGGAAATAAAAAACCAAGTCTTTTGATGTTTATTTAGTGTTCTTTTTCAATAATGAACATTTAGTCTCTTCATTAGCTGGCAGCTAATAAGCAATGTTCAGTTCAAAAAAATGTAGCATGTATCGAGCCTTAAAAAGCAGCATAAACTTTAAAGAAACATATTAAAGAAATAATATTATCCAGCAATATCCCACTAAATTATTGAATTATCATCAACATCAAAATTGTTTTTACATTTTTATTCCGTTATAATATTTATTTAAAAGAGAATAACAAGATTTTCATTGGAAATTATGCAAATGGCAAAGGCATCAGGAAAATTATCCATGCTTACAGCCTCTCTTCTTTCATGGAAACCCTTATTTCACTTTTATATCAGTGTGGTAGGGCAAAGTTATCGTATTAAATGTGTTTATCTTTCATAATTATTGAATTAATAAATGGTTAATTGCTTTTGGGTAATTTGCAGAGTTTAATTAAGTTATAAGTTATTGGCGATGACTCGGCGACCTATTTTTCATGCGTTGTCGAGACAGCTAATTAAGGCAATCCTCTATAGCTTATTTATGAATACCTATCAAAGAAAAAATTATTTGTATAACTTCGTAACTAATTTATTATATTTGCAAATTACTGAGTGACTTAAACTTTACTCATCTTGTTCGAGTGATTAATTAATTTTGTTATAAATTTCATTAATTACTGAATCAATATTTTGTAAAGTAATAGCACATTTTACCGATGAGGTAAATATTAGTCAAAAGAATGTCTTATTGCACATAATATATATTCGTAAAATAATTTTAAAATATTTTGACATGAATAACAAATAATAAAGTGGTTGTACTTTAAAAACTACTTACTTATCCAAAGAAAATATTAAAATTGTTTACTCAACAATATTTTCGAAACTGTGTTTGAATCCAATAACCTTTGGAATAATTTAAATAGAACTTAATTTTGTAAATGTAGCAATTTTCATGCTAAAAGTAACTCTAATATATATATAAAAAATTTTTTTAACTAAATTATTGATGTAACATTTACAATAAAAATGCATAACCAAAAAAGCATTTCGTCAAAATTGTGAATAACTCAAGCAGTAAAAACTTTTAATTTTTGTAATTTATTATCATTTTATAAGCATAAATTTAACAATGCAATAAAATTATTTTCAATTATTTTGTCACTTGGAGCACTCATTAATAAATAAATAAATTATTATTGTTACTTATGGCACTTTACAAGCCTGCTGACTCTTATCTGTCGGCGGTTTAATCCGAGTGAGCATCTCTTATTTTTTAAGTATCGCCAACACTACAACTTTACGTCACAATCGCTTGCAAAATCCCTTTTTATAAGGGGGCACATACACACACCTCGCAGATGTAAGAGGAAGAAGAACAACTATGTCCGAATACTCCGATCATGGGGAAGATCTGGGTGTCTACCAGTATTCCAGGAAGCCGTCATATAAAAAATGTTGCACATTAGTAAAAAAAAAAAATGATTTTAGTGATAATTAATACAAATAAAATATAATAAAAATAATTTTACAAATTTGACTTTAAAAAAGATATTGTCTGCACTTTTTGTGCTTCCGAGAATATTTGATGTTATCTATTGATTTAAATCCGAGAGCAGGATTTCCTCATTTATATATAATACTTATAACAAAATGCGGATATTATGAAATTGAAATAAAAGGCTACCAAATAACATAAGAAAAA
>JAPMOQ010002458.1:0-17120 GCA_026543055.1 Argiope trifasciata | reverse complement strand
ATGTACAGTACCAATAAATGTAGCAAAAATAGTAATTATAAATCAAATCTTCAGAAAAGCAAAATCTAATCATGCCATTGCAGATACAGGCAGAATAAGAGTCTGCTTTTTTATTGCATCAATGATTCATTTAAAATCGTGGGTACTTCATTGGCAGTGTTTTTTTACTTTTTATTTCGGTCATGCATTTAAATTTAACTTTTGACATCTATCTTACTTTGTATGAAGTGTGATTGTTTCGCTTTTCATTAGCTTTTCAATAGCTTAAACTATTAAAATATGATACCAGTAGAGTCACGTTCTAAATAAAATTTCGTTCTTAGTTTTAAAAATCTACAAGGTAACAATTTTTCCCTTGAAACACGATTTTAGGCAGACAAATAAAAATATATTGTTGTTCAAATCTATAAAAACCTTTTATTTTCAAAACCAATACACGAATGTCACTCTTAAAAGTATTTACATCTGTTGTATTGGTTCTTTTAAACGATCAGTTATCATTCTGAAGGGTTTGGAGACTGACAGATTCTGAAATATCGGATTGATTCAAAATATTTCTTTCAAATATTTATTTAGAATTTAACAACTGTAAAAAATTATATAAGTCTTTGTTTTTTAAATGATTCTGAATTGTCGATTAAAAATGTATGCAGCATTAAGGTGTTTATGTTTTCAATTAAAAGTTTAATTTTTGTGAGCATGATTTTTATTTATGTTATTTGCTTTTTGTAGAAAAAATATTTCAAATTATTTTAAATTACATTTTTTGAATAATTTGAGATGTAATAATTCTTTAATTTATATTTGAACAATTTTTCTACTTTAAATTCGTTCTTTTATCTTTTAATTCACCACAATTGTATCGAGTTTTCTGCCATAAGTTTCTATAAAAATTTATCAGCAATGTTATTTATGACCACACCTTTTAATGTTATTTATGAGCGCACACAAGCATTAACTCTTATTAGTATTTTCTTTGTTTTGAATACTCATATAGCTGAAGTTATGAAGATAATTATCCTTCTTTATCCCAAAGATGTTTATTCATCCTAAAATAATTTCTGTGCCAACCACTTCTAGTTCCATTATAATAATAATAAAAAAAATCTGCATTAGAATCCTAGGTCAATACCTGCACCCATTTAATGCAATCGATTATCGATTTAAATAATCCAATTACATTATCTCCACCTGTAAACGACGTTCTACCTTTCCGGTGCTAATGTGATACATACATCAAATACCAGCAAATCAAATTTCAGAGAATAACCACCGGTCCAAACCGATAAGCTCGCAAAATGAGTTCACATAAAAATTCCATCCGGCTAAAGCAACGCAGCAAAAATAACTCCTAAATACACCACTCTTGATTTTTCCTACTTAAAGACCTATTAACTCCATATCTACAAGTTTTATTTCGGTCCGCATAGCAACATACAAGCCAAAACGTTAAATCAATAAGCACTCTTAATTGCAAAGCTGATGGAATGAATGGATCAGAAACAGCGTTTTAGAGCCCCACCGTTCTCATTACTGTAGTTCTGCCAGTGCACTCGAAGCGTCCTAGATTGAGTACTATACATTAGTGGCTCCAATTAAAACACAAGTCAAATCAGTAAAGAAAGTATAAATGTCTATTAGGAATTTCGTTGGTGGTAGTGAACTGATTTAATTCCTGGAGATTTCGCTGCCATCGTTACCATGAAGCATGCTATTAAAGTCTTGCTTAATGAAATGAATCATTTAAAGATATTGGCACGGTTGCTGTTCATCTCGAAATAAATTAAAGTAGCCAGCTGCAGATTGACTGGATATCATATTTAACTCTGAATTCTTTTACAGTGACAGTCGCTCTTAATTGGGAGTGTTTTATAGGTTTTCACATCGTTGCTTTCCCAAATTTTAATCACAATTCCTTCTAATGTACTCATGTGACGTTATTTTTTACTAATTTTATCGTTATTTTATTTTTTGTTAAAGGACCATTCTAGATTAAGAAGCTTATATACACATGTGTGTGTGTGTGTGTGTGTGTGTGTGTGTGTGTGTGTGTGTGTGTGCGTGCGTGCGTGCGTGCGTGCGTGCGTGCTTGTGTAAAAATCAAAACATTATTTTTTAAAAATGTCCTAGAAAATAAGAAATGCAAAAAAATGATGAAAACACTGGGGGAAAATGTAAATGATTTATCTCAGAAAAGGGAAACAAAAAATATATATTTAAAAAAATGCAAATGCAAATAAAACAGTGAAAGAATTTTTAATCATTTTTTTTTTTTTTTGAAAATGAGCGGTTATTCTTATTTGCCAAGCATACTACAAATTTAAAGATGACAAATGGAGATTCGATCATGATGAAATTTAAAAGAAGATAGTTTAGTAAGAACAAATTTCATGATAATACAAGTAAGACTTCTTGCAAAAATAAGACGCTTGAAAGTGACAGAATTTCTTTCTCATACGCCATGAAGTGCATTTCACATCAGTTTCATTTATAGATAGAATAACCACAATCCTATGACAGGTTTCCTTGAAAGTAATTATTGAGCATTTACAAATCCCATATCTCTTATTAAGTAAAAAAAGAACAGAAATTAAAGACCCCTTGACGTAATAGCATAAAAGCTAATAGATCAGAACAAAGCCCGAAATTCGCTTTTAAAGACAAGAAAGACGGTCTGATAAAACCAAAATAACTATCTATGTTCTTAAGTTAACATACAACATACAAAACATACATACAAAAGAAGTATGTTAAAAGAGTTAACATACAAAAGAAGTATGAACGTAACTGATGGCTTCTCGAAATTAAGGCTAGTTATGATTGAGTAGACATGATGGCTACTAGATGTAACTCGGGGATCCCTTAAATACTCTTAGAAAACGTCCTTTCTTACGAATCCATCTGACATAGCACCTCTAAGGAAGAAATCAGGCGCCATAAGAATTCAATCAATAATATTTCAAGGCGAGGAACGTCCAAGATTATAATTTTTAAAAAAAAAGATAGCCTCTTAAAAATCACAATAATCATCAATGTTTTTAAGGACTTAAGCAACAAAAGAGGTATCAGCTCAACTTATGGCTAGTAGATTGAGTAGCCATGATGACTACTCGATGAAACTGGGGGATCCCTTGAATGCTCTTAGAAAACGTCCTTTTTGACAAACCCATCTGGCCGAGCGTCTCTAAGGAACAAATCAGGAGCCATAAGTATTCAATCAATAACATTTAAAGGAGAGGAGTTTCGTCAGAGTGCTCAGAAACAAGGATCGGAAAATATTTTATCACCAAATGAATTTATCACTTAAATTTTATGAACAAAATTTTTTATTTGTGGAACAACTTTAAAATAAGATCATTTAACTAGCCCCCCCCCCACCTTTGTATAATTCAATTAAGTTTTTCAGCATTTCTTTAAAACAGCTTTTTTTTTCATTTTTTTTAAAAAGAATTGGAAAAAAAATTAAATCATATATTTTTTTTATTGGAAAATTTTTTAAATCACATAAAAGCGTAAAAATTATGCAGAAGTTGGTTTTCTAAGCAATTTCGATAACGACTGAAAAAAAAGCAAATAGTTTGATTATTCGATATCGGGATCTAATATCCCAAATCATTCTACTTATGCGATTTATATACTAAAAATAGAGACGTTAATTAATAAATATTATGAAAATTATTAATTAATATATCTACTTTTAAATTTATTCATTCAAAAATAAATTTCAGGTCTCAATTAGTTTTTTCTTAGTAAAAATAATAACCTCGAAGAATATTCATTCTAGGGGCATATTTTAATTGAATAAGAGTTATTAAGCTCTTTCAGCTAAGTTTATTCAACTAAGCTCAACACTATGGTTATTCCATTAAAAGCCATTATTATATGAGACTCTCAGTTAAATACGAGTCACAAATTATATTTTTAATTAATTCTTTATACAAAATTACACAGTTTGAGAAGTATGAAGTCATGCGTAATGTTTAATAAAATATTCGTATATTACCTGGTTTGATAATTAAAATTATGTTATCATGGTCTTAATAACATAAGGGTATAAATAAATTTATTATAATATTGCATTTGCGTTATAAATTGTTTTTGTTAATAATTAGCTAATAATGTAGCGCGTCTTTCCCATGATCTGATGATATATATATATATATATATATATATATATATATGTTATTATTTAGTATTTTTATAGTCTCACATACATTTAGGCACACAATAGCATTTTATATCTTTAAATGCTATCATGATTAAATGAATTGATCAAAGTAATTATCAATAAACCAAAAAATATATCACTTATAATTTTTATGGTAATTTCATTAAATATTGTAACGATCAACTAATAACTAATAACTTCTATATAAATGCGCAATAAATTCAACAATATTGTTTTAATTAAAAGATTATACAAGACGAAAAGTATATGCTAATATTTCAGACACAAGAAAATAAGTTAATTAAAGAATGAAAGCTATTCAAATGGAATTACACATTTTTTAATTAAGAAATTTATCAAGGTCCTGCACTTCAAATATATTTAATTTATTCTGAAAAATTAGATAAAATAGAAAGACTATGAATGAAAGAAGATCTTAAATTGAAGAAAATAATCTTACATAACTAGTAAAGGAATAATTTATTACGATATTCTCGTTAGCGAGTTTTAAATAAATATAATATAGCTATAAAGATTCAGAGACAAGTTTAGCAGTAGTAAACATTTAATAATTACTTAAGACGAAGTCGGGAAAAAAATTATCCTTTTAATGACTACCATCTTTTTTTCATGAATGTAACAAGCTACATTCTTTTCTTTCTAATAGAAGCTTTAACTTAATTTGCTTTTTATGAACTGTTACTTAGTGCTAAAGCTGAGAGTTTATAAAATGTAAAAACATCAAAAGAAGAGCATTTCTTTTTTTATTACATTTTTAATACAGAAGTAATCTAAGATTATTTTTTCTGAAATTTATGAATTATAAACTGAAATTTATGAACATGAAAAGTGAATGAAAAATTAGAGCTATAAAAGGTGCTGTGTGTGTGTAATGATACTTTAAAATCTAATTTAACTTTTCATTAATTTCCTAATTTTCTGTCCTATACAGCACAAATTTTTATTCTAAAATATTATCTTATCTCCTGATCTCATTCCACTTTTTCTGTTTGATTAAGGCATCAGAAAGCTTTTTAAAAATACTTTCATTAGGCATTCCAAAAAATGCTGGCATAAACAAATTCTTTTACAAAATCCCTATAACTCCCTTACCTAAAATCGGCAAATTTAGGATATCTCTACCAAAATCCCACTGCATATATTCACAGGAACAAAATTTTCATTAACTTATCTTCATTTCGCTATGTGTTGTTCTGTGTTGATGTGCTCGTGGTTTATGCTTGCACCTCCCGTAATTAAATAGGGTAAGGTCAAAAATTCAAAGAGTATCTCCTGTGTTTGGCCACAGTTATGTTATTTTATAGTTATCAGTGTTTAAGGAATAATAAAATTAGGAGACATTACTTGATTTTAAAATCAAATTTTAGAAAATGTATTTAACTAGTTGATTAATTTAGGAAATAAAATTTTATATTCCATTTTTATTCGTTACTATGATTTGTATATATTATTTTTAATAAAACATATCATTTTATACTTAAAAAATCGATAGATAAAATCAACTACTATAATCAACTTCCTTTACCTACCATCATATTTTAGGTATAGAAAAATTATAGTACTAATTAAGAGTTCTGGAGCATTCGAAGTATATGAGGACAATTTAAATTAAAAATTTAAAAAATAAACAATGGTTTTCTTTTTTTTTAATAAATGAATTCTTTTAAAATAGGTCTTTATTGAAAATTTCAAAGAAAGTATAATACGCATCTAAATAAAGGTTTATAATCACAAAACTGTATGCTTCAAAGACTTTTTAAAAAAAATGTAATTCAGTATATTTCACCGATATATGTTTCATATCATTTCACGTTTGTATGATATGAACGAGTAATCCAAATAAGTAATATTTATTATCCAACATAAAACAGACATGAAGCTAAACAATCTTACATTCTGGGAAATAGTCAAAAATTCTGTATATAATGATAAAAAAGAATTAACTCAATAAATTCTCCCAAAGAAATAATGTAATCAACTGATGCTTTATTATTACCAGATCCATTTGTCTTTTGTGCTCTATCTCTCTAAAACTCTGCTACAACAACAACAAGAACATAAAGAAACGGAAGAAGGTGTATGTATTGTAAAATCCATCACCATTCATCACACAGTTGTTCTTGACAATGACTCGCGAATCATAACGCAAAGCAGTGAAGCAAGCAACTCCAAAATACTCCGCAAGCGAAGAGTCTTTAAATCACTACCCAAGGGAATGCGACAGATCGTGCCAAGATCACATTTTACAATGCTGGTCCCAGATATAAAAGTATGTTCTCCCCCATCAAATTTTAACGCCAAACCATCCCTTGCCGATTCTAAATATACGGGGATCCCCACTCTAGCTTAATGGACTGGATCTTCTGCCGGGATTCTATTCTTGTGTTGGTCACGTAGTGCTAGATTTAGAAATGGCTTTGCCTGGATTTTTCTTTCTTCGTTTTCTTTACGCAAGTTTTGTTAGGGGAACTTTGTGGCCGGTTTTAAGATTGAAAGCTGGAATTTCATGCTTCGATAATTTGTTAAGCCAGTTTTGCATTCTGAATATTTATGTCAATGTTTCTTTGTATATTTATGATCTTTTTTCTTTGAATATGAAAATATTTTTTTGAGTTGAGTTGAATGATATTTGATTATATGTCAAGTTTGGTATTTCTATCTAGAAGAAAAAAAATGGAATTATCTTATTCATAAAGTCGATCAACATTAATATCATTATCGCAGAGGTAAAATAATAAACCCCTTTGCAATCTATAAATTTTCCTCTATTTACCAATTAGATAAAATTTAAAATAATTCTGTATTTGTTATTTGAACATTTTAGGGGACAAGAAGGAATTGAAATATCATTAGGTCATCAGTTTCAATTTATGATTTTAAAAACTAATTAAACAAAACTAAATTAAATAAAACATTAAACAAACTAAAATTAAAATAAAATCATTTCATTTCATAATTATCAACAACAACAATAATAATTTAATTTAATTATTAATCAAACTAAATTATAATAAATTTCGTTAAAAAAATTATTAAATTATGAATACCAGTGCCAAAATTCCCTTAAATTTAGTATAAAGTATAGAACGGTTATAGGTTTAAAGTATAGAAAGTTCTTTTTTTTGTTACATGTTTGGGATGATAATTTTATTTCATAGATGTTTAGTGTTTCAATTATGGTGTAGGAAAGAGTATTTTCTAGTTTAAATGCCTCTATATCCCCAAATTTAGTTTAGTTTTAATGGAGGCGGAATTTAAATTTGTAATTTTTAAGCGATATTAGCAAGAACTATCTGTAGGCCAGGAATACCACTTCAAACTCCTTGCAAGCATGAAGCATTTATTCCCGTAAAAATCAGATATATTATGTATCCTTAATACCAAAAAATTTGCTTTATTATTTTAATTGACATTTTTGTTAAAAATCAATATATCGATTGAAGCCTTTTCCAGAAATCAGCACATTACCATTGTTATTTTTTCTCAAAAACAACTAATATCACTTTTAAAATAATTTATGACTTGCTGATATTTTTATTTATCTTAATCTCAATTTTTCAAATGTTTCCTGAAATTTTAAGTTAAATGCTCTATTTTTAACATACATTCAGTTTTCACTCGATTAATACTTTCATAAACATGAAACGAAATTTTACTATCATATTTTGTTGGTGTTAGAACATGTTTTTTTATTCGTTCATTCTCATTTTTTACTTAAGGAAGAAAACTATTTTTCAGAATAAATATCAGTTTGCATCTGCATTATTTACATGTGAATGAAAAAAGAATTTTTTTTTATAAAAGGAAAAAAAGCATTTTACATTAATTCTTGATATATAGCATTGATAATCTGAGTCTATATCATTAGAGTTTAACATAATATTTCTTTCTTTTCAGGTAAGAAAATTATTGCTATTATATAGGAAAAGAAGATAATTCTCGGCTTTCCTAGCCGATTTAACCTGAAGACGTAATGAGTTAAGATAAGTAATGTCTTCATTGTAATGCATAAACATGGTAAAGAAGTGCAATATAGATTATATAAGAATATTACATTCTATGTGGATTGTATATAAAAATCATATACAGTGTACTAATTTAACACTTCTCATTTACCGAATAAGGTAATTTCGCTTTTCAGATTATGAAGAAATAATTTTTTTAAAAATAAAAGAATGTTATGATTAGAAAAAGTATACAAAGTAAACTTTTTGCCCTGAATTCAAGGGTCACACTTTACTGATTGTTAAAATACGCATAAAGAATAACTTCTTGTATCGTGTAAAGGCATCGGAAATGAAAAGTTTTCGCTGAAAACAAAAATATTCTGGAAATGAAAAGAACGTTCTTTAACTACATAACATTACAATAAGTGTATAACTTTGCCACCACCAGCATCGATATAGGTGTGGTATTATCTATCAAGTTATTGGCATATTCTTTGGGAGATAATTGTTTTTTCATGAGCAGTTGTAGCAGTAATTGAAAATTTTGAATTCAAATTTCCCTCAGAGTAAATTAGAAATAGAATTGAAATTTTTCTTTCCTTCTTGTAATTACCTATATTTACTTATTCCACCTACACATAACATTTCCAATCCCATGTTTCTATACATAAACCTCATCTTTATATGCATTTTTATTCTTAAAGTTTGACCCATGAATTCAGGGGCATACTATAATTTAATCATCTATTTCTTCTCTAATTTGTTTGGTAAAATAAATTCATACCTATTTTAAGTATGGAATTTTTTAAGAATATAATATATGAAATATATCATCACAAATTATATGATTTATAAATATACATTATGATCAATAATTAATATCATGCAAAACTTTCATCCTAAAAGCTTTAGTCTTTTGTTAGTAATCTCGTTAGTATAAATATTAATTCTTGAAATAGTATGTGAACCAGAAAAAAAAACATTTTATTGATGTGAACTTGAATGGTATTCTCAACTATTCTATATTGAAAAAAAATCAGCCCTAAGTGTAATCTACATAATACTTATTCTCTGACCAGAATTTACGGAAAGGTGACCATGTCAAATTCTCAATATCATAATTAATGTATTACACTTTCTGAAAAATAATGATCTGGAAAACCTTTTTAGAACCACTTGAGTGAAGTTTATTTTGATTTTCTTTTTCATTTTAACTATAGTGTCATCGAGAGTGAAATATAAAGATTGCACAACTCTTAAATACAGGATGTGGCTCAAAGGAATAGGAGAAAGTTAATAGTTAGTTGAATGAGATAAAACATAATATTTCTAAACAAATAGGAAGAGTTTATAATTGCTTTTCATCAAGATTACAGATTAGTAAATTTCAAAGAATGCCACAGTTATATTTTAAATTAGATGTTTTATTATGTGAAACTGTTTTTCTAAGGAAATATTCAATTATAATTCGCAATGAATACTTGTATACCAAAAATTCACATTGTGTTAACAAATTAAATTAATGGAGATAGCTAAAATTTATTCCATCAACGAAAATATTTTTTTTAGTAATCCGAATTCTTGGAATGCGCTGTAATTACAGCAAATTCAAACGAGGTTGTCATTGTTGAAAGCGAGTGAAAGCATTTGTGTGTTTTTGCGATGGATTTTGATTGTTGGCCCATTTCTATGCTAATGTAATTCCATGCTCATGTACCTAACGCCTTTTGTTATATAGATACTTAAGCTCTTTTGCATTCTGAATTTTCTTAATGAGCAAAGTTTGAGAACTTTCAAAACATTAATGATAATATCCCTTGAAAGAAATAAGAAAATTTGCATCATGGATTTATGATTATTATTTGGCTCTCGAAATATTAAAGGTGGAGTTAACTTTATACCATTAGGGACGTTCTTTGATAGTTTACGTTATTCGAACTAAGCGATTTTATCAACATACAAATGTGTTTCATTTGATTGTTTTTCGTTCTTTAACGTTTAATTATGCACTCTAATGTTAAATATCAAGAAAGTCAATTCACATTTCTTGAATTATTTAATTAATCCTATTAAGAATCAAAAAGAGAAACCAGATAAATAACAAATAAAATTGTTATTTTGACCACAATATCGGTCACTGGTTCTTCAAAAATATTAAATGTTTTTAATTTATTGAAAATTCACGTTCTCAGGGGTATGTTTTCTATTTCTTCAGAAAGGGTTTTTTGATCAGATTGTGACAGGCGTTAAAAGTCATAATTTTAATAGTAACACATTTTTAGAATTCTTTTATTAATGGCCATTATATGCGGAACCATGTTCTTTATTAGGTTTCTATTATTTTTATTTTTATTTTTTTAAATATTATTTTTGTTTAATTTATTGAAATCTCATATTCATATTTGAATTATTATGATTTTTTCAAAAAGTTGTTTCTGAACAACTTGTGAGAGGCGTTAAAAGTTGTATGATTTAACAGTCACACATGTTTTATAATTGTTTTATTAATGGTTATGCAATATGGCACCATGTTTTTCAGCTAGATTTTCAAATACATTAGTTATGTTTAATATACTGAAGTCATATTTATAGATGGATATTTATGATTTCTGGATAGGGTTTATTATCAGATTGTGACAGGCATTAAATGTTGTATGATGTTAATAGCAACAATTTTTTATATTTCTTTTATTCATGATGGTTTATTATGAAACCATGTTCTATTGCTAATTACCCAAAATTATTTCAGTGTTTAATTTATTGAAATCCCCATAGATGGATGATTATTACGATTTCCTCATAAAGTATTTTATCAGGTTGTGACAAATGTTAAAAATCATACAATTAAATAACCAAACACCTGTTATAATTTTTTTTATTTCTGGTCATTTTTATTGAATCATATTCTACAGCTGATGTCCGGAAAATATTATCTATATTTATTTACAGAAATCTCATATTTACAGATGGATAATTGCGATTTCTTTATAAAATGGCTTTGATGATTGCGACAGACATTAAAAATCGTATGTTAATAGTCATACGCCATTTATAAGTGTTCTATTCGTGGTCAATACAATGGAACAATGCTCTACAGCTAGGTTTTAAACATTATCCTGTTTAATTTAAATAAATCTCATAACTATAGGTCGATGATTATGTTTTTTCTAATTCTTTTCTTTTTAGTGTTTTATCAAATTGAGACCGACGTTAAAAGTAATATGATATTAATGATAATAATGATATGATATTAATAATTAATGTAGTATGATATTAATAATTAATATACATTTTATAGTTGTCCTTATGAACCATACTGAGCATATGTTTCTCCGAAAACATTAGTTTAAATTTATAAAAATATCATAAATATAATTGGATGATTATGATTCTTCATAAATAGATATTTGATTAGATTGTGAGCGACAATCATTGTGGTATGATATTGACAGCCATACACCTGCTGTAATTCATGGCATTTTTTAGAGCTATATTGATCATCTGGCTCTCCAGAAATAATAACTAATTTTTATTTAGTGAAATCTCATATTAATAGTGGATAAGGATTATTTCCTCATAAAATATTTTTGCCAGATTAGGACAGAAATTAAAAGTAATATGATGTAAATATACATACACATTTTTATAATTATTTAATTTATGGTCAGCCCTTATGGAATCATTTTGCACCGCTGGTTCTCCCAAAATAATTAATTTAATTGTTTAATACTTTATTAATTTTTTAAAATCTTTGGTTTATAGCTGGATGATTATGATTTCTTCATAACGGGTATTTTTTATGAAATTACGACAGACGTTAAAATGCATATGACTTATTAATCGTACACCTTTCATAATTGCTTTTTCATGGTTATTTACTTCCGTTGTACAGCTGGTATAAAAAAATAAATATCTTACATATTTTGTTTATTGTAATATCATATTCATAGTTCGATGATTATGATTTTCTCGCAAAGTGATTTTTTAATCAGATTTTGTTATATGTTAAAGATTGATTGGTATTAATAACCATATGCATGTTACAACTGTTTCATTTATGGTCGTTCTTCATGGAACCATGTTGAGCATTGTTTCTCCGGAAATATTATCCTTGTTTAATTTATTGAAATCCCATACCTACAACTGGATGATTACGATGTCCTCAAACACTGATTTTTAATATGATTGTGATATATATAAAAGGTTGTATGATATTAACTGCTATGCGAATATTATAATTGCTTTATTTATGGTCATTTCTAACGGAACCATTTTGGTGTAGGTTGTTCTCCAGAAATATTATGTGTTTAACGTTTTGAAACTTCATGCAAAATATAATAGAAACAGAAGATAAGCAATTCTAAAATATCTCTCTGAAATTTTCTTAGAAAATTTCTGTGTTATTGCGTATAGTTCAAATAATACATGGTGGAATATAAATAAGAATAAGTAATTATTATATTAAAGTTAAATCGGTTATACTTTCAAAATAACTACTAATAAATCCTTTAATATAACATCCAAAAATTAAATTTAATGTGATTATGTCTTGCAGAAGCATAGCTTCTTCTAAAGGGAAAAAAATCATGATATATTTTGATTTGATCGATGCTTTAATCATAGAAAAACGTCGATAAATCTAAAGTAATCGTTGATGAACGATCGACGTGCATTGGTCGATAAATGTATTTTAGATTAATTGCTTAACCTAAATAAAAATAATATAATTAGCCATTTATATGCGTTAGCACTACAACTTAGCATTCATAACGCATTCACACAATTCTATAATTCATATAAAAATATATGCAAATATATTTATTTCATCAGATGATGAGGTATCTCTGGCATATGTAAAAGCAATTCAAGGGCTTGAAATGGTATTTCACAACGAAACTGGTGTTACTAGAATAATTCAAACACAGAGTTAAGGACTCATCATTATTGGAGCTTACTGTGTTACTACGTAGGATTACACTAGAAGATATATTTCGGATAAGCATGTCCTCGTTAAGCAGCTCAAAGTATTGGTTTCAAGTCGCATAGCTTAACAATGCTTAGTTTCTACTCAACGGTGGATAAGAATATAATGTTCGCAAACCTTTATGCATTACTAAAAGTGAAATATATATGAAACTAAGATATATCTGATTTTTTCCTTATATCTGAATTCTTAATTTATTGAAAATGTAAATATAAATTTATTTGTACTTCTGGCAGTATAGTTTATTCTTTAAAGAATGGTTAAATATTTGACTATTTAAAATATCTAATTAATATATTAAGACAAACTGGTTATAAAATGTGATCATGTAAAAAAAGTATTTATTAAAAGAATCATCGAGTTCCAGATTTTTATTTACTTTTCATCATTATCAGTGAATTATTTAGGATTCCGTATTGCGTCATAAATATCATAATAATTTAAATACAATATAGATGGCGCAACTCATATGGATTCTCAATTAAATTTAATTAATAGAATGTATTTAAAAAATATGAAACCTGGAATATTTTAAGAATTGTGCATTTCAAAATTCAATCACAAAGGATAGTTAGTGAGAAATGAATTATAAAATCACATAGCATGGCAGAAGGCTACGTGGGGGACTTTTGCCAATACTTTTATGGATACAATTTTGAATATAAATAAATTAGCTTGAAAATTTAAATTTTAAAAGAAAATGTTATTTATTTTTAAAATATATAATTTAAGGAATTTAAAATATTGTGTATGGCAAAATTCTGACTTGCTTTCTTCATTACCATATAAGAAATGCTTTTTGGAAGGACACTGAATGTCATTTTACACTTCTATTTTAAAAATGTTTTTGAATAAATAGGTTTATTCTTATGCCCTGGATTTTCATCAGATTTGTGTATGTGCATGTGTGCTGAAACTTATTATTAATTGTTTAAAAGTATGCGAAACATAATTCGTATACCCTGTTTTATTCTAAAAATTAATATGATACATTGTTATCTATTGGATAACATTTTTACATTTTTTTTTTTACAATTTACAAATTACAAAAAAACAACAAAGTTTTCTAGCAAGGTGGGGAAATTTTATAGATAAGATTCGTAATAAAGATATACCAATGAGATTTGTAGTAAATTAATATTTTAGGAAGTTGTATTTGGCCCTGGTTTAACAAATATTTTGTATTCGTCATCAAATTCATTCCCAAATGTCTGTATAGGTCGAAATAATTGAATGACATCCATTCGGCAACCATTAAGATATTAGTAAATATATTTCTTCAGCTACGAGACAAACATTGTTTTCAAAACATATTACATATTCGTAAGAATTATCTCTTATAATGTATAAGAATTGAAACTATGTGTTTCAAATGTAGCTGAAAACTATTTGCCATTGCGTCATTCATAATATGTGACTAGCAAACATAAAATTCTTTAAAATTCAAAGCATTCGAAACATTTAAATGCTGTGCTGGTAACATTTGAGATATAAAGAATGTGTATTTCTGAAATATGTAAGAAATCTATTTTCTTCCACTTAATAAAGTTTATTGCCGTCTGCTGAGATAAACAAACCAAATTTGGCGAAGAACGCAGATTTCCCAAATCTATGGATCTCAGCCAAAATCTATTAAGTCTCTAATTGCCTTGGAGAAGTTTAAGCGAGAATCATTAAGGGAAACTCGTTTGTATGTAATGAAAACTGATCTGTAATTTGCAAAATAAGAGTTCTTATTTAAAATGTTTCAACGCGAAATATTTTATAAATTTGGCCTTCCAGAGAAGATTTTTCCATCCTTTTGGATGTAAATATTTTGATTGTCACAAAGATCTTGAATGAGAAAGATTAAAGAATTGATTTAATTTAATTTTAAATATGGTTTTGCAACGGTTTATATTATTATTTCACAAAAGAGATTATTTATTTTACAGATGTGATGCTAAAAATTTATCATAAATCTTGAAGGTTAAATAAATTAAATAACTTTATTGTGCATAGCAATTAATCGACAAATTCGTATATACTATCTTATATATAAAAATAAACGTTTGTTTGTTCGTATTTAATGTTCGGCCGTACAGTTCATCCGATTTTTCAATGTAACGTTACCAGCGTACTGATTACCTGCACTTGCGGGAAGGTTATAGGCATATTACAATTATCATATCTAAAGTTTAAAAAAATATTATTTAAATTCAATTTATATTAAATTATGATTAAACTGTATATATGATTAAACTGTCGTTACATTCAGATTTTGTGCATTTTTTAATTAATGCCATTAACATAATAAAAATTTGCCCCATCATTAATATGTATCTCTTTGACGTTTCGATGCTGATTTCAAAATTTGTATTGTTGAAGTACCATAATTTATTCATCAAAGTCTGGAAGACATAGATAAGGCCTTTTCTGAAGATATCTCAATTCAAATCGAAGCACCAATTATGAGGATCGCTTTCTTGTTTGTCTTATCAGTAAATACTTCAGCCACTTTCTGAAAAGGAACTTCCTTTAATTAGAAGAACAAAATTTCTCGAACATCCTCCTGCATGGAAGAAATTCTTTTCTCCCTTTCCCTATCGCGTTTGCAGTTTGATACGTTTCTTGGAGACAGTGAACGAAAATGATATCATTTCCGTCCTTCCATCTGATAACCAACATTTGCCGACGGAATCTGGAAGCCTGCCCATGCCAGATTACTCGAGAAGGGAAGTTTGTTTTATTTTTTTAGCCATGGTTGGTTTCAGATTGGAAGAAATAAGCGAGTACTCAAATAATCTTGGCGCCTGAAGCATCAATACGCATCAAAATGTTATTTTTAGAATAATGTGAAACATTTGCCTAGGAAAGTTTATTAAAGGTCAGGTTATTATTCAATTATGTCTGTTGCTTATTGATATATCAACATTATGAATTTATCATATTAACATAACTTTATAAATATGTCATTATGATTTTAAATTTACCTTTAGACAGTCTTTCAAATATTGCATATTAGATTGGAATCTAATCTTCTTTTAAATATTGCATAAACCTGCCTATACGAGATTATTTAAAATGGACTTTTGTTTTCTTTTTTTTCAACCGTGGTTGGTTTCAGTATGGAAGAAATAAGCGAGTACTCAAATAATACAGGCTCAAATAGGCATCAAAATCTTTTTTATTAATTTAATATGTACCTACCACTTGACATTGAGAAATATTTATTAAAGGTTAGGTTGCTATTCAACATTGCCTGTTGTTTATTGATACATTAAAAATTGTGAATTTGTAATATGAACTTTCTTTTATAAATATCCATATGGCAATATAATTTAAATTAACATTTAATATGTTTTAAATCTTGTATATTAAATTTAGCGTATGGAACATGGCGATGATTCTATTAACCTCTCAAAAACAACATAAAAATTCATGGTTGGCGTATATTTAAACATTGTTTCATTCATTTTTAGAATAATACTAGCTGGTACCCGGCGGTACCGGCTACCAAAAAAGAAATAACTTTGGAAATATCGTTTAAAATTTAAAATAACTGCCTTGTTTAGATAGGAATGATAGAAAGAATTACATTTATTTTCGTATCTAAAATGAACACATGGATATATAAAGGAGAAGCGTAAATAAGTATTCAAAGTTTCAAAATAATCGGATAAGCGGCACTGTAGCGTATAAAATGTATACAGACAAACCTTCATTTTTATTTATATGCATTACATAATTTTGATATGTTTATAATCATCCCGTAAGTGCAGGTAATAAGTAGTCAAAATTTCATCGTAATTGTATGAGAAGTACGGCAGTGCATAAGAGACATACAGATAATTCCTTTTTTGTTTATATAGATGAATCATTTGACAATCCGAACAATCAAGAGATTCGATTAATGGTCAGGATGTTATTAAATCTTGTTTATTGCTTGTGCCCTAAATATTGTACATTTGCAATATTAATTTATATTTAAAAGTGATCATTTGTTAAAAAGGATTTAAAA
>JAPMOQ010002442.1:0-10689 GCA_026543055.1 Argiope trifasciata | reverse complement strand
ATTCCTTTTTGCTTGGCTTATTTTGTTAATTAATTTAGATTCATTTGTATTTTAGTTGCAGCTGCATTTGCGCTAATCAAATACAATGATTGACTTTTAAAAACTAAAAAAAAAATTAATTCTTAAACTTGTTTGAATCCGTAATAATTTTTAGTTTCGATTCCTATTTTAGTTACGTTTAAGTAATTTGTGCCGTTTTTTATTTCATTTACATAATTTTATTAATTATATTAATTTGGATTTGTTTCATTAATGGGTTCTAATTCTTTTACCTTTCATTTTGTGAACTTTAAGTGTTTAATTCCGAATTGAGTTTTAATTTTGATTTCGACCTAGTTGGTTTCGTTTAAATTTTTGTTGACCAGGAACTGGGTTTTAATAATTTTATAGTTGTGTGTATATATATATATATATATATATATATATATATATATATATAACAAAACTATTTCTATTTTTAACTATATTTTGTCTATATACTGATTACAAAGCAGGCTTAGAATCTAAATACAGATGTCAACAATTCGTGAATTTGCAACGGCAGTTGGTGTAAGGTCAACTGGGCCAAAACAAAACAGAAAATCCAGTCTGTATTTTTTAAAAATCAAGTCAAGTCTCATTTATTTATCTATCGAGATTGAGATAAGTGATCTGTATTAACAGTATAATAAACATCATTTGAAAAATTTCAATTAAAATGAAAATACAGTTATCGACAATCAGATCATACTGCACAGGAGCGAATTCTTAACGGCAATTGGGGCAACGCAAATGCATGAATTTTGTATATCAGTTGGGGTAACGCAATATAGATAAGAAAATTTTAATTTCCTTTATTCTGTTTTATTTTAATTCAAAAGTACTTCAGAATGAATCCGAAAGATCGATTATTTAACAATGTGCGTCAAGAATTAGGAAAAAAAAATTGTTTGAAATAACAGTTGAAATCACGATAAGCCTAACCTAGTTCACGTGGGAAGAAAACCTGAAGCCTTACTCATTTTTGGCGGGATTCGGAAACAGATTTTTGGCGTGAAAGTTAGTTGTTAGTAAATAAAAAATTAACTTCTCAATTAACTGGAATAAATAGTAGCCAATGTTCTATTCCAGACTATATTCGACATATATATTAAATTTCACCCTATTCTGTTGAGCCGTTCTGGTGTGATTTACTTGCAAACATCCATGTCTCCATCCAAGTTTTCACATTTATAATGGAGATATGGATTTCTGAATTTATTCTAAGCCAAAATATATGTTAAAAACTGAAGAAATGGAAACCACAAAAGAGCACAACCTATTTTTAAATATCTTAAATAATGACCAAGAAAACTTTAAAAGGAACCCGATTGAAATAAGTTATTTGTCGAGCTCTCTATATATTTAACATCTTACTATTCGATTTAAATTTTCCTCAAACGCATAGCGCTACTCTTTTATTGAAGCTCAATTTTTTTCATCTTTAAAAGCTTTCCTCTTCATTTCCTCTTGGTAACTAGACTAATTTAGCAACTAAAACTGATCAAATATTAGTTTTCTATCATTCGTTTTTTAACCATTTTTCAAACTTTTTCTTTATGAAGGAATTAAACATAGAATATACTTGTGCAGCTCATGCATTTTTGACCCCTTTATTTCCCTTCTCTTGTTTTTTTTTACTTGGCTCGCATAGTTGTCTTCTTATGCTGCTGCTATTAATAAAAGAAATGCACACACACAAAAAAAGAAATACACGCGATCTTCGAAAAAATTCAAATAAGTCTCTAAAGTTAACAAAATTAATATATTTCAGCACATTTTGATATAGTAAATAAATAAATGTTTATTAAATTAAATTTTTAATAATATTTAATGTTTATTAAATATTATTAAATTTAATAATATAGTAAATAATTAAATTTTCGTCCTTGAAAGAAAACGCAAATAATTTATTTTATTTAATTAATTAAAACATGTAAATATTTTTATACACATAATAATTTTTCAGATAATTACAGGAGATTGACATATATGCGACAGATGCTAGATCATAACCAATTAAAAATAATATAAACAACAGCAGTAACAAAATTTTTTTTCAAAAAAATTACTTTGTAATAATATTACATTATTTATTTATTTATGTTGTTACTAGGAATTTAATGAAATCATATTCAAGATTTACTTTTTAATAATAATATAATTTCTATTAGAAAAATCTATTTTGCGAAAATAATATTTAGTATTATTATTGATTATTTTATTTAGTTAGCAATTAAAGGAAACTAATTAAAAATTTACTTATTAGTAATGCTATAATTCATTTAGATATAGTTATTAATTTAATTTTTAATTTTTTTACTATTTTTAAAATTTTATTGTTGGTTAGTATCATGAATAAATGTTATTATTAGATGAGTATATTTTTAGAAATCTTTATTAAAGTAAATATTTTTAAAATTAACTTGTATATATATATATATATATATATATATATATATATATATATATAATTTTTTAAGGTCTGTTTATATATAGGAACTTCATGAATAAAATTTTAAGATTTCATCGCTGTTTAGAATCAGGACTACATGCTGTTATTAGATGAATATTTTCTTAGAATTTTTTTAATTAAAGCCATAATTATTTGTTAAAATTTATAAATTTTTTAAACAATTAAAATGCATAAATATTTCTAGTTGCATTTGTAGCTTCTTGTGGAAATTTTACGAAATTTCAAATAAAGAACATAAAATTATAATATTTGATCATGAAATTTTATTCGATATTTTTGTTTACAATTTGTAAAATAAAAATTTTAAATCTCCAATATATCAACATTCTGAAGCTCTAGTGCGAACAGTCCATTTTTTAAGTGAAACTGACATGAAACAAATATTTAATCTCAATCATCAAATGCTTTCAGAGTTTTTATTCTATCAAATATTATGTAAGAAATATTCTATAGTTCTTAATTAATAATTTAAAATATCGTCGAATGCTCTGTAAAGTATCGAATGAATTTCTAGTGTAATAAATAAATATTATTAAAGGTTCTAAAATATCATTTAATTTCTTTAAAGTATCGAATCGATTTCTAGTGTAATAAACGAACATTATTACAGGTTCTAAAATATCATCTAATTTCCTTAAAGTAAAGTATCGATTTCTAAAAAACGTATTTCAGGTTCTGAAATACCCGTATTTTGTCAATTCAGAACAACATTTACAAAGCATTATATGCTCTCATTCGTAGCTTATTCGTAAAATCAGTTCTTTCTTTTATATTGTATGGAAATCCCAGCTTTGCCAGTTGTGACACCATTTTTTACCGGAGATTTCCTTATATTCTCCATTAATGCCGGTTGAATCGATTGAGAATAAAAATTTCCCTTTCGTATTTTGTAATAATGAATGCTTTGCCAGTTTGAGAGATCAATCATTCCAAAATCCGCTTTACACTATTGAAATTCATATTGAATTTGTTGAGGAAAAACATTTCCTTTATGTTGTATGAAAATTTGGACAGAAGTATAAAAGTTTAAGGTGTTTTTCTTGTCGAATGCCATTGTTATTTATCATCAAAATTCTAATGTTCTTCCATAAATAATCTCAGTTTTATTTCTAGTAGGAATAATATTCTGATCTGATCAATGAATCATATGTATTTGGGGACATCAATCATTGATATCCATTTTTTATTAGTGAATACAGTTATTTTAAGTCATTTCCTTCTCAAAAATAGGAAATTGGTTATTTTTATTTCATTATTATTATTTGTAAGCTTCATTTCATAATGTAGGCAGTTTTTATTATTTCATCAGTAAGACGTGTTTCTTCCACCATGCTGGGATTAGACCCTGAATAGTAAGATTACCGAGATAGAAAAAAAACCCATATATATGTATATATAAATCGAGTACAGATAAAAGTTGACAGAAAACTTGCCTAATCTATGCATGATTAGCCTGATGTTCTTCTAAGTGTTTTGGTTAAAAAAACACAGTAAATTTTTTTAGAAGAATTTGAATGCAATTCGCAGTTTTTTCCCTTAGCTCAACAATATTATTATTTTTTTCATATAAGCTACCAAATTTGAATATTTAAGCTGTGTTCCAATGAAAAGGTATGAAAAGACACTGTGGATATAAAAGAATACTTTATTCAAAGTATACATCATAGGTCTGAGCACAGCGTTTCCATTGATTTCGCGGTGCCTATGTTGCCAGAGGTGCATACTTTGAATAAAGTATTCTTTTATATCTGCGTTGACGTTTCGTACCTTTTAATTCGAACACCCCTGGCATATTCAAATTTGTTACTGAAGGGACCTTATTCCCACAATTACGGTGGCCGTTACGTTAGGGCTGTTGGTCTAGCTGCTTCCATTTGAACTCGGCCAGTTCCAAGAGTGTGACCCTGAGGACGCGTGAACGCGCGTTATCATGGAGTAGAAGCAACCCTCCATGAGTAACTCCAGATTTTTGCAATTAATGTAAGAATATTTTTTCACTGAAAAAAAGAATTTTTTTAAATATGAGAACTGAAAAATCAGTTGCTGAGATCTTATATGCTCTGAAGAATATGTTTATGTAATATCTCAATTTTTCAACAAATTTTTCTTAGATTCCTCACGAATGGATCGATTAATTAATGATGTTTGATTTTAAATGCATCAAACACTAAGAAAATAAACAGAATCATTTGAATAATTGTTCAAAACATGTTAACCCTAACTTTGTTAGTGTGTGGAAAAAGAACTTAAAAAAGGATGTACTTAAAACTATTAACATATATGAAAAATTTGTAGTTAATATAAATACAATTTAATTACAAAAGCACCCAGATAACCTAAAAACAATTTATTTACAGTGTGCATGAAGTAAAACAAACAAGAAAAACAATTAATGAAAGTCCAGTCCGTATCCGTTGGAAATATGGTTGTAAACAATCAGAATACATTTCACTTGCATGAATTCTTAACCTCAGCTATGGTAACGGAAATAGGTGAATTTTCTAAGCCAGTTAGTGTAATGCTAAGCAGAATATAAATGTTTAACTTTCCATACTGTTTTATTTTAATTCAAAAATACTTCAGAATGAATCCAAAAGCTCGATCACTTAACAATGCTTAGTTTTAAATGCATAAAACATACGAAAATACACAGAATTGTGTGAATTAACAGGATGAAAGTATATTCAGCCTATCCTCATTATGGAAAAAAAAAACTGAAGCTTTGCTCATTTGGAGATGGGAAATGAAAAGAATTTTTGGGAGGAAAGTTCCAAAATATTTCTAAATTGTGAATTGATTAAAATTTCACTTAAAAATTAAAAAAAGGATTTCCGAGGTGCCCATTTCCAACATCCAAGTTTTGCATGTGCCATATTTGATACTGTTGGTCAAACGGCCTGTCCTGTTGAGAGTCAAAACAAGCACACGTTCAGCTTTATTATAAGATTAGATATACAGCGAATTTCTTGTGTTTTGCAAGATGCCAGTCTTTTTTTTAATAATTAGGATAACGTTTCTTAAAGCTTTTTTCTAAACAGAAAACTTCAAAACATTTTTTTGTGTTTACTCTGAAGCTCCTCTGAAACAAGTTTAATTAATTTGTTTCGCCATTCCAAAGTTAAATACATTCTTTCCTTTAAATTAAATTTGATTCTTATTTATTACAGAACGAACAAAATTGTTGTTTTGGAACAATATATTACTTTTTAAATTATTATAGATTTTTTTCATTCTTATTTAATTAATGAGCTGCATGCTGATATGGAAAAAGAAACAATTTCACATTCTGATGTAAATTTTCTGAAAAGTAAGTTTATTATCAAGAACGCGAAGTCTGCCAATTCTTCAAGCCAGAAATTGAGAAAATTGAATTATAAACTTTCTTACATTGTTTTTCGAGAAGAGTGCAATTCCAAATTTTGTGGCGTGAGTTGAAATTATTCTAACGATAAAAATGAATTAAAACAATTGTTCGGATAGAAAATAATGAACCCCTGTTTGATCTCCCTGATTATCGCAACTCATTGCATTTTAATAACGCGTTTCAATTATTATGAACAATTTGCAATTTAAATTACTTTCCACACTTTTGTTAAGAAATTTATTAAGAATTTTACTGAAGAAAATTAGTTAGGTGTTCATAAAAATATAATAAATAAAATAATATTAACCTAATTTTTGAAATCCCCAAAATCCTTTGAGTAAAATTTTAATATTCATATTCGCATCATGCATGTAAAATTAATTTAAATTCCTTATTAAGTAGAATAAGAATTATCATTAATAATATAATATATGCAATAGATAATTATTATTCATTTATAATAATATATATTTTAATGAACAAGTATTAACAATTTTTCAACGTAAAGTTGATGAAAAGATTAATTTTCATCGCAAAAATTCTATTTTGAAAATCTATGATTGAAATTGTTTTTAGATAAATTAGTTCTTTTATCATACGCTACGAAATTAAAAGAAAAGTAGATAGATTTATCAAAAACCCAAATTTAAAAATTAATTATTATTCAATTGCTTGATTTCTTTCAAGATATTTATCAGTAACGGATAACAGAATATTTATTCAATGTACCTTTAATCAGTTAAAAAATACAGATTTTCTAGCCAGACCAAATTAACTTGTTTTTAAAACCATTCGTATTCATTGGTTTGGGCAACTATTTATTTTACCTCTTTTCTTTCTGGAATGTTGCAGACTTCTTGATTCAATATTTTTGAAATTGATACAAATTATATGTCATACTTTTCACATTAATAAATTTGTAATCTTATAAAAATATTATAGAAAAAATGTGTTATATAATAACAGTTTAGTAGACTCAAATTTATCCATTTATGTATTACAGAAGACATCTACTTTATCATTCGATATGTGATACAGTTAATTAATTCATAAGCTGTAAAGTTATACGTTTAACAGTATAACATTATTTCAGTGATAATTGAGGGCGAGAACGGGAAGATATTCATTACGGAAGGAGGGATATATATTATTAGTTTGAAAGAATGTTTGACTTTCGTTTCTTACTCGTGTATTTATATTATTTAATCTAAATAATATGTGCTCATTTGCTGTATGCTTATGCAACTTCGAAATTTTGAGCTATATATTGTTAAGTAAAATTGACCGCGGAAATTAGCTGTCTCACTTCTGACACCAAATCCGTCATAAAAATCTAAAAAATCTACAGTCTCGCTGTGGTGGGTATATGGTGGCACAGTCAACAGGTTCAGTGATAAATAAAGACCCTATCAACTTGGTGGCACAACATGATGACTACAATTACAAATAACCTGCCTCCTGGCATCGGCCCAGTGATCCAGGAGTCCCGGGTTCGAGACCCAGTTTGGGCATGGTTGTTCTTCTCTCTGTGAGGTGTGTGAATGTGAACTCCCCTGTAAAAAGATGCTGTACAAGCAAATATGACGCATGAAATAGCTAAGTTTTATTCTTGGCTCTAGTTGAGGCTACTGAAAGAACAACAGACCCTCACTTGGCTTAAATCGCTGACAGACAACGATTAGCTTTATTGTAAAGAGCCTTAAGTCACAACAACTCACAAATACATAGCCAAGAGCTACACGACTAATAAATAGCAACATTTAAAACAAGCAGCAGCTCACAAGTATTTAATTGATAGTAAATTGGCACCGAAAAACACAAAAAAAGGACTTTACCGAACCAGACCCTTCAAACGCTTGCTTTTCTCAATCTCTTCACCACTAATTATAAAAAATTAAAAAGTATCTAAAATTTTTTTCTATCAAGATCAAGAAAATTTTTCATCGCACCAAATATAGTATATCTAACTTTCAAAAGTAGATATATACCATCAATCCAAGTAATCCAAAATTAAAGACAATTTAAACTTTTTAATATTCTTGAGTTCAAACGGAGAAAAAATAAAAACCTCCTGAATGTTTTGGAATTTTGATTTATATGTATAACAAATACTTAAAAATATTCTTCTGTCAGCAGCAAGAAAATTGCCCATCGTACTGTCGTATCAAAAAGTTTATTAAAAACTAATAAATTGAAAAGCTTATTTGCCATCTTTTCGCACCCTTATTTAACTTCCTTTTTCAATTAAATGCAGGAAGAAGAAAACTGACATATTTTTTTTCTAATTTTATTAAATATTGGTTAGGATAACCTTCCTGGCGAACATTTTTTCTTAATCGTACCTACAAGAAAATAAAGTTTTATCAAAATAAAAAATGAATAAACAAAAAATGGCAAAAAAAAAGAAAAAAATATATGCAAAAGAGTTTGAAAAACTAATTGTGGAATTAATATAAATGTTAATATTTACTTCTGTAATAAATCGACTGAAAAAAATTTAAAAGCGGTTAAATTCTCATCATAAAAAAATATTTAGCTAAATACAACGCTTAGGATAAACAAAAAAAATTTCATAAAATAGTTCTTCCATGGAAACGAAAAAAATTAATAAACCAAATTAAGAAACTGTCGTAAAACGATTACGACTAATTAATTAAAAATGCATGCCAAATTAATTTTTAGCCTTTTTCTAGCTGTTTATTAATTAATTTAATTTAGCACTATCAACAGTTTTTTTAAGTTAATAATCGGATTTATCTTAAAACATAAAACAAAGTATATTCTTTTGGCAGAATAGAAACGTGTTTATTTGTACAGAATGGTTATAATTAAACTTTATGCTATAAACAATCTCCTCCAAAGCAAACGGAGGAACTGATTGCTACGAAATTTGGTGTATAAATTATACACAAGATGCACTTACGGAATTTTGAAAAAAAAAAAAATGCCATTATATCAAACAGAGTGCAAATTTTTCGTAAAAACTTTAAATGTAAAAATAAATGACCAAAACTGAATACAGAAACAATATGAGCAATCCATAGTAAGAATTATGAGTAATAAAATGTAAAACTGTAAAAATCTATAAGTTCACGGAAAAAATGTCGAGATTTGCTTGTTTATACAAAACAGATTAAGGTAGAGAGGAAGCCTTATGAAAAAAAGGTTAGGTTAAAATATTTTTGCCGTGGTTGCCATGTTTTATGTCAATGTTTCCGGCTGTAATGATGTCACTATCTTGATGCGACAGTGTTGCGATGTTGAATGACTTGAAAACTCCATAAATCTTCATGTGCGAAGCATCACAACTGATCATTTACGATCTGTTGTTGAACAATCTGTCCGAAAGTGGCCTGGCATAGGGGTAGTGTGTCTTCTCCTGGGTTCGAATCCCGATTCGGGAGTGGTTGTTATTCTGTGTTCTCTCTGAGAGTAGAGTTAATGTCCCCCTTCCCTGTGAAAAGGGGTTGTGCAAGCAAATGTGAATCAGGAAGTAGTTAAATCGTATTCTTGGCGCTAGTTGGGGGTACTAAAACAACAAGGGCCGCTAAGTTAGGCTTAAATTGTAGGTATCCTTTTCTGTCAGCGGGCTTGTAAAGTGACATAATTAAAAACAGCAATACTCTGTCCATCGGCTTGAAGTTTTGCTGAAGACACGCCTTTCCCTACATGATTCTGGAGACCATTAATGATTGTTCCTCTAGCGCAATTTAGTCCTAATCTGGTCTTATTTCTTCAAATTGAACAGTTTTCTTTTCCTTTTTTTTCTCTCTCATACAACGCATTTTTATTTTTTTCCTTACCTTTGCTTAATATTGTTTTATAACAAGGTGATCAGAAACTAATCGATAAATATTAATGCTATTTCTGTATTCCATTTTAATCATTTATTGTGTTAAAATCAATGTCTTTTTAAATAAGTCGCTTTCTGGTGGGCATTTTAGAATTAAAAAGTATTTTTGAAATTCTGTGAGAGCATCTTGTGTATAGTCCATACATCAAATTTCGTTGCAATCCTGTCCTCTATTTGCGTTGTAAGGATGCTGGGAAGTATAACCACCCTGTATACATATTCAAGAACATATATTTGCTTCTGAAACTCGCCGAATAAGCGTAATTCACTTCCGAATCTTATTCCCAATGTCAAGCACTCATTAATCTAAGATTTTTTTCCTTAGAAATCTATATAAAAGATGACACATCGTTCAAATCCGAAAAGAAACCCTTCTCACATTTATTTGGGATGGGGTTTACGCTCCAGGCGATGGTAGCTTATAGTGACGTCATGGCGTCTATATCTTCTTGCCTGATCGACATCTAGAAGAGAGTGTGGAATTAGAAAATGTTGACATATTTGGGAATGTGGTCCCCGATTTTTTTATTGGTGTTAAAGGCAGTTTGCCTACTTTGTTCTTTTCCCCGTTTATTTAATCGATTTATTGCTCTAAATAGTGCTTGTAACTTTTAATTTTTAATTAAGACTATTTCAAACACCATATTGTCGTTTTTTAATTCCCGTGAGTGTAACAACGTACATAATAACATTTTATTATTTATGATATATAATTTTTTACAAGAAAATTGTCTAAAGCCATTTATCTTGGGCTATTCCGAAATTTGCCGGAAATAAGACACAACATTATCTTTAACTGAGTTTATAGAGTGTATCGCTACTGCTTTATAAGAGCCAGGTTTGTCAAAGTCTGATGAAATAATTTTCTTAACTTTTAGCATCTCGCCTAATTTTTACTGGGTGGTTGTTGCTGTGATCCACCTATTATTATTTCTGGCCCTCTCATAGCAATAAAACCTTCTTAGAGCAATAAAAAAA
>JAPMOQ010002440.1:217685-245647 GCA_026543055.1 Argiope trifasciata | reverse complement strand
TTATTACTTTCAAAATGTATATGCTTCTTTTTTTTTTTAAATTTTTTAAAAATTCAATTATGAAACTAAAATTTAAAAACAATATTTCTTCTAAGAAAATCTATTTCCATTATTAACATTTTTGAGGTACTTTTAAGAAAAGTACAGTGAAATTATGAAAAGAGAAATTAGCATCAATGACCTGTGGTGGACATGGTACTATAGTATTTAGAAACATGCATGACTAAAAAATATTTCTGAGGATTCCGAATGAATCATTCAGCAAAAATGACAATCCATAAAAAAGAAAGCAGGTATTTAGTAGCAAGCATTTTCAATCTCTTAAGCATAATTTTATTAATTAAGCTATTGTAAAGTGTAAACCTTTAAACATTTCTTAATCAAATTAGGCATAATATAGATGAATATATCATTTAAGGACAATGAAAAATGACACAACAAAAATATAACTTTTGAGACCAATGTATACACATAATATGATTAAATAATGGAAAAAATTACTTTTCTTAGTAAAAGTTCATAAAGAGCTCTTAAGTTATGGTTTCATAAAAATTCAAATCCACTGAACTTCCAATAAAAATTGATATATATAGTGAAATAGCTTAATTTCGATTATTTTTATACAAGAAAAAGTACACAGTAAAAACTAAAAATACAAGTTTTGCATAATATTATGAAAATTGCAAAGATGATATAAATTTAAAAACATGATATAAAGATAGAAGTATTAAAATGATGATATATGAAATAAAAAGTTTTCAAATACAAAAATAATATTTTTAATTGACTGACACATACAATCTTCAAAATCCTGCGGAACTGGCATTTTCTTAACATAAACTCCAACTAATTAAATAATTGAGTTTTCTTCAAATTTTGCTACAAATATCATGAGATACAAAGATAATGAAATTAATATATTTCTTTTATTAATTTAACAATTATTTACACAAAAAAAATTATTGCTTAAATTTTATCATTCTTATTTAAATGAGAATATTACTGACACATTAAATTGTTGCTTGTTTTCAAGATTTCAGTATGTAATTATTTTCAATTTTTAAATTACACTATATGAAATTATCATGCAGTTGAGAGGGGAAAAAATGTGATTTTTCAAAATCATTTTGTTATAATCATATATCTTCAACTATCACTGAAAACTAAAATTCATTTAGAGCTAATGGTGGTCTTATGTCTATTAATTCTATCATAGTGTTATAGCGATGAATGTGAAATGACACATTTTTACTCCCTATCCCATGATAGCTAATTTGATCTGATAACTGTAGCCTTTATGATTTTATAAATATTTTTAATTTTATTCATAAATACTGTTAATTAAACCTGTCTGACTTTATACTATACACAAAAATATTATAAAGTCAGACATATAGTACTACTAAGACTAGTCAGACTAGTCTAAGATTAAGTGTAAGACTAGTTTAAAATTAAGTGTAAGACTAGTCAAACACTTAGGCATAAGAAAAATGTCTTGGTAAAGATTTTGTGACAACAAATCTAATAATTCCATTTTCATAGAAGTAGTTTTAACCTAATCATACTGGATAGATCAATTAATATGTAAAAATTTTTCACATAGTTAGTCTCAACATTGTATCGATCAAACAGATATTTTTTTTTATTACTATACTATAAAAATCAATTTCATAACTAAGCAAATAAAAGCCAAGTTCTAGAAATAGTTTTAAATTCCTTAAAGATTATCATCCATAGAAGTAATTTAATAAAATGTTTTAAGCCAAAAATGTGAAAATTCCATTCCTAAAACTAAAATATTCTTTAAACACTGGTAAAATTATATAATTAAGTGTTAGAAGAAGAATGATGTGAATAAATTACATACTTAGCAGCATTCATCCATTCATCATATAATGCACTAGTGAGAAGAGGTTCTGGAAGTTCTCTTAAGTAGGATTTCAGAGCTCCTGATTTAAAAAAAAATATTCTCAGATGGAAAAATAAAATTTAACAGCAAAAAGAATAAAGAACTTTTCAGTCAGTTTTTGCATTCATCTTCCAAATTCACAACAAATTTATGTATATATAAAGTAATAAATAAAAAAAGGATAGAAAGCAGGAGCATGCAGAAAATACACACACACACATAGATATATATATACACACACTACACATATATATACCACCCACATACACACACACACATATATATATATATATATATATTCTAAGCAATCAAATATTAGTTAAATTATTCAAAGTTACAATGATAAAGTTAATGACAAGATAGAGATAATTACAAACATATTATTACCTCTGTTAAATAGGCTTACATTTTTTTCAACTAAGTTTAATTTTAAATGCTAGCTATCAATCTTTTTCATAAAGAATCTCTACATTCAAAATAAAAAATATTTAATTTCTCAAAACTCTTTATACAGTCTCAAACTACATAAAAATGCATACTATAACTGCATGTTCCTACCAAAGCCTATGTCTTCAAAATACCAAAAAAAGTTGTTAATTTTTTCTTTAATACAATCATATATTAAATATGTAGTTCTATCTAGTTGTCTGTGGCCAATGCTCAGACAAAAAATGCAAAATTCAAAGGATCAAACTTTAACTATATATAATGGCTTCAAAATTGCAAAGAAAGTGTCCATCAAATTATATATATATATATATATATATATATATATTTCTGATCTGGATTTAAAAGACAAAACAATTGGATGCAAGAGTGAAAATATCTAATTCTGCCCAAATGATATTAAAGTAAAAAAGCAGAATTTTGTAAACCAAAAGAGTTAACTAAAATATTTTACTCACTAATAAATCACAATATTCTAAAATTCAGAAAATTAAAAGCAAAGGTGAAAGTAACATTGCAAACAATTATTTAGTGATATTTTCTAAAAATCATTTAAGTGGACTTTTTTTAACCAATTATAAACAAAAAAAATCAACTTCTTTACTTCCACATACATCATGTATGCAATGAGAGAGCATTGAGATACCAAAAAATTCAAATTTAACGTTTCAATGAATGTCCATGTTTCAAACCTCTTAGAATCAGGGGGGGGAAAAAAAACATAATTTCGAAAATTTTATCTGCCTGAGAACAAGATAAATAAAAAGTGTACCATGTAAAATGATGAAATTTACTTGCAGTCTTAAACTAAATCTATAGAACTGTATCAAAATTTAGACAAAATCCATCAAAAGAAAGTCTGTAAACAAGTGAATACTGTAAATCAATATTGCAAAAATTTATATGGATGAAATTTAATATACAGATTTACTATCAGAATAGTTGATATGAATTAAATTTTGGTTCAAATATGTGAAAAGAGCTACATTTATTTTGGATACAAGTGATAGATAAAAAATGTGATGATTTAGGATAAATAAGATTAGTATGTGGCTTTTGCAGTCCAAATTGTCAATATGTTTCAAATTTTGCATCCTAATTAGAAGGGAAAGAAAAGTGTTCAAATTGCAGACTCATTTTCCTTCATCATGTATTATGATGGTCATTGCACATCATATTGAATCACTACACAGGAATATTGGAGAAGGGGGAAAATTTACTGATATATTTTATATTTACCAGCTGCTATGACTTTTAAGAATTTACTGCCCTTCTTCATACAGCTCAACTCTACTAAACATTCAAAAAGTGCAGAGGAAGACAGAAAAAGAAAGAATAAAAATGAGTTGCTAATTATCTATGTATTGGAAATAGTTGAAAAAAAAATTTCAAGGCTTTCTTTTTTTTAAATTAGTATTACTTAAAGGTAATAAGTTTATAAAAAGCTACCTCAAATTTAAAAAATGTTTCAAATTTTAACCCCAATGGAATGTAATTAATAACTCAGAGCAATTTTTGCATTTTTTCACAAAAAGCCAGACATCAAATTAGAAAAATTAAAATTCCTTTGAAATTAGAAAATTACATTATCTTGTTTATTAAAAGTCCTGTTTTTCTAAAGCAAATCAGAGTCAAGAGTTCAAAATTTGGAAAGTAGAATAAGGATTTTTGAATATTAAAATTGCCCCCCCCCTTAAATAGATACCACTGCACTGCAAGTTATATTTCATCACTTTAATAGGAATATTGGAGAGCAATACCAACTTTCTACAGGGTTTGATTTGTGATAATTTCAGTAATGGTTGTTTTCTTTCTGTTCCCTGTACCTACAATCCATTGTTTTTTATCTGTGTTTTCTCACATGTATTGCAGACAGTCCCCCCCCCCCTTTAATTTGTTGACCAGCAAATTCAGTTCTACCTGACCAAACAAATTTGGAATTTGTTTTTTTTTTGTTTTTTTACCATTTGGTGATGTCACAATCATGAGCAAAGAGATGCAAATTAATATGGATGTAGATCAAAACAATAACTACTGTTGAACTATCAAACCCATCAACAAGCATGTCATGTTCTTGGATCAAGAAAATAATGGCATCCACTCAAATGCAGACAAATCCCAAATAATTACCACAATTAAGTTCCTTTTCTGAGCCAGTCTTCATCAAAAACATTATTAAAAGGCATGACTCAATAGATAATACAAAATATACATGACTAGGCAAGTAATATCCACGACAATGTGTTGTGCGGGCAAATTTGCCCTAGACATTAACATAATTAATTTAGACTCCATCTCACATCGGAACTGGCCAACTCCATGATATCAAAACACGGTTTGATTAAAACGAACATAGACCTTCATAGCCGGGACACAACTGCCTTTTTCTTTTGTTTTTTTCGAATTCTGAATTCGTTTCCACAAAAATTGTTAAAAAAATAACTAGGAGATAACAGAAGAAAATGATTCATTCTCTCAGAACAAATAGTTCTTATTGCTCCCTAAAGAATACCACTTCTCTGAGTTCTGATGGAAGACAAATGATTTACCATAAAACACAATACTGTTTAACTAATTAAATATGCAGGAAATAACCAAAACTTTAAAAGAAATAAAAGTGGGTGTTGCCACCAGTTTTTAAAATATAAATTTACAATAAATAAATAAAGGAACTAAAATAATAAAGCTGTGTGTGTGTGTGTGTGTGTGTTGTGTGTGTGTTGTGTGTGTGTTGCATACCTTGGAGGTCGGGAATGTGCACCTCGGAGCCCTTTTTTCAAATTTTTAGTTGGAATTTGAATTAATTAAAATTTAAGTGAAATGCCGACGTTCCCTGCTATAATTTCCGAAAATATGATCACACACACAAGATTTTTACATCAATTTAAAGATTAAAAAATTAGCATTCCAATGGTATCAGTTTTTTAATATATAACTAAAGCTTCTATTTTAAATAAATTTTTAAAGAAATATTTCAACCATGTTTTTTTTTTTAGCATGTGACTAGATAAAATAAAAGAAAACAATGACGGAAGTTCAAATAATAAAAAAACAACTATCATCGTAAATCAAGTCTAAAGAAATGCATCTTTTACCACGTGACTGGATAAAATAAAAGAAATATAAGATGTGATAGTTTCTAAAAAAATAAAAGTAAAGCAAAGGTTTCTATGATCGTTTGCAACATCTAAATAATAATTTCAACAAATCTTCTTTATTTACGGAAAACCTGATTGAATTTAGACAGGATATGCATTGAAATCCCGACTTAATGGCATATTTCTATAATTGTTTGCAATATCTGTATCATTAATTCCATAATTTTTTTCCCTTTTTCGTTTTCTTTAAAAAAATATATTTAATACTTTGGCAATATCACCGGAAATTTTTTTTTAAATATTTTAGAAGCATAACTAATAAATAAAACTGACTGCTTTATAAAATTAAAGAATATTATTTGGAAAACGTGTTCCTTCAGAACTTTCCGTCCATCATCTTCAAGAAAATATTAATTTCAGGCCAGTCAATGCCCGGAATTACTTCAAGGCTAATGAATATGTGATTTAATTGAAAATTTTAGAATGCATCACTCATGGTGAACCAGCTGGTCGCCAAAGGCGGCTAGTATAAAATATATTATTTGATAAAGATGTTGTGGCCAATGTAATAAAAGAAAAAAATCTCTTAAATACTTCTTGTTGTTTGAGCATAGAATAAATATTCCAAAAGAGGAACTTGCTGCAGAAATACAAGAAAAATATAACTTTATTGTAGTTAAAAAAAATTCTAAATAAATTTCCTAAAAGTGATATTGCCAGTCCTAATTACTATCTATATCAATAATAATATGATTTCCTTTCCAAAAGCAGATGGTCATATTCTTTCTCACACTTTTTCATGCAATCTATCTCTTCAAAGTATAACAATAAATTTTAATAAAGTTAAATATTACTTAATTTAATTGCAATGAATACAAAAAATTACAATTAAAAACTGGTTTTCAAATTTTAATCCAGCATATTTAACATAATCAAAAACAGCTCTAAGATTTCAAAAATGATTTTTTTATTTTTGTAGTATAACAGATGTTTGAAAATTCTTTTAAGATAAAGAGAATGTTTCAAATACTACAATTCTTATTATGCATGCAAAATTTCAAATTGTTTAAATTATGGGTAACAGATACAAAACTATCAAAAAATTTTAACAGAGAACAAAATAATACATGAAAATTAATTTTGCAACACAAAACTGGTTTGTTCAATGAAATCAACTCATTTAAATGGAGGCGTTTTTTCCCTTTAAAATATATATAATAATGCTAATTATTAATAAAAAATGGCTTTAAGTAAATAAAAATAAAAACATTTTCAACAAACCTGACACAACATGAGGATCTCGAATAAATTCAATCAAATCAGGTTCAATTCCTGCATCAAATGCATTCTGAATGAAGAGACAGAGATTAGAATATATAAGAAATATTTACACTAGCCGAAAATAAATGACAGAGATTAAAATTTAATTACAATATTACATTGATACTAGAATGCAAAAAACAATAAGATAATTTAATTAAAATATTTATCACATTATTTATACAGGAAAAAAATTTAAATAGAATCAATCTTTTAACTCAATCAGAATCAATGAAAGGAGAAAGTAGCAATCTCCCAGACCCACACACTATAAAGAGTGAATGCTGTTGGGAATAAGTTAAAATGTTCCTATTTATATCGGTAGCATCCACAATCGAGTTCAAATTTTTCGAATCCAGCTCATTCAATGCAGTCGCACAAGAGTCTAACACGATATGCAAATAATATGACTCTTATTAGCATATCATTGAAGGAGATTAATTTTTGTTTATTCTTGAAAATATAAATAAGAAGTCAAATGTTGGAGTAGGAGATCGATCGATTGCTTGAATTTTGAGATGTTGGTTGTTGTTGTGTGTATTCCAAGTAGATGTGCGTTCTTCGATAAGTATGTTTTTTATTTTTCGTTCTAGTTACGACAATGTAAGCATGTTTCAATAAATTTTAAGTTATTCTCTAATAATCCTTGCATGGATTTCTTTCTTAATAGATAAATACAATTTACTAATTAGGTCTAATTAATCTCAAGATGTGCAAACAGGCACGGAGAATTTTTTTTCTCAACTATGCTTAATTTTATCATACAAACTGATTACAACAGTTAAATATGCTTAAATTTACAGTTTATAATGATTGGTAGTATCTGAAAATAATGTAATAAACTTGCCCGATATATAAAAAATGTTTATAAAATTTAAAGAAAATTAAAGAAATAATTTGCTATTAAGGAACATAAAAAAAAGTTATGCATAATATATTCTTTCAGAAAATGACACATTTGTTTACAAATATTCAAAATGTGGTCAATATTAAAAAACAATCTATAAAATTTCATAATTATATCTAAGATATTTGAAGTTTGAGTTACGCTTTCAAAGCCCCTATGTTGCCAATTTTGCATTCATAATGAGATAACTACAGCACTATTTTTCTTTTAAAGAACTTTTATTGCCTACTAAACACAGTCTTCTTGACTTTTTACCATTTGTATCAATATATAATTTTGAAAATTAACATTCAGTTAATCATAAAGGATAGTTAATTTGTTTCATCAATTATAATTTCCATAATTTCCTCCATGAAAAACAAACTTAAAAAACTAATTATCTTTCAACTGGCTCTGGACTGTTTATATGGATATCACTATTTCTAGAAAACTCCAGGGATGGTATTTCTTTAATATTTTTTTCCCCAATTATACATATTTATACTATCGTTTCTATTAACAGCAATAATAAATTATACCATAATCAGAACAGAATACAAATAAATAAAAATAAACATGGCATGACAAACTTTTGATTTAATGTGGACAATAAAAATTAAAAATAATCTAAGAAAACAAATAATTTTCAAAAATATGCATATTAGAAATTAACTTTTGCCTAAAAGATATGAAAAACAAAACACAAAAAAATAAATGTATTAAAACCATAGAGATATTTTTAACTATCATTTTAAAAATGAAGGCTAAAAATACATTAGATTCAAACCATAAACATTAAATCTCTCTCATCTTAAGAAATCTTTTAAACAGGGTAAGAACAAAAACAACTATATTGCATGAAAAATTTTATATGGATACTAAACACTTTTTTTTTCCCAACCAAACATTCTCTATCTTTGGCCAAACCCAACACTTTTTTTCCCTTATAATTATAAAGTAAATATTATAATTCATGATTAATAAATGCTAAAGATATAAATTATAAACATCTACAGTTTTTTCAATTTTAATGTTGTTATTTTTTTAGTACAATAGCTTTTATCGAAAAAAATAATGCTCACCTTCAACTTTTTAAGCTTTGAAGCACTTCCTGCAATACGCAGCAATCCCTGTGAATGAGAAATAAATTTTCTACAAGATGCATTACAATAAAACTGAGCCAAGAATAAGCGTAAGAATAGAATTTACTTCTTCTAAGATCCCATACTCCAAGAGAAAGGAAATGCTCGTTTCTATCACCTGGGCGATTTCTCGATTCGTTACTCTCAGATGCTCATCCAGTGGACAACCATAGACAGGTTTCTGGGGAAAGTTATCTGGGAGAAATGAAACTCATCTTTACAAGTTATAAAAAACATTTAACAAATATAATTAAATAAATACTATAGAAGTTACATAACTCTTATCTTCTCTTTTGGATACTAGATGGCGATACCTGATAGGCTATCCCATATACCATCCCATGATGCATAGCGAGGATCATCAAAATGAGATGTGATACTGTACTGTTTAACTGTGTGTGTGAATGTCTTGTTAAGTCTCGTCTTTGTGTTTTTCAGTGTGTGAATGTGGTTATTAAAGAAATGTTCCTGAAAACATAAGGCATGTTGCTTTCTACATGGATCTTAATAATCCACCCCAATACTTTTTTATTTATATATTCCCATTCATAATCATATTCTAAAGGCTATCATATTATTTATTTAGATTTTTTTAAATAAAGTCTAAAGAAACCAAAATAATTTATGCTTTATCAGCTCACCTCAAGTAATAAAATAATTTAAGTACTTAAATTGCATTAACACACACTTAAAATAAAATTCTTAGCTATCAAAAATCAAAATACTTTTTTTTTTCAAGTAGCATAACTGATTATCATTTTTAAATGCTCAGGATCTTGAAATTAAATTTCAAGCTTTAAATTAACAGCAATGTTTTCTCAATTATTTAGTAAATTATCAACGTCTTATGTAAGTACTAATATTGTAATTAATTGATTTCTATTTGCCATAACTTTAAAGTATTCAAATTTTTTAAAAATTTTAAATATTTAAAAATAGTAATAAGTAAATTCTATAATGCATGCTGTTTTTAAACTATTTTTGAAAATAGTATTTCAAAGCAAATGCATCATCAGAACAAACATAAATTACTAGTTATTTATAATATGTAAAGAATTGGGACTGCAATATCAGACCAAAAGTTCAATACCAGTACTCGGTATTTTTTAGATAATACCAGTAGTAGAAATTTTAGAAAAATAAAGTAAACCCAGGTGTTCCTTTATTTTATTTGCTGGTTTTATTAGAGATTTCACAATTTATAAATTACAAATTATCATAAAGTATAATTTGTAATTTATAAATTATAACAGTATATAAAGAATCACAAAAAACGAAAGGAACACCTTATTTATTTTAATCACAAAAAAGTGTTAATATCAGTATTCAGTCTGTGGTATTGGTATAAATTTTTTTAATGTGATAACGCATCAATTGTACCACCATTAACCCTGGAACATAATTTTGCGCAAAAATTACCAGCTGTCAAAAACACTATATCAGCATTATGCTAAATGGTGGTTAATGTTAGCAATATATGATATACTTTTTATTATACTTTAGTATTTACCTCTAAATCCCTCATCTTCAAATAAATAAATTTCTCGCCGGATGATTTTGGATACAGCTGACTTCTGTATTATATTTTGGTTCATTGAATTTTTTTCGTTTTATCACTAATTCTAAATTTTCTTCAAGAGATAACTTCTTTTCATTATCAGCATTAATGTCATCTTAATCTTTAATAACTGTACCGAATTCTTCTGAATGTGGATAGGTTTAAGGGTAAAAACTTTGAGAAAATCCGCTATAAAAATGATCAGATTTGAATTGGTTATTCTTTCATTTTCTTTTTCATTTTTATTTTTTAAATCATTATATGTATGTATATACCATAAAACATTTTCTTTTTCAGTATGCGTTCCTTCTGTGCAATTTTTCAATGCAATACATAATTCTTCAGATAAGGATGTGAGCCGTTCTTTCTGTGACGACAACATGAAATTTGCAGTTGCATAAGCCGTTAATAAATGAGAATCTCTCCAACATAATGCCTCAGCGAGTTTTATTGGAAGCTGATAAAGTTCTAAATATTAAGCTGAAATTTGCAGGTTTAAGTTGATCATTACTTTTTGGATTGGATTTCTCAGTTTCAAAAATCATTCCATCATTAGGAGTAAACTGTTCAAAGTGTTTTAGAATCAAATATTAACATATTTTGCATTTTATTTTCAGTAAGGATATATTTTTGTAATGTGCATTTTTTGTAGGGAAATGTCTGAATATTTTTAAAAAATTTGAGCTCCATAAATTGTAAGAAGTAATCTCATTCATCCTCATTAGCAGCATCTTCTTCAACAATTACATTGTCATAATTTTCATTATCTATATCACTCTTTAAAGTTGAAATTTGAAGTTTCTATATTTATAGTATTTAGATTTTTCTGCTCTTTATTTTTTTGGTATTATATATCAATTACTCCTAATTCCAATCCAGGAACATAGCACAATTGCTGATTTGCACCAATAAACTTTCTAACCTTTTTCATAACTATTGCTCCATCAGATGTAATGGATACAATATCTTCTTCAGGGATAATCAATGTTTCACTAATTTAGATTTCAGCATTTCCCACATTTTTTGGTAGGTATATTTCCCCAAACAGGTGTAAGTCCTATATTCTAATTTTTTTTTCCAAATGAATATTTATATTTAAATAGTGTCTATTTCTTACACTTGTCCATTCATAAAATGTAAGACTGCATTTTTCACCATTTACTTTAATTGTATTGACTTGTGCTTCAAACAATTGTGAGCACTGTTACTATCGTTTATAAATTTTCTTCTAATACTGTTAATCGATGTTGGTAGATTTTTAAAACCTCAGGCGGATAGAGATTTTTTTAATTCAGTAGAAATGCAGAAGACTTAAAATGGTAAACCATCTAGTGCCATCATTTTACTTATAATTTCAACTAAATGGTATTTTTTTTTTCTATTTCAAAATAATCTAAAAATCCCTGATGGCTTGGGGGTTAGAAATAGTGCTTAGCTTTGCATCTTCATCACAATCAGATTTCTTCTTTGAAAATTTGTATCATGCTTTGTTTTTAAATGTGCATGGAGCCCACTTGTACTTCCTCCATTCACTAGTTAAACTATTGAAAAAATTTTTACATTGTGCTACCATATTCTTTTAATCATATAAATAATGAATTCAAAGCAAAATATTATCAACTAATATTTTATTTCCTTTAAAGTTATTCATTATAATAAGTTATTATTTTTGTGTATGTGTGGCAATAGTGTTGGCTGGAATTGTACCAATGTGGATGTTGAATTGCGCCAAGGATCGAACTCACGAACTTAAGATTTGCAGCTGAGTAACATATGCCCTACCCAAAAGTGATCAAAGTTTAGGGGCAGTTACTGGTTTATTACGATGTCACCATATATATATAAAATAAATTTGAAAAATATTTTGAGCCCTTAAGTATGATATGCAAATACAATAAGAATAATTAACTCATCGTTTTTTTAAAATTTATATCACAATATAACCCACTTTCTTCACAATTACAACTTTGTTTCCACAGATACGAATATCAGACGACAAATCCTACAAGTGTGCAGTATCTCTTGGAGCTGTAAAAGCATAGTTTTGACCCACCTCCTTAGGTGATTCACATAATTTCTCTTGTCTTGACTGCATGATGCAACTTTGTATACACAGTCTAATTAATTTTGCCCATTAGGGAGGCATAAAAACAAAAATGTATATTTTGCCCTGAACATAAAATGGAGAGAATTTTAAAAAATTTATTGTAAATATCAAAAAAAAAAAAAATGGTACTTACACTTGTGTAATACAAAATTGTACAAATGGCTTAAAATAGAGGTATTCAGTATAATGGTATTGCAATCTCTAATAAGAAACATGGGAATTCTAACTGCAGACGATCTATAGTTCTAGTGAATTAATTATTTCTTAGATGGAATCCAAATTCGTTGAATTTTCATAAATTTCTTACATTCAATTTAATAATGAAGATGAAAAACGTTTTTTTTTTTAAATTAAAATATTTTATTCAGTGCCTATTTGTCCCATATCGTGAACCTAATTTCTTTGGCACAATTGTATTGATTTTTAATGATGAAGTGAGTATTTATAATGCTTGCTGCATTTCAAGTTAGCTCAAGGCAGAAAAAATCCTGTCATGATATCCCCAGCTCTTAGAAATACTTTTATTTGAGAAAACTGAATTTCAAGAAATTTGCAAAATAGGTTAAACTAAGTATACAGTGTTCATAAATACTTCGTCTAATAAAAAACTAGAACAATAGATCATGAAATGGAAGAATACCAACATTTTATTATTCTTGGTACTTATATATTAACCACAACCATATGGTACTTATATATTTACAACAACCATATATTACTTATTTATTAACCACACATATGATTGGTGAATTTTTGGCTTGACTATATGCCACTCAGTGAAATTTGGGCTTAACTGATGAACGTAGTTATAGAACTAACATAATATTTTCGATAATTGATGGCTGTGATTGTTATACAAGTACCTTATTTACAATTAAAATTATTTAACAAGCAATATATGATTAATTTAAAATAATGTGCTGAATTCATTGCTAATAAAAACTCAAATAAGATTAGCAATGAATACAATAGCATTAATTTAAAATCTAATTATAATAAAATTATTCATGCATACAAAAAATATATCTTACGAATGATTTTTTCTAATACGGGAAGAGAAGCTTCAAGTGCCGTTAAAGCATTGCGATGGTAAGTAGCTTGCAACTGATGAAAACTAACAAATAGCTGCGCTAACTGTGGTTCTTTACTGATGAGAGAAAACATTTCGGCAGCTAGTAAATCCTATGTGAGGCAAAGAAAAAAATATACATGAAACATCCAAGAAAATCTAAAACTTATAAATGCTTAAAAATTATGAAATTACATAACTTATAAATGAAAAATAAATTAATCACTTGATATACTGATACCCTCTTATTTTTAAATATTTTTATTTGGAAGTTATATTAAAATTTATAATTCAGTATATTTGCATGATAATATTTATAAAGGTAAACTAAAAATATATACTAGTTTACCTTTATATATGTATACAGGTAAACTAGTACATCAGAGCTTACAAACATCATTGTAAGTTGTATGATGCTTCAACATCAGGGATTAAGAATATTGCAAATCTCGATCACAATAAGAAAAGCTCTTCGACAATGGCAGCAAATATAAATGTTAGAACTCTACCTTGAAAGCAGTTTTATAGTTTTAATCCAATATATTATTCCAGGAAAACTAATAATCACACATTAAATAAAATTCTCAGTCCTGGGGAGGGATCTCATTAATGGAGAATATTTAAGGATAAAGAAATTTCCAAGATCATAAAATTACATACTTTAGATATAAAAATGTAATAATTACTCAGATTAATTTGGAAAACCAAGAACTTTTTCCAATTACAGCTAAATAAAATGCCAGAAGTTTTCCCATGATTTTCAATTATTATGGGAATCCAAATTACAATTTTACCAAAAAAAAGTTAGTTAGTTAAAATGTTAGGTTTTGAAAACACAGTATTTAATGATTAATTCAAAATACTAATAAAGAAAGCAAATTTTAATAAAATCAGCAAGATATTCAAAGCAATGTATCTACTTATAAACATTGAAAACTATAAGATGCAGAGCAAAACCATACTTTCAATAGCTGTTATGCTATGCAATCGAAATTACAACTTACACTTCAAGAGATATTTCTCTAAGAGGATATAATGGATAAGCATCTTAATAAGCCAGTAACAGTCGCTAGACATCAGTGTACACTTTTGTCTAGTGACTGTTACTGGCTTATTAAGATGTGACCACAATACTCCTCTAGAAGTGAGTCAGTAGAGACAAACGACTTTTATTGAGCCAAGTGTTAAGGCGGGTGAAGAGGATGTTTCGGTAGCTCCAAGCATTATGGCAAGAGAAGAAAGTTCCTCCTGCATCAAGTGAGTGATGACTTTGCTTTGGTTGCACTTGCTGCAGGTAGGTGCAGGTTTGAAGGTTCATAGCCTAAGGTCACCGATGTGGCAGTGATGTTGGCAGAATTGTGCAAAAGTGGAGGTTGAATTCTGCCAAGAATCCAACCTGCAACGTTTGAGTTTGAAGTCCAGTAACTTAACCATTTGACAAAAGCGCACACTGATGTCTAATGGCTGTTACTGGCTTATTAAGATGTCACCACAAACACAGTAGACGAATATAAATTAAAAGACCTTAAGCAACATGAGGTTTAAAAATTAAATTAATTTACATCATCAAGAACAAAAAAAATGAGTAGAGCTCACTCTGCACTGATCAACTTTCTGAGAGGCATCCTCTAACTCCTCCTTCAAATTATCCACCTTGCCCACAGTGTTGAAGTTGTTGTTGACCGAGGCTTGCATGCTGTGTTTCTCGGCAGTTTGGTACCTTCATGTAACACACAAAAAGAGTTGATGAAATAAAATTCAAAAGCATATTCACATAACAGTTTCTTTAAAAGCTGTCACATGCAAAGTTAATAATATTCTTTACAAAATCTGCCATTTTCTACAAGAAAATAAAATCTTTATAAAAAATTCTATATACCTTGTTCGAGCTGAATCCATATCCAATACTAATTTACCAAGCTGCTTACGCAGTTTATTAATGTTATGAATTTCATTCTGGAAAGATAGCAAAAAATATAAGTGGCTATATCTGAATACAAATATAATTTAACTACAATGCCCAAAAATAAAACAGAAAAGATTTTTAAAAAACATGAATTTCTTTTTTTTAGAAAGATGATTTAAAAGTTCTTTTCCTTTCTTTTTTTTTTAGAAAAATGATTTAAAAGATTTTTTCAAACAAAATATAAAATTCACAGTAAAGAAGTAAAAATCAAAAATCACAAAAAAACAAAAAAGTAGAGTAAAATATGAACTTCATTAGAAATAGAAATTAATTAGATCAAATATCTCATATATGCCAATCATCAGATTGAAAATAATGCTTCAGATATACATAATAGTTCTTATGAAACAAGTTATTTATTATCAAAAATGATAAGTCATTCAAGACAAAATATGGTTACAAATATATATTTTTATCATTCAGTTAAGATTTTACTAACTGAAAGTCACACATGCTATTAGATATGATAATATATGTTTACTATTTGTTCATTCATTTCTTAAGAAACCATTCAGAAACAAACTTAAATTATAAAAACTATTGTCACACACAAAATTAAACTAAAACTATACTAGTTGAGAGGCTGTATTTGAAATACTCTCACTTTTTGACATCAGAAAATTTATCAAGACTTCTTAATTAAACTGAAATTTACCCTAAAAGTCCATTATAAAGTTAACTTAAAATCTATCTTTTAAAGTTCAAAGCTCCTGAATCTAGAAATAGCTAATATTGTTTTTCTTCTAGTTATGATCCAAAATTTTTCTCATTGATTTTGGAAAAAAAAAAAAAAAAAAAAAACTAATTGGATCAAAAATTCTTTGTCCAATAGAAAATAACTTTCTTTGTGTAAATCGTTCCCTTATATCATTAGTTAAATCAAGTTCACAAAATAAAGTTTCATTTTTATGATTTCACAGCATTATTCCTAAGACATGAGATATTTCTGGTTCTGGAGCTGAGGCATTGAAATTGCTAAATTCCCTGCATCTCAATTCAAATTTAACATTTGGCATAAGCTGTGTAGAAAATTCAATAAAATGCAGAGTTTCACTTTTTGTGTCTAATGAAGTGACACAGTCATCAACGTAAAATGATCTCAATAACTTTTCTGCGATTTCTTTCAGAAAAGTTATTGAGATCTTTTTATGTTGATAACTGTGTCACTTCATTAGACACGGAAAGTGAAACTCAGCAAAAACTTTGAGAAGAGTTGAGAAAACATTTTTTAAATACAATATCTTGGAAATTTCATGCTCAGGCAGACAAATGAAAAATCATCTTAAGAATTAAAAGTTGGAGACATAGTTTAAATCCAAAATGAAGATAATAAGTGAGCATTTTGGCCTTTGGGATGAATAGTCAAGTTGTATCCTGGGAAGGACAACATCAGACTGGTTAAAGTTAGGACATCAAATTGTAAAATTGATTCAACACTTATATCTTCTAGAAATGAAACCAGAATCCAGAGTGAGTCCTAAAAGGGAATATGTTGAACAGGAAAAATCTCTACAAGTTTGCAGGAGATAATCAAGGATAAAATTGCCAGAAGTGGTCGAAATATAAAGTTACCATTTAGGTTTAAAGTCTTTGAACTTTAAAATGGACTTTAAGCATAAATTTCAGTTTAATTAAGAAAAGGTGTTTGTGTTATCAAAAGAAAATTAATTTGTGTTATCAAAAGGTGGGAGTATGTCAAGTACAGCCACTTTATATATGTATATATATATATATATATATAATCATAAAATTATAAAACAATCAAAATCCATTTCTTGATCAACAAAATTAAAATGAAACCAACTAGGTCGAAAACGAAATTAAAACTCAATTCAGAATTACACGCAAAAGTTCACAAAATGAAAGGTAATTGAATAAGAACCAAATAATGAAAAGTAAATGAATAAGAACCCAATAATGAAATAAACCTACAATACAAAATTCAAAGAGTATTTAAACGAAAACAGAAGTAAAAACGGCAACGAAACCAAACCGGAACCGGAACTAAAAATCATTACTGATTAAACAAGTTATAAGAATTAAAAGTTTTTAAATCAATCATTGTATTTAGAGAGCGCAAATGCAGCTACAACCAAAATGCAAATGAATATAAATTAATTAACAAAATAAGACAACCTAATCAAAATAATCCATAGAAAAATCATTAGAAAAAAATAGTCAATAAAAATATATATATATATATACATATATATCCATTTAATTTGTATAGTTTTAGTTTAATTTTGTGTAGCAACAGTTTTTATAATTTAAGCTTGTTTTTGATTTTGTTTTTAAAATTAAATTCACCAGTCTGATGTTAAATTTGCTGAGAATAAAGAAGTGAATGAACAAAATGGTAAGCATTTATTGTCGTATCTAAAACAAAACTAAACTAAAACTGTATCAGTTGGGTGGCTAAATATATATATAGGTGGCTGTACTTGGCATGTGCAACACTTCATTTGAAATATAATAAAGATTTAATTAGATAGTCAAAATCTACTTTGTGATTTTTTAAAGGCTTTTACTTTCACTTAGCATTGGGTTAATAACTTTTTTTCTAGAAATTCCAAATAACCAAGTTATTAAATACGAACAACCTTAATTATTAATCTGGATAGAGCATTAATAATTGAAGTTCAATTTAATGTGATTAAGTAATCTTTTCTTCTTAATCACATTAAAGTAATAAAAAAATTCAAAATATTCTTTAGACAAAAGGAATAATAAAAGTTACTCACATCTAATACAGAAGAAATAGGTTTCAGTACTAGTTTTTCAACTTCATTATTATGATCTAAAAGCTCAGTGCCCAATTTTGTTTGTACGGAAGCACATTCGCGTAATGTATCACTGAAAAATAGTGAAAAGTATATTAAAAATTGACTGGTTATTTAAAATATCTATACATATTCGTTTCAATGCTAAATGATTCAGAGAAATTATACTAAAATGCAATAAAATTTTAAAATGCAGGCAAGAAAAAAAAGATGCATACATCATGTTAGATTGAAACACTAATCTATAATCCAGAAATATCAGCAAAAAAACTATGATGATTCATTTCAAGAGGTTTAATTATTGCAATAGTCTTTACTGCATGGTTTCTAGAAAATTTATGCAGTTCACCAATAATGATTCCTAGAATCCCAAACCATTCTCTATTCAAAATTATATAGAAGATAAATTTTCTTCCTAAGAACTGTTTTAAATTTTAATATAGTCCACTTCATTTTTTTTTATTTAGTCATGCTGTAATAATAAATTCGACTGCAACTTGGAATCTAATTTCAATGAAAAAGATAAATTATTATAAAGTAATATACAATAAGTTAGCATAGAATTTTGTTTTTTCTTATTGTTTTCTAAACTATTAGTATGTGATGAGTCTGATCAAGGTTACCACTTAAATCTTGAAAAAAAATGTCTTTTTTATTTTTCCCCTTGTACATATATTCAAGACATGAGAAAATGCAAGAATAATACTCATGTGCTAGTCATAATGTAATACATGGAAAAAGCGAGGAAAGTAAGAAACGTTTTAATATTATTCAAAATAATTGTACATTAAAAAAGCTTTATATTTAAATACAAAAAATATATTGTCCCATTATTTATTATCCAGACTAGCAAGATATAATTTAAAACTTAGGGGGGGAGGGCTGTATTACATTTCATGCTCTTTAACTATAAATAACATAAAATTAAGGTCTCAGGTAAAATAAATAAAATACAAAACATTTTTGTTATCATGACACAAATAGTTTAAAGATCACTTAATTAAAAAAAATGCATTACAAAGCAAGACTACTTTTTTTTTAATTCATTTTTGCCAACTCATATATTTGGACTCATTAGCAATAATTTGGGAATCTCGAGAAAAAAGAAAAACTGTCTTGCAAATCGGAAATAGATGGGTCTACAGATGTTATAAAAAGGGGTGAATTTTTACATTACACAACTGCGAATGATACATATTTTCTTTGCTTGAAGTTGATACAATGATGTTTCATTCTTGCAATTTTTAGATATTGCCTTTCCTCAGATGGGGAGAAAATAACAAGAGAAACTTAAAATTCTCTGCATTTTTCTTATCATTATAAAATCTAAATTTATTTAAAATTTCCTATTTTAATTCCAAAATTTATTTTAATTTTTTTTAAATTCTTTTTTTCCCAATGATGTAACCATGCTAATACCTTCAATGTAAGGATGAATTCACTCAATATTTTGAAATGGAGTAACAAATAGAAAAATATTTCTATTCATCTCAGGAAACTACATATGTGAAACTACAAATATATAAAATAATACTGATTTTATATATATATATATATTGCCATTACCCCAACACAGAGTTCTTTGAGAAGCTGCTTCCACTCTCTAGCATTGATGTGCCAAGAAGAACTTGAGGTATCTTCTTCTGTAGCAAAGAAAAAATGGAAAATGAAATGTAATGCAAAAACCTTTCGAATAAGCTTAAAAATCTTTACATTATGACTTTAGTTAGCTGGAGAATTTAACATAATTCAGTAAATTTCAACATTCATAAAAATAAAAAAAAATAAAAATAAAGATGGATTTTTATTCCAAAAAAAGTAGCAACAGTAAAATATTCCTTGTGTCATATTTAATAGAGTTTATAACAAATAAGCATCAATAAAATAAAAAGATTCGTTTTCACATCACATTGGTTTCCTAGCATTGAATATTTTATTTTATTTGTTTGTTTTGAATTAGAATGAAATAGCAACATCCATACCTTTAAAAATCTTAATATTAATTAAATGTAAACTGATAGCTATGAGTTTTAATACATACAGTTGAGCTATTTTCTGATAAATAAGTTAACATTTTTTTTAATTTTAATAATATAAATATTTAACAAAAATTTAATATAATTTTTTTTATGATACAGCAAAATGCATCAATGTTTTCCAACAGGTATAATTATCTCAAATTAATAACAATAACATGCAAAAGACAAATGAAAATTTTATTTTGCACAACTAGATCAACTAGGGAGGAACATTTAATTTGAGGCTTAAAAGCTCAAATTTATAGTCATTCAAAAAAGTATTGGGGCAATTGGCATAAATAACCACAAAACTATTTATAAAACTATTTATCACATTAAAATAGAAACAAAATGAATCAAGGAATATTTTAACATTTAGTGGATTATTGATAAGGAAAATTTTAATAATATTTTTAAATTATAATTTGATCTCCCTTTTCAAATATAAATGAAAGGCAAATGGGAGTAAAAAAAAGTATTGGATCATTTTTGAAATCAGAAATTCTATAAATATCAATAGAAAGGAATTTACTACCATATTTTTAGACTATAAATTTTAAACTTAAAAATTTCAACAAATAAGATTTTTTATTTAAAAAAATAGTGAGAAAAAAAATACAGGTTGATATGCAAAATATTGTAATAAATTATTGGAAAAAAATGGAAAATCAGTTCACTGCATAGGAGATATCTTGAAACTGAATAAATTTATTGTTTTTAACATTACTCACAGTTTCAAGAAAACCAATCATATTGAAAGCAAGCAAAGATCATGGCCTCCAATAAATGTGAAAAATGGAGATTTGTAAAACAAGTTTACTTTAATTCAAAACAAAAGCAATAAAATTTATACTGTAATGTAAAATTAAGTTCAGAAAATCTGCGAGTCCTGAAACTGTTAGCAATATTTTTTTAAAAAAGACAGTATCATGGCATAGTACCTCAAAGAAAGCCCTACATCAGCAAAGCAAATGGATAAGCTAGACTGGCATTTGCTAAAATATATAAAAAGCAGCCATAATAAATTCAGAAGAATGCAATTTTTATTGACAAAAGCAAACATAATATTTTCAGATTGGATGGACAAGAAAAATTCTGGCAGAAACCAAATACAACAATGCATGTCAAAAATGTAGGTCTACAATCAAGTACAGAAATGGCAATCAAATAGTCTGGGGTTGTAGAGTAAGCACTAATATCAGGAACTGTACTTTTGTATTATACATTAAAACTAAAAAATAATAATTTAAATACACATAAAAACAAAAATCTTCAAGCCTTTCTATAATTTCAAAAATAAGTATGGGTTAAGTTATGTTTTTTTCAAGTCAAATGAGGCGAGCACAATAAAGGAGAAAAATAATCATTACAGCTTTTGTGATATAATTCTATACACTTTGGCAATTAATATTCTGATTAAAAAATTACACTGAGCTTAACTCTACACTGATTAACAATTGCCATTCAAAATGATATTTTATGCTAGCATTCAGTCGTAATGTATTCTGCTGTACTCATAATGCATAGCAGTTCTCAAATCAAAATACACGGAGTAAAAATAGAAGAAACCAGAAATCTTAGCTTTTTCTATAATACTTTAGATGTCACATACATGCTCATAATGATTACAGTCCAACTTAAGGAATAAAAATTTAAATACCATGCGCTTTTCAACCGAAGTTTCAGAGCCAAAATCAATTTGACATGCTGCTACCTTCTTCTGAGTAGTTTGGCAAGATAATTTAATGGATTCTACTCTCTTCTCAGCATTTAATAAGTCTTCTGTCAGGACATCACTTTTCTCAGCTCTGAAAAAATATATATCAAAAGGAAGCTTGAAATTAAGCATGAAAGAGTTTTGTCAATATATAAAAATGAAATATTTTTTAATATTTTTTTTTTCTAATTTATTTAAATAAGATGAAACATCTCAGTCAAATTTAGAATTGTTAATTACTAGCAAAATTTATGTAATTATCAGTGTGTATCTAATTTGATTTTGGTAAACTTTTATCTATTTATATTGTAATTACTAATTTTTTTTACTGCATCAGATAGTTTTTAACTTTTTTAATAAATAATGTTATCAATAATAAATACTAACAAAAATGTAAAATCAAATGACTGCATTTTCTTTGAAGATAGTACAGTATCATTACAAGAACTATGAAACATAAGATAATTAAGGAGTGAAAATATATACTTACTAAAAGATTAGAACAAAAAATTATCATTATACTGAACCAAAAAATTAATATAGTAATGAAATGCAACAATTGTTATTAATTAAAATGGTGGCCATTTTCAAAATTGGTGCCATATGCTACTTCTTGTAGCTGGCGAGAACACTTTTGTCTTGGCAAAATATCTGGTACTCAACTGTCCAACTGTCTGGTACTTTACAGGAAACACTCAAATTTGAATCTGATTGATAATCACAGTTTAATCAGTTGATAAAAAAGTGCACAAATAAAATGTATACTGCAGTTTTGGCTCTGTGAGAAACAATAATCTGGATATCAAGGTGTCATTTTGAAATAGAATATAACACCAATAAATGCTAATATCTTTAAAAAAACCTATTAAGAAAGAAGGAAAAACTCAACATTCTATGTTCTTAAAATTATTTTATCACAGCACTCTAATTAGGATTGCATAATTTTAAAATATTTTAAGAAACACATTAACTCCTAAAGTAAAAAAATAAACTATAATTTTATAATTTTAGTAAAACTATTATTGAAATTTTAGCAAAAGTAAAATTTAGTAAAGTATTATTACTGGCAATTACATATTTAAATGTGTTTTGTTACATCTTATAAATAAAAGGAAGTTCAAAACTCAAAATGTTAATTAATAAATACTAAAAAATAATTAAGTATAATTATTAAATAATACACAAGAAACTCATTATATATAATAGTTACAAAATGATTTGAACTTTGCATGCATGTTACGACTGCAACGTTTGAAATTTATTGGTGCATGGAAATTCCTTAACAGAATGGTAGTTGTATGTTCTTAGCAATCTTAAAGATGCTTGAAAATAAATCATTCTTATGAGTTGATTATCATTAATTTCATAAAAATAAAATTCTATTTTCCTTGCACATCGACTTCAAAATTAGAAGTAAAATTATTTTTTCGGTATAAAGACATTGACATCAATAATAGAAAAAAATAGCAAAATAATGGAATATTTTAAAACCGACATAATTATTTAACACTTACCTTAAAAATGTTTGATCTGCTATCTGCTTTACTCGCAGAAATTGTTTTTTCATCCTTTCTGTAGATACAAGATCTGTTATAAACAAAATGACAATCGTTTAATAACAGCAATACTTCAGGAAAACTGCAATTATCTTTTTAAAATAACGTGAATCCGCATTATTCTCTATTTTTAACTACAAAATAGAAATAATTGTCGTTTTTCTACAACAAACAAAAGATTAACACAATTCTTCTTGTATGATGAAAGAATATTCATAACAAAACTAAACAGGAAAATGTTTTGGTCACTTAGGTAGTTGAAGAGTTGAAGTGAATAAAATTAATCCTTTGAACACCAGACGTCAATTAAATTAGATATAAATATGAAGCTCATAAAAAAAATACACGTCACTTAAAATTTCACTTTTTTTCCGATCCTTATCAGTAAAAAATATCCCTATTTGTGGGTAACAAAACATTTCTAGCTTTTTAAATAATTCCATTAAATTAAGCTATTTTGCATTTATCAGCATTTTGTGTGGAATGCTGAAGTTCACAAGTAAGAATGGAAAAAAAAAAAATAATAATAATAAAAGGGTTGTTTCTTTCTTCCACTTCTAATCAAACATAATGAGCATAAAGATTCTGTATCTGCATAATTGGAGCTAAATAACCATTAATAACTGCTAAAATGCCATACTCAGGTTTCTATATCCACTCATGCTATATTTTGAACTAAAACACATTTATACGTTAGAATATCTATAAGCGTCAGATATTCAGAGAAGATCGGATACATTAAATAAAAATTGAGAATTGATGGGAACATTGCGGAAAAGTGATATCATAAGTACAAGAAATATAAATGTAAGATAGAGATTGCAAGAAATATTTATATTGATTGATCTTACATACAATATCATCTGTTGTACATGATACCACATGAAAATAATAAAAATGCATGTATTAAATATGTTGTCCTGAGATATAGCGAAAAAAAGTCGTTATCTCTTGGGAAAATGCATGTATTAGGACAAATCATGTATTGGAGTAACCGGATAAAAACACCTCCTCATTGTTTCAATATTTTCTCGACATTGTTCGGCATTCAGAACATCGACAAGCATTTGAAGACATCGAACAGTGTCTTGAGCTAATTGGACCTGGATTTATTTGAGGAATATCGGACAATTCTTGCAGCCGAATTCATTTCTGTCTCAACAGATATTGCATACACAACAGCTATATTTAACCAAAGAAAGATATATCCAGGTTGCTTAAATCAGGAAAGCGTTTAAACGAATATCATGCAGTATTATATGACAGTGGAGAAATTTTTAAATGAATAATGTGCAAAGTTGAAACAATGAAGAATAAACGATGGTCAATAACGGCTCCAATATTTTTCAGTATAATTGTATTGTATTCGGTAAATAAATTCCCAATACTACAAATACAATCTAAATTAATTAATTAAATATTCAGGTGGAAGACCAGAAAATAAATTTTCAAGGCATTTCTTAATAATCCTTTAACCTGAGATTATTTCTTTTCCCCTTTCCTGGAGATCGAACCCGGCACCATTTTTCACACAGACGCCGCACCGTCTTATCCTCTGGATTAGCGAAACCTCAAAGAGCAGAAGGGGAGTTTCGATTATATTAAAAACTGTTCAAGTTGGCTGTATAAAACTATCATATACTTTAATATCTCATTATTAATTATTCTTTAATGACTTTTTTACAATTTAAAGTGGTAGTAGCCTGGTTGGTAGATCATCAGTCTCGCAACCGAAAGAAATCGAATTCTGTCCTGGTCTCAGCCAAAGACCGGCGTGTTGACTCATGGCAGTTGGGGCACGTTTAATAGGTCGTGACTGCAAAGTCCTCCAAGTTCCCATAATAAATGATACCTCTGGGGGTACTGAATCAGGGATGAGTCGGTCTCTGGGATCTAAATTCCGACTTGTGGATGTATGAAGGAGTTCGACCGCCCCCTAAAAAGGGTTGTGTAGTGTGTGTTCTTCCAAAGTCGTCTTTTCACCTTGACGATACTCGTTAACAACGCACAAAGGCGCACACCTTTGCCTTCATTCGAAAGAGCTCCGCTCATTCGAGCTTGGTATGACCAAGTGGCATTAGACCCACCGCCACAATTTAAAGTTAATAATGGGACTTGAAGGAAGCGATGAGTGTTAAATTTTATGAACCTGTCTAATTCTTTCCACTAACGAAACACGTGCACAAAAGTTATTTATTTAATAATCTTTAGAGATAACTTTATCTTTAGCTGAAACAAGATGCACGAGTAAAATATAATTTTTTAATATTTAATGGATTTGTTTCCAAAATGTATGCTTTAGGTTTTTTAAAAAAAGTGTCATAATATATAACAAATTATTTCTAATCTTTCAGGAACAGTAATGGCAGGCTATTTTAGAATATGGTTTATGATGGCTGTATCAATAAAAAAAGTGCTTACGTCTTATACGATGCATAGATAATTTCATTAATACATTAAACAAATAGAGAAAAATTTTTATATATGCCAATGCAACTACTCGTGTGTTGATATTATTCGACGATTGAAGTTTCAATGCTGAAGAACTTTAATCCCATAATGTATTCCTAGAAACATCGAATTTATCGCAGATGTAGAGAGGGGTTGAAAAATCCCTCTCGCATTTTCAGTGCATCTCTATGGGAAAACCCATGATCTTTTAAAACAGCTTACTAGTCCCACTGCTATCGATGTTTGAAAGGTTTTACCACTTAGAGGATGGCATCTTTCCTTAAGTCATTGCCTTTCAAAATATTTTTTTCAGAAACACATAGATAAATATATGTTACAAATTAGCGATTAAATTAAGGTAATGGAGCATATACATGGCTAAAAAGCGGCATGACGGAAATGAAAATCTTTGGAAACAATTTCGAAACCTCGTCACTTTTGTAGGAAGGCATTCGAAATGGAAACTGATCGAGTCAATAGCGGAAAGTGGAGTATTTAAAAATTGCTCAGATTGAGAAGATTTCTGTTGATCTAAACAGCAATGAAACTAGTTTTTTTTTCTCAATTTAAATACTAATATTGATGATATTTACCAAAGAGAGAGATCCTTTACCTTCTATGTGACATTTCCTACCATTAAATTATAAATTTACTAAATAAATCTTTAGTATAATAGAAATATAATGTATCTTTGTATTTTTAAAAATATTTTTATGCTTTTGTACATAAGTGAATTAATAAATAAAAACAAATTAATTAGCTTTACACAGTTTTTCAAATATAGAACGTAATATTATTTCTGTAATATCAGATGCATGTAAATGCATCCTTGATTAATAATACTAATCAAGCAAACGAACAAGTAGAAGTTTATAACAACAATAATTAATTTTATTTTAATGATTTTTTGTATGTATTTGATACTGAAAATATTAATTGTGCAGGTTTAAAATATGTAGATTAACGATTCTCAAACAATTGCTCTATTGATTTTAATATAAATCCAAAACAAATATTGTAATAAACAACAATAAATAATAATGAATAGTATGTATTGCTATTTCATTTTGAAACAATAATTAATATAAATAATCATACAGCTTCTCAAAAAAAAAAAAAAAAAAATTCAATCAATATGAATTACAATTTTCGAAAAATAAAACATTAGAATACAATAAGAGAATAACTTAACATAAGTCTGAACATATATCAAGTAAAATGTAGATAGCAGTAGTAAAGAATAAATTAATGGAAGTCTTTAAAAGATTTAAAATTATTCAAATGGCCAAAAGCCTCTGATACAATGAAAACGGAATTTTTTTTTTAAAAAAGCTGCTATTTTACAACAAAGTAATGCGCTTTTGTGTTTTCAAATAACTCCACTTTTACAAGAAATATTCTAAATTGAATTAGAATTCTATCTTAATAGACTTGGGGCGAGTTGCTAATTGTGGAGTCGTGCCAATGAGATGACTGAATTCCGCCAAGGATTGAACTCGCGACCTTCCTATTGGCTGCCGCATAACATGTCCCCTTTACAAAAGTAATCCCCAATGTTTAGTGGCTGTTACTGGATTATTAAGATATTACCACAACACTCCCCTACCAGTGAGTCAGGGAGAGATAACGATTTTATAGCACCAAGCGTTATGGCGAGTGAAGAGCGTATTCATTGTTCGAGGTCACCAATGTGATGGTTTTGGATTGAGTGGGGATCGAACATGTGATTTTTGGATTTGTCGTCGCGTAACATATCCCCTCTACAAAAGTGATCGCCAATGATTAGTGGCTGTTACTGGCTTATTAAGATATTACCTCAGCGTGGTGATATCTTAATAAGCTGGATAACATCTACGGGACTGAGCAATTGCTTTTGTTCTATGGCTATGTTACTAGGCTTCAGATCCAAAGATCCCGAGTTCAATTCCGAGCACATTT
>JAPMOQ010002440.1:134364-217285 GCA_026543055.1 Argiope trifasciata | reverse complement strand
TATAAGTATTTTGCGTTTTGATAATTTTTTTAAAATTTTTAAAATTGAAAATTGAAAATCTTTAACTTAATCTGTTAAAAGAATTAAATAATTTTTATAATATAGAACACATGCATGACTATAATCCAGAAACTAATGTAATATTAGGGAAAAACTAATGTGGTATTTCTTCAAAGATTATAAATTGAAGGGAACAGGCAAAAAGATCTTTCGGTGAAATTTTCTGCAGAAAAGATTATTGCTAACGAAATTGCAATGATCAACAGAATGGTGATTGAATTATTCTTATGTATAAAGACTAATTTTCTTTGTTTTTTCAGCTCAAAATTTAATTTTACGGTTCATAATAAAATTTCAAAAATTTGGCTGATACATATTTTCGTAAAAAAATTCTTACTTTTCATGAAACAGCATAATTTGTATTCTGATTTAATTTAAGAGGAATACACGCTCTCTTTCTTGACCTTCCAATAGCTGATGAATACTCTCGAATCTTAACAGTACATAATGTCGATCATGTAGCATTTTATAGTTTTCAATCTTTTATTACAAATGTAGTTTAACCGCAACCGCAAACATAGGTAAAAATTTGAAATTTGCGAAGAACGTCATATTCGCGCTTTTCATCCATTGCTGAAAATTTATAAAGTACGTTTTACTTTCTGATAAATATTTTAGTTTATCATTAAAAATTATCAGAAAAGAAATGGAAAAGAGAATCGAGTTAGAAAAGCGAGGAAGGAACCCTTCAGAGGTGAGTCTATTTATTTTTCATGTTGTTTATAGCTTGTGACTTTGGCGCCATTTTGCCAACATTTGAAATGGAAGTTCTGTTTAGATGTATTAAATTTCATTCTACAAATTTTAAGATAGTCACTATTTCCTTTTAATATTGAAGCTTTTCACCTTTAAAGCTAAGTCTTATGATTAGTTTAGATTATTAGTTCATGATCTCAATGAGTGTTATGCTGTTTAGTTTTATTACAAGATCATGAATGGTGAAAACGAAAAGTGAATTAATCGCCATCTTTCAAGTGAACAATTAACTGTTGGTAGTTTATCATGATATCACTCTCACTTAATATTATTTCTTATATTTTTAAATAGAACTTATTTTGATATGATTTAAGTCGTTAGATTTATATTATATAATTGAATTTTTATTTATTTTGTGTAAAGGCGGTGTTTTTGTTAATTACGTTTTCGGAAAATAGCGAACTTTTTATGTCTCTAAAGTGTGTTTGGCACGAGAAATTGTGAAAGTGTTCGATATTTGTTTTATATGGGAAATATTTAAAAAATTTTTATTATATATAAATCCAGGGTTTTTTTTTGTAGTCATGCACTATTTTTTTAAATTGTGGATGTTAATGTTATTGATTAGTATGTAATTTTTATGTTGTTTTTCAAGGTATTTAATTTAATATTTTTAAAAATCTTATTGTCAAAGACTTTGTAAAGAATGTTTGTGTGTATAGTTAATTTTATATCGATGTTAATTTGTTATAAGAATTCTGCTAGAATTCAATTTTAAATAAGTATTGTTAAATCTGTAAATTATCTTAGATTTTTTTATATCTAGAAAAAAGAATCTATAATTTTTTTAAACGCTTCAGTAAACGTAATAATAATCACGTTTATTATATGCTCTAGGTGTTATAAAATATTTTCATTTGTTTTGAAAGTAATTTTGTTAAATGGTACATATCACTATTTGACTATTTTTTATGTATTTAATTATAGGTAGTAGCATCGTAACTGAACATATATTATTTAATTTTGTGTTTATTAATATTTATCTTATGCATTATTTAAAAAGGTATGTTAACAAATGATTATACAATTTTAATTCTTACTGCTGAAATATATATTTTTTTCAAGATATTTTTATGTGATTTTTTTAGAAGACTGAAATTTCTTTTTTTGACTTGTTTTTCTTTAAAGAAATTGTGTAGTGTTTTTTTCCCCCAAGATATTGAAGATGCAATTATCTGAACTTTCTGCAGGAACCCAATTTTTTTTATTTTTAAATTTAAACTTTATTTTCTTTGGATTAATTAATTATTTTTTGTATTTTAATTTGCACTTTTTGTACAAAATTATTTTATTAAATTCTATCTATTTTATTTTTTAGTATGTGTATATATAGAGAGAGCACAATTATTGTAGTTCCAAAACTGTGTCATGCCTGAATTATATTCCTAATCTAAGTTTATATAGATTATTAGTGGGTAGAATTTATAGTGTAAAATGTCATAATTTTATTAACATAGCATAAGTATTGATTTGAGGATATATTTTTCAGATCAAAGAGTTGGTTCTTGATAATTGTAGGAGTACACAGATTGTTGGCCTTACAGATGAATTCTGTAATTTAGAGTCTCTCAGTCTAATCAATGTTGGCCTTACAAGTTTGAAAGGTTTTCCTAAACTTCCAAACCTGAGAAAGGTAAAATGAAATTACTGTTACAAAATGCTTTTAGTTTTGAATTAAAGCACCGTGACTGATTTTTGAAGAGTTTTAAATGATATTCACTAATAGGTTTTTTTTTCTTTTAGCTTGAATTAAGTGATAACAGAATATCTGGTGGTCTTAATTTATTGAGTGGAAGTCCCAAGTTATCTACTCTAAATCTGAGTGGAAATAAAATAGCAAGTTTAGATGCTTTGGAACCTTTGGTAAGAATTTTCCCTGTAACCCTGTCTTTAAGCTTTAAAAATGTAGGTTTTGGATATTTTTTAAAATTTTCAATGTTTATGAAAGTCATAAAATTGTCATAATACACTAAATGAGGTCTATTATTGGTTATCTGTCTGAGAATACTAGATTTCATAATTGTAGCCTTTTCTGAATTTTATTAAGTATTTGTGCTGTTTAAAAGAGGCAAATGTCAAATATGGACTAATTTTCATGTAAGAATTTGTTTTAAACATGCAAATGATTGCTATTTAGATGTAGCAAGTCAGTTGGTTCTAATTTAGAGTTAGCTAAATATTATGTTAAACAATTTTCAACATTATCATTGATATTTAGATAATTGATGGAAATATTGTAATATATAGATTGTGTTTTCAGCATAAATTTTATCTAGTTAATACTACTTTTATAGGTTTTTGGCATAAATGGAAATTTTTTTAAGGAATGATAGCGAATAACTGCACTTTTTGTTTCCCCTTTTAAAACTCTATTGTCCTATCATTCATTGTAATGTGTTAATTAATGTGTCAATTTTAATGTTCTGAATCATAAAGTAAGATTATTTCAAATAAAATAATTACCTAATTTTTTTAAATTAAAATTTATTATAAACTTGGTTCTAAAGCACATTTACCATGATTTATATATTTGGAAATGTCATTCTTTTATATCTCTGGATTGGTAAATTGAATAGAATTTTTACATTCATCAGACCTAAAGTATTGTATTATTGGAGGTGATGAAGCTTGCATGTAAGGATAATAGAAATTTGTGTGTGTTTGTATATATATATATATTGAAATCTTTTTAGTTAAATAATTTATGCCAGAAATATGGCTAATTTTATATTGACTTTTATATTAGTAATTGTGCTAGGAAAGGATTTTTGATTCAGGTAAGGCTATTTTTATATCTATAGACATATTTCCTCTGTGTCTAAAAAAAGTAAGTAAAATAATGCTTTTTTTAATCAAGTGAAACTTTGTTTGTAATGTATAATATTTTGATTTTATTTATAGCATATTACTACTAAGGTTTTTAAAATATTTTTTAATGCAGTATTAAATAGTTCATTTAAAATTATTTTAAAGAATGCCATTATAGCATTTAAAATATACTTTTCTCATATTCAGTTTTTATTTGTAAAAATTTTCTTTTTAAAAATTTATACAAATTCTGTTCTCAAAATAGGATAAATAGTATGGAAGATGGATGATGGATTGAAGCTGATCATATATGCTATCTGATTTTTGATTTTATATTTTGCAGAAAGATTTCCAAAACCTGAAGCAACTTGATTTGTTCAGTTGTGAAATTACTACTCAAACTGAGAATTATAGAGAGAAAGTTTTTGCACTGTTGCCTGGGCTAGTGTATCTGGATGGGTTTGACCAGAATGACAAAGAAGTCGAAGATTCTGATGAAGGTTAGTTTTTGAATATGAGCTTTCTTCTATTTTTTTTTAATTATGTATATATTTAAAACTTATGAAATCCTAATTTTGCACATTTACTTTAGAAAATGGCGTGAATGATCATAATGCCGATGATAGTGAGGAAGGTGGTGAAGATGATGATGAAGGTAGTTTTTTTTTTTCCTGTTTATAAAAAAAACCAATTTGTTTAAGATTTAAGTTAAAATGGGGCTTTGAAAATATTGTAAAATGGCAACTCTTCTATAAGCCAATAATATGAACTATATCTTGCCTAACCTTTCATATCTGGGTTAATTTTTATCTTATTATTTTTAACCCTAAAAAATAAGTTAAATATTTATATATTTCATCATTTGTAATTTTAGTTTTTGAAGAAAATGACACCTTTATAATTGCAATGTATTAAATGATTTCTTATAAAGCATTTAGCAATTTAAAATTGTTAAGTTTTTTTTTCTTATATATTTAGTTGATTCTTTTAAATTTAAGTTACATTTAATACTTGAGATGCTTTATATTGAGTATATAAATACGAGTACATATTGGTAAAATTGTATTGGAACAGTTTGATAACCTTTAATAAAAATATTTTTTTTATACATCTATTTTAACTTAAAACATGTTGAATTTTGTATCAAACAACATGAGTTAAAATTTCTGCTACAGTATTTCATTTTAAAGAAAACTGCAATAGGAACAAATCGATTCCAGTGGGACATTTATGGTGAACATGCAATAAGGAACAAAAAAATCTAAAGCTCTGTTTTACAGATTTCAATACAAATGACTAGGAGCTTAGTTTATCAAAAAAAAAAAAAAAAAAAAAAAAAAATCCAAATGCATTAACATATTGAATGAAACAATTAGCAGTTGTTCAACTTAAATGAAATATTAGAGAAATGTGATGAATATGACAAAAGAAAAGATTTTTCAATGTGGTAATGTTCACATGCATGTTGATAGACTTATAAACGAAATTTTAGAATCATTTTGTGTTGCTCCTATAGACTTCTATTTTCTATTTGTCCTGCTATATCAGAATACCCATTCTAGAGACAGTAAATTTTTACACCAGTGACTTCATTTAAATAATTAGCATTTTTATCCTGAATTTAGATGCCTAAAATATAGAATTTTAGTTTGTTTTTATGCAGAAGAAAATGAAGATGAAGAAGATGATGAGGATGAAGAAGAAGAGGATGGTGAAGTAGATCTCTCCTATCTGCAGAATTCCATTGATGTAAGTTTTCTCAATGGCCTGAGACACAATTGTTTCAACTTTTAATTTTTCTTTCTTTTAGAAAATGTTATTCCTCAAAATAGTGTTATTTGACTATTACTGCGAAGCATTCAAAATTTGTATTTCTTAATTTCCTAGTTTTCTCTGCATTGTATCTAAATTTTTTTTTTAATTATTTAGAGCTTTATTTATTCTCATTTCAAATCATTTAGCTCATGCTTATGGAAAATGGTATGTTAATAAACTGCTAAAACATGAATTTGCTATAATAATATTGAAACAATGATAATATTTTTTATTTGTTGTTAAAATCCTATTTATTCGTCATGTCAAATCAAATTTAAATTTTTGGTAAATTTTTAAATGCTCTTAATTATACGCTTGTGAATGATATTGCAGCTTCAGTTGTCTTTAAACTATATATGCACTTATCTTCTCCAAGTAGTTATCTTTTTTTCTGCATGTCAGACGATATTCAGCATCTAATTGCGAGTTGGTTCTAAGTTTATGGTTAGAATAATATATGTGGTTTGTCTGTATAATCAGATTACCATTCTATAGCTCAATATTTGGTTTGCTCTTTCAGGATTGCCTTGCTTCCAGGAAAACATTTGACATTTAAAAAGTGTCTTAAAGAACTGGGTAGAGACATTTGAAATTTCTTGTTTATTACTTTCCTTATGCAAAAAATGCTTCCCCCAAAAGGTAGCAAGAATAAAATGTTGTGGTCATAGCTTCCCAAAAGCAAAACATTATGGTTGTGATTTTGTAATGTGGAAACTTGCCTCTACTCTTTCATGCCCTTTTTACTGTATAGACCATTCTAGTTTTGATTTGAGAGTATTCTTTTCCCATAAGATTCCTAAGATGCAGCTAATGAGCATTCATGAGACTTCCGCAGTTGCTCGAAAGAATGCATATCACTAGCAGAATTCAGTGCAAGTCTACCATGCGTGAATTTATGAATGGTTTGTTAACTATTCGAGGAACTGTGTGCTTATTCAAAGGATTAGTCGGTGAACTTTAAAAATCCACATGCAATGCGAATTAGACTGATAAAAAAGAAAATTCTGATTTTGCCAAATGGGTTTGAGAAATTCCACGAAATCAATTTGTTGCATACTAGTTAACTGAAAACATAATGAATGTAATTAATATGGGGAAACAGGCACATTGTGCCAAAAGAAGAACTCATGCAAGACTAGGTTCTAGTTCAAAAGAGTTATCTAAAAGGATGAGCTCATCAAGTTTAATATCTGAAAATAAACTGAATTTGTATTATTTAGATCTGGAACAATGATTAAAAGCTTAATTTTGATGAGTAATAAAACATGTATCTTGTTTGTTCGTAATGATATACCAGAAATATTTCTCTATATATTCACTGAAAGTAAAATGGTCAAAAAATTATATTAAGCTATACAAAAATGCTGTACCTTATTTGTTAGATAGTCTTTTAACTCTGGGTTTCTGAAATTGCTGCCCAATTTGTTAAAAATGAAAGACCAAAATAAGTAGTTCTGCCTTGCAATTTTTTGTATTTTATTTTGCCTATTTCAATCACCTTTTCCTTAATTTTGCGACTTATAATTAAAGAGCATAAGGATAATGTATTCCCCCCTTTAATATACAAATTATGTCTTGCTGTGAATTTTTGATAATATAGGTCCTCCCCCCCCCCTCTGTTTGTAAGTATGGACATTCTTTAAATGTGCTATTATTTTGGATAATGTAAAATTATTGCCTCCTTCCCTTGTTTTTACCATTTCTTAAAACCATATTTCATTAGCACATGCGTGCTATTTATGCATTTTCTCATATCTTAAATGTACAAAGATAATTGTTTTCTCAATTTGATTGACAATTCTGTCTTTTAAGAGACAGAGGCTAAACTATTGTATGCAAAGAATATCTAATTTGTCTCGAAACAGTTTTGTAGACAATTCCAATTAATGAAATTTAAACTAAATGGAACAGGAATGGATTGTTAGTTCTCTATCTGTAATTTATATTTAATCTAAAAGGATATAAATGAAAAATGTTATCTGTATGCGCAATGCCCATGGTATCATTACATTTGTGCAAATTTTGAAAATATTTTTACAAAAGATTTAAAGCTTGACCTTGTTTTTATGAATTAAATATTCAGCAGATTTTATGGGATTTTAGTAAAATTTCTGAAAATCTCGTACGAATCTGATTTTGTATTATAATCTTAGTGTTCTTATTTTGAGACATAATTGCTGATGTGAAATGAAGTTAGTTGATTGCTGTAATATTCAATTTCTGAAGTATTTGAATGCATTAACTTGTGAATAATACATCAAAAGATTATACACTTTTACATAATGTAATTATGATAATGAATATCTGAATTTGGCACTTTTATCAATTTTAGGAAGAATCTGAAGGTGATGATTATGATCCAGATGGTGCTAATGACAGTGATGTTGACATCGAGGATGATGCAGATGAGGATGATGAAGGTGATTTCTATTTTTTATTTTCAGGTGTTGTATTGTAGTAACAATTTGTATTAAAAATAATATTTATGCCTACTTAAATGAATACAGATTTAAATGTTTGTAAAGTACTATTCCTACCAAGAATGAAAAATTATAATTTTATTTAAGGTTTATAATTTATTGCATAAGTTTTTAAGTAGTTGATACTTTCAGTAGCTGGATTGTTAATGAAATTTTAAATTCATAATTCCAACAATGCTAATTCTTAAAAGAATATGCAACGTATATAGGATAGAAAATAAAACCAGCATTGAATGCATTTCATAAATGTAACCAATTTTTGTTTCTTGTCTATCAATTTGATTTTTGCTCTTGGGAAACATTAAGAATTGACTTTTCACAATTTCTTAAATTTTGTGACTGTCATCATTTGGTTTACTTAGATGTAAGCAAGGTGAATAGTCATTCTATTGATTGAAAAGTTTTCAGCGAATATTTTGTTAAATTTAGTAACCTAAAGAATTTCTTATTCATTGTTGAGATTTTTGTATAATTCATATGCATTTGCAGCAAAGCTAATTGTTTAATCCTTATCTGATTTGACAGATAAGCCTCGAGGGCAAAAGAGGAAGTTGGATAGTGATGATGAATAAATGAAGAGTGAATGCTTCTCTTCTGAGCCCTTGTATATACCATCACCATTTCTGTGTTAATTTTAATTGTTTGACATGAAACTCACAGAATTTCAGCGAATAAAGAATTTACATTTTTCTTGTGTGTTTGTGTAATGGCATGTGTATATTTTTAAAGCCTGTTACAGTTTAATTACTTGTCTTTTTTTTTTTCCCCTTTACTTTTTATATTTGATACGTGTTTAGCTTACATTTACTTCTAATTTTTTTTTAATGTATGTTAAAATAGTGTAACTTTTTCTTTTTTTCTTTTCTTTTTTCTTTTTTTTTTTTTTTGTAAATTTTGACCCTTAAAAAGAGTAATAGCTACATATTTTACTTCTTGTATTTTGTGTATAAATCTGCAAGTAATGTGTAAAACTTGAATTTTAATAAAAATATCTTTTTTAATTGTGTCCTTTCACTTTATATGCAGGCAGATTTTATAGATTATTACAAATTCCAGTTTAGAACACTAATACATTGTTTTGTATAAATTGACTTTTTTTATTCCTGGTTTTTATTTTTCACCCTAAAACCGAGTTGTGTTCAATATTAAAATTGTATCCCATAGCATAATTGTTCACAGAATGTTTCTTTCAAATGATATTTTCTATTAATAATTTGCAAGTTCTCTTAAAATAGCTTGAAGTTTTTATATTTCACAGGATGTTGTCAGTATTGAAAAAGAATGAAGATATTTAATTCATGATGAATTGATTTAAAAAAATCCAAATGGGAAAGCAATATTATAAATACTAAAATATTTACTTGTATCAACTGTGAAACAAAGTAAATCCTCAATGATTTATTTTGATTAACTCTTGTTAATCTCAAAGAACTTTACACTGATACAGGCGAAACATCTTGTACTGTAAATGGTTTGAAAATGTGATTGTTGTCCAGTTTTCCACAATTTTTTTAATTTTCTTCCCCTCCCAAACAAACCAGCAAAAAGGGGGGGTAGGATTTATCATAGATTAAAAATCTGCCGCAACAGTTCTTCCTTACTTTCAGCATGTCTTTGACTATATTTAGAAACTGCATATATATATATATATATATATATTTAGAAAAAATAGTCCTATACCTGAAAAATTTTTTCAGTATCTGCATCTGTTACACATAATAAGCTGATTATTGTTTCAGTGTGAATGATGCTTTAAAGTGAACTGGAATGTTAATGTAAGACCCATAAAGCAAAAGCCACTAATGTGTCCAAGACATGCCACAAAGGTTCATTGGATTTTTAAAGAAATTTTTGCTAAATTGTGCTAGTGAGGTATGTTTAAATTACTATGCTGACTTTTATCTCATTAATTACCCTATACATACTTGTGCGTGTATGTTTATATTGCAAGGAATGCATTTTATATAAGGATTTATTTTTTTTATGAGCTAGAATAGACTTTTAATTAGATTTTCTACTTTTTCTAGAATCTGCATTTTGGTCTGATTCTATTTCATGGTCACTTTCCAAAATTTCACCAGTATTTGAGCTGTAGTCAATTTTTTTTTAATTGAATCAGCAAATTTATGGCTGACCATCGAACTTATTGAGAGCTCCTCTTTTCTCAAATTTATTTTTTACTGTTATTGAAAATCAATCTTAAAGTTACCATTTAAAATTGCTAGCTAACATTTTAGAGAAAGATTTTTCTGTTTGCATTTAGTGACAACTATAATAGAGGCATTTTTAAGGATTTTTTTTCTAAAAATATAATAAATTATTTAAAAAGTAATGTAGATATTACTAAGGAACTTTTACCTTTTTTTTTTGTCTTATATAAGTTAGATTAAATTTTTTTTTCAAAAATTGAAAAATGCATTTCTAAATTTCACTTGAATTTGCTTCTGACTTATAAAATATGTAATTGAATGTTATAATTTAATTTTTTAATTAAATCTTTTTTCTCAGACTTTAATATTAAATGTGAGAAATCTGTATTTCAATTTCTGCTGTTTTCTGTCCTTATCCAATATCATTCCTATTTGCTGATATGGAGGTGTGGTTTGGGATGGTCAAAGCAATTTTGATAAATTGTGCTGTATGGGTAAAGTTACTGCTGTGGGTTTTTTCCACCTGTATTAAGTTACAAATCGACTAGATTAATTTCAAAGAAACTTCATAAGAGGGAATGGGAGATTATGAAAAATGCTGAATATGCCTCATACATGTACTGGCCTAATATCATTGAATTTACTGTTTCCTCTAATAAGTTTGCAGTTTTAATAACTTGATGACAAGTGATTTTACTATAAAGTAGTTGAAAAATTAGTTTTTAGACTTATTCGTTGAAGATGTTACAATTATTATTTAGTAACTTTTATGCAGTCATTAATATTGGTACTGGCACTAATGGGATAGTTTTGCTAAAATGAGTATATTTTCTCTTTCCATATCTGATATTTTGAAAATGCCTTACCACTTAATGTAATATTTGAAGAGAGTATGATTGACAGTACTAAACACTAGCTTAAAAAAATAGTTTACCTTTCCACCATGACCTTCATGGTACCCTGAAATGATGGATACCAGATGAATTTATATATATTAAACAAGAATATTTTTGGATTATATATATATATATATATGCTTTTGAAAAGCTGGCCAATTTCTGATTAATACTAAGTGGCAAAAGCAGTTAAAGTTAGTCTAGCGAAATGAAGGTTGGTAAAAAAAAAATCTATTTAATTGATATTAGGTTTGTTTAGTTGGTTTCAAACATTACTATTTAAACTATTATTCATTAATTTTTTTCAATACAGTTAAAACCATCTTAAACACATTTAACATCAGTAATACTTAACATTTGTTTTTGCTCCAGTTTATAAAATTCACAACTTTTTATATATTCTTCATATGATGAATATATGTAGATTAATATCTGGTATTCATTTTTCTTCTTCTAAGTAATTGAGATTTGTTAAAAAAAACAGCAATTTTTAAATACTTTCGATAATTTGCAACTGAATAATTTATTATATAATTCTGCAATGTATTTTTATGCTATAAGTGTGATTTGAATATGTGTTTCATATTGATATTTTTGAGACAATATTTCTAATGACAATTTTGAGAATGGAAGACTTCGTTTTACTAAGAATTTTTTGTGAGCAAAGAATAACTAATTCACAGAAGATTTGTACTTCGTTTGCAAGAATGATTTTAATCATTCATGTTTCTGTAAGCAGTTATATTATCTTTAATTTGAAATTAATCAATTTTTGAATAGCAGGTCTGTGATAAGAAAATTGATCTGAAAATTTTGATTTGAAAATTGATCTGTATTTGATACATTTTTTGTTTTGTTTCAATAGTGGAACAAATAAAGTACTCCATGGTAAAGGTTTAACAGATTTAATGTGCAATTTTTTCCCGCATTTATGAGCACTGTAATGTTTTTATAATTTTTTTTAAATGTTTAATTTAAACTAGCTATTACCCGAGACTCTGCTTGCATGGAAATTTTGATGTATATGTACGAAAAAAACTAGCGAATAATGTAAAAAAATTAAATCTAACCTAAAAACGATACATTTAAAAATAAAAGCATATACGAAAAACATATAAGTACAGTCTAATAACAAAAACACACAACTAACGTAAAAACAATTTATTTATATTGTATACCCAAAGAAAAACAAAACGGTGAATCAAGTCCGTATTTCTTTAAAATCGGGTCTGATCCATTTTATTTATTGAATGAGAATGAGATAGCTACAACAGTACTATACACATATATTTTAAACTTTTCATCTAAAAGAAAACAATTGTCAACAATAGCATGAAATTTCAAAGCCAGTGTCGTAACACAATGCGGATTAGAAATTTTTTATTTCCTTTATTTTGTTTTCTTTTCATTTAAAAGTACTTCAGAATGAATCCAAATGATCGATTCATTGAAAACATTTCATTTTAAATACGTCAAACACAAAGAAAATGAACAAAATCGTTTGAAACTCTGCCGAAATTCCTAACCTCAATTCTGTTGGAAAAACAAAGCATAACTGGAAACTTACTTATCTTTGGCGGGATTTAGCCTCCGCTGTTTGGCGCTAAACTTAGTTTTTAGTGAATAAAAAATGAACCACTCAATTATCGGGAATAAAACGTAGCCTATGTTCTCTATTCCTTAACAATATCTCTTATCTAATTCTGTTAAGCATGACTGAGTAACAAACATCCATTCAAACTTTCACATTTATAATATTAGTATAGATACAAATCTGAACTTTCGATTTATTTCCAATTTTTTTTACAATCAAGAGAAATATCTTCCGGTCATTATTTAGATTGTATTTTTACTACTTTATGCAGTGGAAAAAGTACTGGTAAGAAATTAAGACATGTAAAGAGAGATGCACCAAAATTTGAAAGTCGAAGATAATCAAAGGAAAGTTTCATTAACCCATAAAAGTTTCTGAAATTCCACAATTTCAAATAAAATTAAATCATTAAAAAAAAAAAAAAAAAAAAAAAAAACGTGATTCAGCATTACTTAAGGGAGACGAATGTTTCAAACACTTTTATAGATAGTTTCTTGATTTATTTAAATTGAAAGAAGAGGTCATGGTTGGACTTCATATGAAGAATATGTTCAAGAGAAAATCTTTAGCTTAAAATGGAAACAAAGGAAAGAATGGTCTGTAGTATTTTAAACTAGTTCAAACCAAATAAAACTAGTAAATAGTTTTATTTGAAATTAAAATGGCCCAGACTATACATTTATCATTGTAAAACTAGTAAATTTCTGGATATTGAATTTAAAAGTTCGTTTTTTCTCATTCAATCTGGACTACTAGCTCAAAAATTTAAATGCAAAGAGTATTGAGTAAGATGAGCACTTTCATTCAGACATGAAAGTCGATATCAGTATGCGTGTCCTGATGAAAAGCACTGATCACAGGCAAGTTTTAGCCGAAAAAAGAGAATTAACTGCTATAATTAACAGAATGTTTCTCATAAACTCAGCATTCATATTCAAATTGTGACAGAAATCTATATCTATACTTATAATAAAGCTCAATGTGTGTGTGTGTGTGTGTGTGTTGGCGCTCTACAGGCCAGACCGTTGGACCTACAGCTACCAAATTTGGTACATGACTGGATAAAATAAAAGAAAACAATGCCGGAAGATCAAATAAAAAAAAACCTATCATCGCAAAATAAATCTACAGAAATGCAACTGTTAGCACGTGACTGGATAAAATAAAAGAAATATAAAATGTGATATTTTCTTTAAAAAATAAATTCAAAGCAAAGCAATATCTATATCATTAAGTCAATAAATTTTCTTTATTTACGGTAAACCTGATTGAATTTAGACAGGATATGCATTGAAATCCCGACTTAATGGCATATTTATGTAATCGTTTGCAATATCTGTATCATTAATTTAATACTTTTTCCCCCTTTCTCGCTTTCTTTAAAAAAACATATGTAATATTTTGGCAACATCATCGAATTTTTTTTTTTAATATTTTGGAAGCATACCCGATGGTTCAAACTGACTGATTTATAAAATTAAAGAATATTATTAGGAAAAGGTGTACTTTTAGAACTTTCCGTCCATCATCTTAAACGAAATATTAATTTCAGGCCTATACATGCCCGGAATTACTTCAAGGCTAATGAATATGTGATTTAATTGAAAATTTTAGAACGAATTACTAATGGCGAACCAGCTGGTCGCCAAAGGCGGCTAGTGGGATGTAAATAAGATGTGTAAGCACATACAAAATGATGAAATAAACATACTTTGAATTGCCTATTCCTCAGTCATGAAGTTGTTATATGAAAAAAAGTAAATACCCTTATATGACAGATAAAAAATAAAGATAAATTTTAGAATTAATGTTTGAAAATTATCTAAAAAAATCAATCAGCAAAATTGTGACAGAGATGGGATATAAATAAGAAGTGTAAGTACATGCAAAGTGAAATAAAAATACTTTGAAATGCCTATTTCCAAACTATGAAATTGCTATATGAAAAAAAAAAAAGTAAATACCCTTATATGATAGAAGAAAAATAAATGTAATATTTAGAATTAATATTTGAAAATTATCAATCAATTAGCAAAATTATTATTATTTTTTTTTGCAAACCATTGAAATTAAGATAGACTCTTTATAAATTTTAAGTTCATCAAAAAGAAAAGGGGATTGATATTTAAGAATAAAGCTATACTGATGTCTCAGGGTATGTAGTGCCATGAAAAGTCCTTAAATTTGAAAACGATTTTTAAGAACTTTCAAGGTGCTTCATTTTCTCGAGAAGTGCAAAAAATAAATTAGTTTAAAGTTCTTTGTTTTCGCAGACGATAAATAAACATAAGTCTGTAAAAAATTATTATTAAATTGAATTCGATAATATAATATATTGGATTAATAATAATATTCGAATAATTTTTATTAAATCAAAAATAGTCATTAATCTTTGTTGCTGGATATATATATATATAAAACGATGGGATACCCACGTCAAGAAAATGCTTAATGAACAATTATTTATTTTTGCTTTTTTTTTTTCATCACTTCGGTGTAGATAGTGAAATATTTGGAATCGTTATTCCAAAAGAGCAAAAAACGAAACTGGTTGTATTCCGATAAAATTTAGACTTCTTTCATTTTTACTGTTCTAAATAGCAAATAAGGTAAGGTACACCTTATAGCCTGGCAACCTTATGTTGAATTCTTTGTGTTCTTAAAGATTACGCAGATTAGCTCCGATCGACGAAAAATGCGTAAAAGAAATGGATACACCAGAGATGAGAGAAATTGTTTTGAAAGCCTACTTGAAAGATGCCTATAAATGTGAAAGTTTTGATGGATGGATGGATGTTTGTTTCTCAATCACGCCAGAACAGAATTGGATGAAATTCAGCAGAAAAATTGATTATAGTCAGGAATAGAACATAGACTGCTTTTTATTCCGGTTCATTTTTTATTCATTAAAAACTAACTTTCGAGCCAAAAGGCTGAGGCCAAACGTAAGTAAGGCTCCAGTTTTTATTCCCAACAGAAATGCGGTTAAGCTTAGCAGAATTTCGACTGATTATTTCAAGCAATTCTATGTATTTTCTTTATGCCTGATGTATTTAAAATCAAATGTTAATGAATCGATCTTACGCATTCTGCTAGTTATGATATTTAAAATTTAAAAGATACTTTTATAATACAGATTATACCTTAAAAAAACTTTTACACGATGTATATATATATATATATATATATTGTTTCCTAAAGAAAATTTTCTTTCTCAGTATATAAAGATTTGTCTGACTAATACAGAGCGTCACTGAAATAAGGAGCGTGAAATTTAGTGGACAATTAGTTTTTGAATGTCAGAGACTCATTAAAGGTGGATTTTGCCGAATTGTAATTAGAAATTCAATCTAAAAATTTGAATTCTTATATATTTCTCACGTAATAACAAGGAATATAATGGCACAAAATTTATTTTTACAGATACTTAAAGGAGTTTTTTTTTCCTATTTTCGGATGCTTTTCTGTGAATTGGGTTGCTATTTGTGACTTCTCACTTACTTTGAAGGCCCGCATTAACTATTATAGTGATAGAAGGATTTCCCCATTATCAGCTTTCAAATCTGATCTTCTCCTATGGTTTTTTGATGAATTTCATTCTTTTTTTAAAGTTTCAGAAAAATACTAGGTTTTCACTTGGTTTCAGTAAATTCTTACCCTCTCATTTATAAACTCATTTTTTTATAGTGAAAAAAGGAAATTCATTGTTAGTACATATGTTTGGCATTCAGTTCCAATAAAGAAACGTAATGCAAAAGTTGAAAATATCGTGTACAGCTATAGTAAGTTATCCTCCATAGAAAATTAACCGACTTCCCCTTGAATATATTCAGCAATCCCCATATACAATGCATTGTAGAAATTGAAGAACTTGTGGTGACATCTTAATCAGCCAGTTACAGCCGCTAGACATCAGCTTACGCTTTTGTCGAATGGTTAAGTTACTGGACTTTAAACCCAAACATTGCAAGTTCGATCCTTGGTGCAATTTAAAATCCGTGTTGGCACAATTCCAGCCAACACCACCGCCACATTGGTGACCCGGACTATGAACGTTCAAAGATCTGTCGTGACCCGCAGCAAACGCAACCAAAGCAAATTCGTCAGACTGATTGGACGTAACAGCAACTCTCTTCGCTCGCCAAAATGCTTGGTGCTATAAAATCGTTCATTTCTACCGACTCACTGGTACGGGAGTATTGTGATGACATCTTAATAAGCCAGTAACAGCCACAAGACACGAGCGATTGCTTTTGCCGAATGGTTAAGTTGCTGGACTTCAAACCCAAACATCGTAGGTTCGATTCTTGGTGAAATTCGAGTGACACATTGGCACAGTTCCGTCCACGTCGTCGCCAAAAACTTACGAAAAGTTAAGCAAAGGATTTTTCACTTGTAACAAGAGTCAAAGAAGGATAGAGAGACAGAAAGAAAGAAACTTTTATAAGATGAGAAATCTGAAATTATGTATGAGAATTTTTTTGAAAATGTAAAATTAGCTGTAATAATAATGTTCCTCTATTACCTAAATTGGCTATGATGATAGTGTCTTTGTTTCTATGATTTTATTTCTATTCATATGAATAGAAAATGAATTATGTATTTAATTTTTTATATAAAAATAATAAAATAAAAACTGTAGGCATCATTTAATATAATTTATCAATTCAAAATAATATTGTCAGATTTTTGTATTTCAATATTAAAATTTGAGTAGTGTTTTAAGAATTTGGAGAGGAGAATAGTTACTTTTGATGTGTAAATTTTTCAAAATTGTACACGTAAAAATGTAAAATTAAGACTTAAAAGTTTTAATACTTTTTTTTTCTAATTTTAAAAATTTAAAATTATTTTGCTAAAAATCTATCAGTATTAATCAAGCTTTCTGAATTAATACATAATTGATTATAATTTTTTTTGTACCATTAATATAATTTTTTTCCACCCGATGTCTAGGGAAAATAATTTTGTAAACACATTTTTGTCAAATTTAACAATTAGAATCTTTGATGTTTGAAACATACATCGATTGATTGATTCCATTAAATTAGTTCTTGATTCAAATTTCCAGAGTTTCCTTGTGTTAATTATTAGACAAATAATAAGATAATGTTGCCAATAGATGAGGTTAGATTCAACAGTTGTTTTTTAATAAAAAATGAAAACTTAATTAAAAAAATAAATTTTTTTTAAATTGTTCCATAAAAACTATAATTTATTATAAGACAAAAAAAAAATTCTTTGTGTAGAACATTCTTGAGTTTATGTATTCATGCATGCAGGAAGGTGCTTTAAAAGTGCTTAATTTTTGCATCCATTTCACACAACATACTCTGTGTCTGTCTCAGCAATTTTGATTGTCATCATAAGTATTTAGAGAAAATTTAATACATATATACATTTTGATGAAAAAATTATTTTCTTTATATATTAAAAAATAATAAAGGGAACAGGTTTTAAGTGTCATATAGTTTCCATAACCCACATTTTGTTACACTATCAAGAACTTTTATCTTTTTTATTTTTAAAAAGAAAGAAACACTACACAGTTTTACATTATTCTCTCTTTTTCAGATAAATTTCACCAATTTAGAGGATGACTTTTAAAAGTTTAATACACACTTTTCCCTTTTTAGTTGCATAGCATTTTCTTAGGAAATCGTTTACATTTTTCTCCGAATGTGTAGAACAAGCAATTTCAAAATGAAAAAGTTCTAATTTCAAAAAATAGTTACAGTGTTAATGTACATCAATGGATAACAAAACAATGTATTGGGAATTTTTTAAGCACATGCTTAACTTTTCTGGAAAAGTTGGGGTAGGTCAAGAGCTATCTACATATTAACTCTAAAAAAAATACCTATATGTCTTAAAGTATACTTTTTCTATATCATATTTTTTCTGTTCACTAAAGATAAAGAAATTTTGCACAAAAAGTTTTAAAATATGTTCAATTAAGCAAAATGTTGGATATTTCAAATATGATTTTAGGCATGAAAATTAGTAAATGGAGAAGTTAAATAAGATTTAACTCACTGTTTCATTTTCTTAAACATTTGTATTGACTTTAAAACAATATAGATCATATTCTTTATGGTAATCAAAATGACTTATATTAAAGCTATTAATTAGAAATAATGTTAGTAATCTATAAATTGAGATATTTGTTAACTGAATTCATTCGGAATTACTCAATTGAGGTTTGTATCAGATTCAAACTTTTGCTCTCGCAAATTTGTGTTTTAAGCCCAAAAATAATCCAGAAATTTTATTTATATTATACAACAGACTAAATTATGGTTTTCTGTTGATATCTAAACATAAAAACTATTGAATATCTTAAATTGGCATTGTGTTACTTTTCTTTAGCAAAACTTAATTGAAATAGATAGAATGAAATTACTCATAGATACTGCTTTAATTTGTAATACAGAAAAAAGAATTCAGCAGGGAATGAAAATCTTTTATACATCGGTACATCTTAACCCCTTGAACTGAAATAAGAAGTCCAACTCATTAGAAACTTTCTTGAGCAAACTTGCCAGGAATGATGGCGAGTTGATTCTTTTTAGGAAAAAGTTTTTTTAATGGTCCCTGTCTTAAATTTCTATATGAATTCCTCTTTTTAAAGCTCAGAAAATAAAATAGTCTGCCTGAGTAGTACAGAACTGAAAAACAATGTTTGGAAATGCTAATAGATTTCATTTATAAAAATAGTTGGAAGTTTCAATCAATATAACTTTATTAGAAATAAGAAAACCTAAACTAATTATTTAGTTATTATAGCCTTTTAATGTTTTTGAATTTATTTTCCACATGACAATTAATAGTTACAATAAATAGTTCCACATGACAATTTAATAGTTATATTAAAAATTACAATAGAAAATACAAACATTTGCATATTCTTTGTAACTTTGTTCTTTGAAAAACATATAAAGAATTTACACATATACTTTATTATAAGCTATTGAACTAATATATATATACATGACTATTGACCAATGTCCCTTTAAGGAAGTTTCAAATTTGACACACATAAGATGTTTAAAAAAATTATTATTAAAAACATTTTTTAGTGTATTTAGTAAATTCCTTTATTAACTAACAAAATTATAGGGACATAATATATCCCTAATAATTTTAATAAGAATTAATTATTATTATTGAATTAATTTTATCAAAATCTAGTAACAAGATAGGAGTATTTCTAAATAAATGGAATGAATAAATGTAATAATTTTTTGATTCAAAATAGTATAGATTACATTAGTAATGAAAAAATGAGATTTAAAAAAATACACAATCATGAAATACTTTTGAGCTAGATCTAGATAACAAATTCATACGTGAAGTGATGCTGTTTTCTATGCTTTATGTAAGGATAAAAAGCATTGTTTCATTATAAAAACTTTCAAGTCTCAAGAAATATATTTAATAGATCTTCAAAATCATTTTCAACAAAGAAATGTTTACAAAATTAACATACATTGAAGAGTTTTCTGCAATAAGGATGTAGTTCCAATAAGGGGGATTTAGAGTTACATGTACTACTATGTTCTAAAATAAAAACTTGTTCGTTTGGTGCCAGAAAAATATAGCTCCAATCGATAGTTATTGTATTAACTAAACCGATGGAGTTGTTTGTCTTATTAATTTGTTGTAATTTAGTGGTAGTGCTAACATCAATTTTCTGCAAACTTGAATAATTGAAACTACCTCTTTCTAACAGCAAACTCTTCAATTCCTTTTGGCACTTTACATTTATTAAATGTTTTTTTTTTTTAAATTTTTATTCAGAACAGTGGATAAGAACTTTAATAGCACCACCAGCACCAGATGCAGAAGTTTCGAAAGCTGCAAGTGTGTTTTCCAAATTGAAATGATGAGTGATTAAAGGTTTTACATCTATAGCACCACTAGAAACTAATCCTATAGCAGTAGGATAGCAATTTGCATAACGGAAAATGCCTTTTATATCCACTTCTCGAACACTGGCTTCTATAATGGGAATTTTAATTTCGGGAGCTCCAAGACCAACACACATCACTACTCCTCCAGATTTGGTAACCTTGAAAAAAAATTTATATAAATAACGAGAGTACTGAAAAACACTGTTAATGTGCTAAAACAAATTATTTTTATTTGAATTGTTTTCTAATTTTCAGTTTATAATGTATTTTTTATAAATAACAGGAAATCTTAAAATCGGCTCGTTCCTCTTTTGATTTCCTCAACAAATGGCGTATGGAAAAAAAGTTTAATAAATAATCAATTAAAGGCTAATTAAGTTCTGAAAATGTTAAAATAGTGCATTGTTAACAAGAACATGCAACTATTAAAAATTGAAAAACTTTTATATTATTTAATGTTCTACAATCAGTGAGTGAAGTGACTCTAGTTTTATGATCCATACTTATCAATAGAATATGAGTTAATAAAAAAAATGCAGACTAAAATTTATAAATATAATAATTTTAATTTTTAGTGCATCATTTAATATTCATAATATTGGGAAGAGAATCAAAGAAAAACAACTTTACATGAGCAAAACTGAACTTCAAAAACTTTTTATTCCCTAGTTTAAAATATGAATAAAAATAGGTGAAATTATTTACACAAAATATTATGAATATTGTCTTTAGGTATGACTAGTTTGAAAAATTTTGAAACTTCAATTGCAAACAGTATTAAATGTTATTGTAAGTAAGCATAGGCTACAAGTCACAGTATTTCCAGTGAAAAAATTTAAATATTTCTATACATCTTTTAGTTACATTAAAAACATTATAAAATTAAATACAAATTGCTACTTTCTATTTGAAAATATAATTTTATTACTTAAAAATTCTAATTAATAATTGTAGCAGGCTGTGTGTATTTAATCAAAGGAAAAATTCTTTACTTTTTCTTGTTTATTTTCACACACAATATATATCAAACACACATGGACGATGATCACAGATATACAAGGAAACACAGAATATATATAGTCAAACATAGACAGTACTGCTAACAATGAGCAAAAAACGAACACTTTGATAAAGAAAATGCCGCTAACAACCAGTGAATCAATAATATTTTTTGCCGCTAACGAAGAGCGAATGGGTGCCTGCCTGCACCAGTTTCAACAACACTGGATACGGTTGTTCACAAAAAATCTCAACAGTGCTCCGCTCATATTCCGAACATACTTATGGGTTGGAACAAATTGATCCATCTATGTTCAGAATTCATTTATACATATGAGCAAGTATACATAGAATAAACAACATAAAAATAAAATAATTAACAAAAAATAAAAATAATTAAATCACATAAACATAGTTTTATAAAAAATTGCCTAAAATCTAAATGAATCAGTTATAAAAATAAATAAGTTTAAGAAAATGGAATCTCATGAAGATTATTTAACACTGTAATGAAAAATCATGTAATTTTTATTACCACTAATTATAAATTGTACTTACCAAAAGAGCAAGTCTAATGCTTGATTCAGCACCACTACATTCAATAGTAATATCAGGCGGTCCTCCTAGCAAGGACTTAACTTTTGATACTACTGTTTTTGTATCCAGATCTTTCACATTAATTTGGAAAGTAGCACCTAGTTTCTTTGCAACATCCAAGCGGTTTTCGAAAATATCTGTAAAGCAAATCATCTATTAAAATTACATGTATTAAAATAAAACAAATTTGCATATTCACTTCATTATTATTAAAAATATTTAAAAAATATTGTAAAAATAACATTTAATTTTTTTAGATACTTTCTTTAAATGCTATAAACATAATGTTTCAATAAAGAATAAAGTGAATATATATTCACTTGTAAAAGCTTGACGAAAACTTGAGAAACAACTGATAATATTTGTTTTTGTTTCACCAATGACAAATTATATAGAAATAAAATATTTCCTCAAATGTAGATTATTTTAGAGTTGTGATATTTGCATTATAAAGGGAGATAATACAAAAATTAAAATTAAATTTATAGGATGTCCTTTGAAACACTAAGAAACACATTAATAATATAAATTTTCAAAAACTGCTTTTGCAAGCAAAATTAAAAGACATTTTAAAATAAATGTTAATAACTCTGTGATAATTTGTCAGCAATTATGTAAAGAAATCTCAAGAAATATTTTATTTTTATTTAAATCCCATTTAATTTATGCTGTAGAATTTTTTTAATAGCTAATCCTGTTTATTAAAAATATCCAAAAGGAAAAATTATTGTATTATGTAACATTATAGCGACTAAGATTAGATTTGTTTTAATTTGTAATCAAAAGATTATGAATTGGAAAAAGCACAAATAACAATATAAAACACAATCTTCTGTAGTTCAGACAATGAAAAATAAAATATCAAAGTATTCAAGGTAATTTGTTCATTTTATAAGGTAACAAGATTATTTTATTAAATGTCATTTCATAGTTTACATCACGAAAGAAAATACTCCCTAAACATTTTACTTAAATAAAATAATATTTTTATAAATTTGTTATGTGTAATATATGTTTTTATACCTGTAATGCATACTTTTGTTGCACCCATGGCTTTGCAAGTTAAAAGATTAACTAGCCCAATGGGACCTACAAGAGATTTTTAAAAAAGGGTAAAAGATAGCTTTGTCCATTTTATAGTATAAACTTAGTACTAAATAATTTTATTAATGAATACAATTAATGGATGTTTAAAGACAATTAACAACTAAAATTTATGCAACAAGCAATTAGCAAAGTAAAATACACTAAGCCATATAAATTATATTGGTCAAAAATTCCAATGAAGTTCAAAATAAAAATAAGTTATATTAAAATCATATCTGGAAACAATTTGAATTGTTTTTTATGACTAGTTTCATGAGTTTAAAATCTGATGATATTTGCACTTTCAAATTTATTCAAAACTAGCTTAAAAAATAATATTATTAGCAACAAACCTTCAGTTTTTACAAATAAACTTATTAAGAATTTTATCAACAAATTTTTAGACTTTTGTTTTCCAAAAAGTTTAATAATTTGATAAAACCACAAACATCAGAAAAAATAATGATAAATACTATAATAATTGTTGATAAATAAGTGGTAATGTACCAGCTCCACATATTAGCACAGATTTTCCAGCAGTTACTTGTGCTCTTTTACAAGCATGAACAGCAACTGAGAGGGGCTCCATTAAAGCTCCTTCTTCTAAGCTCACATTTTCAGGTAACCTAAAATAAAATTTTTTATTCATGATTAGGAAAGAAATTATTTGAGTTTTAGCAACATCTGTTGAAGATTAGATAATTAATTAATGATCACAATTAATTATTAATGAATCAAAGTGATTAAATGTATTTGTTTTTAAATCAGTTCTGATAACATGATGCAATAATTTTTAACCTTTATTATCAAAGCATTATAAAATCATAAATATTAAATAATTAATTAATGATTAATAATCACCATTAATTATCAATAAATCAAAATGATTAAATTTATTTGTTTTTAAATGAGTTCAAATAACATGATGCCATAATTTTTTAAAATCATGTTTTTTCTGTTGCATTTAATAAAATAAGAAGCATATATTAACATAAAACAATTGTTTATTTTTTTAAAAACTAGATTCAATATGTAAAAAAAAGTTTTATTTTAAAAATGAAAAAAAATGAAAAAAAAAAAAAAAAAATTTTTCAAAAGCCATTTTTTGTTTTAAGAAAGTGCAATAGTTAGCTTGCTAACATAAAAAAAGAAAACATAGATTCATATAAATTTTTATTTGTATATTTTATTTACTAGCAAAAAATTATTTAAACAAACATTATGAATATGTATCTAATATACAGCTCAGTTTAGCATTTTTTCAAAGAAATGGCATAGTCACTTATTAGAATATTAAAAACAAAAATCAGCCATTTAAGATAAATTTAAAGTTAAAAGCTTTTGAGAATACTATACTTTAATTGATGCTATCTTATGAATGTTAGAAAAATAATAAAACATCATAAAAAATTCATATCAAGTTCAAATAGGATATACAAAATTTATGCAACACTATTTGTTTCATTTATGGTCTTCCTAAAAAAACTCAAGAATTTTCAAGCTGCTATATACAAATGAATATCCTGTCATTCTTCACTGTTTTAATGTAACAAACAATAAACATGAAGTGAATATACTTTTAGAAATTTAAGCAAATCTGTTTTTTAACTAATTACTATGCCAGTATGTTTAAATTTATTCTATAAAACAAAACAAAAAATATAGAAAATATAGAATGCATTTATAATTAGGTATGAATATAAAGAAATAAATCTTTTTCAAAATTCAATAAAATATCTACTTTCAAGTTAAAAAAAAAGATAACATACTTTCTTTTTTAATAGATAGTATTTATAAGGTCAAATAAATACTAAAATAATTAATTACGAACAGAATTAAAATTAATTTGATAATTGATATTAAAGCTTCCAGTTTTTAAAACATCATGTTCATGGTATGGTGTGGGATTTTTTTGCACAAGAGCCATATTTGACTAAACTATATGTGTGTAAAAGATAATACAAGAAAATGAATTACTTGTAACAGAAAGCAGCATCATGGCAATAATATTGACAAAGAGATCCATCGACAGGAGGTGTAGCACAGAATTTTATATCTGGACACAGATTATATCGCCCTTCTAAACAAAATTCACATCTCCTACAAGGCACTCCAGGTTCAATACATACTCTATCCCCTAAAAAAGTAAATATTTATTCTTTAAACAATGACCGAAAAATATTTTCAATTCTTATGACAGAATAAAACAACATTAATAGTTATCCTACAAGAGTAGAGATTGCTTTGTAAAGGCAGGTGAAAAAGAATTAAATTTAGCCTCTTTAATTCTTAAAAATTAACAATTGTATTTACTTCAATGCTTTTCACTCTAAAATGCAACATCCAAACTAAACAAAGACTTATTTTTTTAAAAAAAAGAAAATCTTCTCCCATTCTGAGTACGTTAAGTTTGTTTCATAGTGTAAAGAATTTAAATGTGATAAAATTACAATTGCAAGCAAATTTTTTTCTTTACACATAAGAAAATAAGAATTCCTTTTACAATTTTTCCCTTTAAAAAGAGCTAAAGGGAATTTGTTCGTATTTAATTCTTTCTTCTAGCAGATATGATTTAAAAAAATAATTATTATAAGGTGACAGACTTGCTCAAATGATTAGTAAAAATAGTGGTATTTGAATGTTTATTGTTGCAATAAAATTCCCCACACAAATTTGTAGCTCAAAAGTTGTATAAATCAATTTAGAATTATTTTACAGTGGATAAATAGATTTCAATCTCAAAATATAACTTACTAAAAAACGTTTATAGGATAGGAGCGCTTTTGAAAAAGGTACTACTGCACTTCTGAAGGTAATTAGTTACTAAGAGAAGGTACAGAGTTAGAGAAATGTTTTCATTAGTTATTGTAAATTTTAAAATTTAAAAAGCATATACAGCAAATAAAAATAAAATGTGAATAATAAATTATAAAATATTCTTAAGAATTTTTATATAAAATATTTTAAATGATGTAAAGATTCTAAAAATTTAATAAATATATATGTATATATATTTCAAAAAGCTAAAGTTTTAAAATGTGTTTCTAGTAAATAACATGCTTAATTAAAAAAAAAAAAAAAAAAAAAACGCCACAAGATTCAAGATTTTTTAGGAAATTAGATAAGACTAATGATTTATCAATTTGCTTAAAAATGTATTTTAAAAATTACAATTATAATTAAAACTTTAGATTATTAAAATAATAAACATAGAGATATATATTTACTATTTTATCACTTAGAAGTAAAAATTGCAAATTATATTAATTTCACAAAAGTAAACATTCAATTTGTTTTTCTATTCCATTTATATTGTGGCATTTTTTAAATGTTGCTTTAATTTTTTTTATATAGTTACTGATATGAAATTCATTATTACCAGAAAATATGTGTTTTAATGCAAAATGTCTTGTTAAATATAACCCAAATTGCTATTCCATTCAACACAATTCACAAAATAAAAGCTTAAAATAATCTAGAAATTTTTAAATTGAGGACTTGGATCAGAAAAATCTAGAATATCTGAAAAAATTATAATTACCTGAGAAAAAAATTATTATTTAATGTTGATAAAAAAAAAAGCACATGGGAATTGTAATGAAAAATTTTATAAAAAAGTCACTCCTAGCATTTCAGTACTTTGCATACATTTTATAAGACTTATAATCATATCAATCAAATAAATAATCAGTATTTTGGCAACATTATAATATTTATTATCAGAGAAATGAAAAACTTTTAGAAATTATCTTTAAAAATCAACTAAATTCAATAAAAAAATTTGTTGATTATTTTCTATTATGAAAATTAAATAGCATTAATAAAATTAACATAGCATACCTGGTTTTAAATGTTTCACTTGATCACCAGTCTTAATTACAATACCACTAGATTCATGGCCTAAAATCATTGGCTCTTTGACAATAAAATCTCCAATTTGTCCATGTTTCCAATAATGCACATCAGAGCCACAAATGCCAACAGTATGGATGGAAATTAAAACCTCTATAAATATACATATGAAAATGCAATAATAAAGAATACACCAAAAAATAAAAACAAAAAAATCCAATTCAGACAATGTATTACAGAAATCAAGAATTTCTATTTAGATTCAAATTTCTAATGTTAATCTTTTGATTTAGGAAATTTTTAACAAAAACTAAATATTTTAAGAGTGTGTTTAAAATAATCAAAATTAATATAAAAGAATTATTTAACATAAAGTAAGTAATTGTGCAAATTCATCTTCAGAAAGATTTTGGATTGTATTTTATTGCATGAAAGAAGAAGCTCTCCATTTTATTAAAATTTTAACACCAATGCTCAATTTTTTTCAAACACTACATTAAAATAATGACTTCATTGAATATAATATTTACTTTGAACAAACATAACTATTTGCTCCTTTAGCCATATTTGGACACAATGTTTAAACATGAGGTATATGTGAAAGAATGTTAATGAATTTAGTGATTATTAAGCACTGTATATATTGCATTGCCATATAAATCATATTTAAAATATGATTCAAAAATTGATTTTGCTGACATAAATTTTTATATTTTGATCTTGTATTTTCATAAATGACAAATTCTACTTGGTTTTGATATTTATTGTATTTTTCAGGGTTTAAAAAAATTTTTTTTTGACATTTTTCTCCATTTTAGATGTATAACATATATGCAGTCTCACCCCAAACTGTAGAAAAGGATAACAAGTAATTTTGGTTTTAGTTTCAATAAAGTTGCACTATATTTAAAATAGTTGTTTGAATATCTATAGCCATAAAATTTATAGAAACACATATTACATCAACTACCTGTAATTTTACTAATTTTAGTCTTCTACATATTATAAATTACAGCAATCACAGAATGCACAATTGTATTATGGTCTGGAATTATTATAAATATGCGAATACAAAATTATTGACAAATATATAGAGAATTAATGATATATGCATATGAAATTCTTTCTTGAAAAAGGCAGCTTGTGAACAAATTAAATTTCAGTCTATGGAAATTATTTCTTCATACATGGAAATGAAACACACCATGACTTAAGGGCTCTGGCACATTGCGATTCTCCTAAAAAAGAGAAGATATATTAGAATTCAGAACAAAAGTGCTTGCAGAATTCAAACAATGATATTCATACATAAAATTAAAAAATCTAAATAATAGGGCAGGTAAAATAAAGTTAAAATAAGCTAATAGAAAATAAATATAAAAAAACTAATTAATTGAAAATAAAAATGTAAAATTTGATACTTGTAATGCAATTAAACTTTTTTGTGATTTGCTTCAAGTCAAAATTAAATTAATTCACAAAAATTAACTTGTATTTATATAATATATCTTTTAGAATTCTTCAATATATTTATTCATTTGGCATTTTATTAAACAAATTTCTAAATAAATAATTGACAGATAATTTTATAACAATTAATAATTGAAACACTTAAAGTTATAGTTTTCAGTTACATTTTACTATCAATATTTAATTTTGAAAACATAATATGAAAATCAATTATTATTTAATTATACTTTATGTATGAGTAAAATTAAAAAACCACATTTGTGGGCAAGGATTTAATAGATATATACAAAAGAGAAAATAAAAAATTAAAATTTAGAAATTTACAATTTGTGCAGCATCTAACACAATTTAATATTAATTTTGGGGGGGGAAAAAGCTTAGACAAAAGTAATAAACTTCACAAAAGAATTAAAAAATATTAACAAAGATATATATCTCATATAGAATTGAAGTAATATATCTAACTGTCAGAAGGAAAAAGGATAAAAAAATTGAATTAATTATACATGATTTTTAATAAGCACAATTATATTTTAAGATAAAGAAGAAATGGATGATTTATTTAAAATAAAATAGCAACAATTATTTTCTTTTAAATTATTGGTGAATTGATGCAAAATTTAAGTGATGCAAGTCTAATTTTGTATAGTTATTAAATAAAGGTCTTTTTACATCAAACAAGCTATTCATTAATATCTTTATTTCCATTTTAATTCATTAAAAAATACAGTAAACTTTATCAATTCATAACTAAAGTAGCAGTTATATATAATGAGACTGTGATCTATAATTTAACGTATAATACGTGACAAAACTTTTATTACTTAAATGAAAAATAGTTTTATAAAAATAATATTTCTCACCAAAACAAGCTCCCCTTTCCGCCGCAAAACAGCAGCAAAATTATTAGTTGTCATTATTAAAAATTCGAAGAAAAAAAAAACGATTTTCGTGCTCTGACACGGTATTCTATGCTCAGGATGGTAACGCTGGAAAATGTAAATAACAGGTAAATAAACAAGTTCGTCGATTCTCCTTGAAGATAACAGGCAGGTTCAACAGGTGGCATTCCACCCCCCGCCCCTCCTTCTTATATACATGCTAGTCTTTGACTTTGAAAGTAAGTTGTATAGGCAGTAAAAATTGTTGGAAAAAAATTACTATTGTCTTCGATAAGATTCGTATTTCAATCTCAAAAGGATTCATTGATAAAGAAGAGATAATGGGAAGGGGGAATAGGATAGTCTAGAAAAGATAAACTCCTTCAGATTAATATTTCTCTTCCTTTTTTTTGAAAGAATCAAAGAATGCAGCCGATAACAATTTAGTTCAGCCGCTTTCGAGTGGAGTTGAAAGCAAGACGAAATCATTCGCTGCTTCTTTGAGCATTCGTTTAGTTTAGTAGATAAAATTAACATCGTCTAATTTGATGATTCAGTTATACAACTAGCATTTAAAAATTACCTGGTTGTTTAAATTTATTATTATTTTCTACTTAATAATTTGGAAGTAAAGCTATCCGATGAAGTAATTGCCATTCGAAGTTTCTTTACATGAAAGTGACGGTCCTTACTAGATGCTGCAATAAATCATGTAAAACACCTAAAATTACAAAATTTTAGAGGTTCTTTGGATGAGTAATTAGTTAGCAAGTTAAAAATGGAATTCAAAATTTGTTAGTAAATGAAACCTGTTGCTGATATCAGAATTATAAATTAACTAACTGGTACCCGGCACGTTACTGCAGCAAAAAGAAATAAGCTTGGAAACATCGTTTGGAATTTGAAATAGTTATCTTGTTTCATTAAGAATGATAGAAAGAATGACATTTATTTTCATATCCACAGTGAATACATTAACTGAAATGGAAGGATATATAAAGGTGAAGCATAAATAACATTTATTCTCTTTTTATTATTCTATTCTACAAACAAATATTTATTTTTATGTATCAGATTTGTGTATTCTTTTAGAATTGTAAAGCTTGATGTTCTTTCAGAATGGTCATGAAAGAAACTATTTACGGCATCTCGTGATTCGTTTCATTCGTTTCCTATTCGTCCAGAATTCTCAAATTTAATGTTAGAAAGCGTGATTAAAATATTTTCTTTTAAAATGGATTAAACACTGAGAATATATTTATACCATGAAAAGATAATTTTTTGAAAATTGAGATAGCGCAAAATTATTTGTACTAATCTTTTCGGAAGTTACTACGAAGAACACTAAAATTTAATTAAAATTTTAAACTTCCAGGATCGCTCTCCCCCAAACTTTCTCGCATTATCTGTAATAAAGTTGTTACTTCTGAGAATGACCTGCACGGAATTTGCGTACAGTAACTTCGAAATATTAACCTTTCACTTGAATTTAGCATTTCCACTGAATCTGTGGTGTCTCCTTAACGAGTTATTTTGAGACTAATTCTATGTAAACAAATACGTGAGATCCGATTTTTTTTAAAAAAAATTTTAGATATGTCTCCAACCATTCAATAGTTGTAAGGAAAAAGTTTATCAAGTTTCATCACAATAGGTTGAGTGGTACGGTAACGCAGAGACATACAGACAGACATACAAATCGTCTGAGAGGGAGCAATAAGCCAATGGATTAAACGAACATTTCTCATTCCAAAGGCAAATAAATAAATTAATATAAAAATGGGGCATAATGAATTATAAGATACTAGCCGGTACCTGGAGCGTTGCTGCAGCCCCCCCCCCCGAAAAAAAAGTGCAATCAATCAATAATTTGGCACTATTTTATCGAAACAGGATGAACGGTACGACAGTACATAAAATACGAACAAATATTCTTTTTTATATATTAGATTTATGTATTCTTTTAGAATTGTAATACTTGGTGTTCTTTCAGAATGGTCATGAAAGAAACTATTTATTGTATCTTGTGATTCGTTTCACATTTGTTCAGTATTATCAAATTTAATTTTGGAAAATGTGAGTAAAATATTTTCTTTTAATATGGATCTAAAAATAGAAAATATATGCATACCGTAAAATCGTTAATAGAGTTAAAAAGATAATCTTTTGAAAATGAAGATGGTGCGAAATAATTTGTATGACAATATTTTTGGTAGTTATTGTGGAAAGCGCTAACATTTAATTAAAATTAACCCCCCCCCAGGGTTGGTCTCTCCCAAACTTTCTCGCATAATCTGTAATAAATTTATAACCTCTGAGAATGACCCGCACGAAATTAACGTACTATAACTACAAAATTTGAGCCTTTCACTTGGATTCAACATTTCTACTGAATCTATTGCTTCTTTTCTGCGAGTTATTTGGAAATGAATCCTTGGTCAATAGATGCTGCTGAGATCCGAATTTTCATTTTTTATTTTCGATAACTGTACCATCCCGTAGGTGTGAGCAACAAGCTGACTGAATTTCATTGCCATCGGATGAACGGTTTAGGATGACATAAGAGACATGCAGACAAACATTCATTTTTATTTATATAAGATTATGATTATAGTGTTTGCACTGGATTATTAAAATCATTATTAAATAAAAAGTATAATTAATTTTTTATTATAATATAGATTTTTATTTCCTTGATTATATTAATGCCCTTTTTAAAAGGTTGCAATACAAAGTAAAGAGAATAAATTTTAATGCAAGATTTGTTTGTCATTTTCCTATAATTTTTTAAAAAATGATTAAATCATTTCATTTATAAGCCAGAAAAACATTTTAAAAATTAATTACGGTTAATTTTTTAGGAGTTTTTGTTAATATTTTTCATAATGTACAATTAGAAAATAAATAGCTATACAATTTTTCCCGTAGTTGTGAAAATAAAAAGAAATGAGACATAAATAAAGCAGGAATTTACAAGAATATATTGAAATGTGAAACTAAATTAAGTAGTTATCCTACTCAATTACGTTCGAAGGAAGATTTTTGAAAAATTTTATTTTTTATAAACTATTTTAAAACAATAGTTTTTAGATATATTGTTAATTACAATACAAACTATTATAAATACCATAAAATTATTTGAAAATGTAATATACAAGGTGGCCAGAAATAAAACACCCCTACTCTGACCTCCATGGATATCGAACTACTCAGTGTAAAGGCTCAAAATTTTGTACACATACTATTCAAAATATGGGGAAACGGATTTCACGAAAAAAAAATTAGTTCCTGAAATCACCGATAGGTGGCGCTGCACAACTGGAACTATGATCAAAAGACACAAATAATAATAAAAATTAAAATGTTTATGCGGAATGGAATGCTTCCATGCTTCCTTTTTAATTTTTCTGCCCCTTATGGAAAATAAAAATAGTAAAGAAGCTAGAACTCCCGTTGTAACTGCAATTTCATACTGTAACCAGAAAAATTTGCATAAAGCATGGTTAGAAGCCATGTTCTGGGTATAAAAGAAGTTAAAAGGTGGGGAATGTCATTCTTATTAGTGATGGCTGTCACGCTGCCAGAACGCGCTTTGCTTGTGAAGTTGTTTTACGAGAATAAAGGAAATGCTCCAGCAGCACTTCGAGAGTTTCGCCGACTTAAGGATTTGCGTAAGGGACCATTGCTTCCACAAGCTCTCAGGAGAATGATCGCTCGATTCGAGGAAACTGGACATCTTGGAGTTCAGCCTGGTCGAGGACGCAAACCGGTTCGTTCAGATGTCGTTGAAGATGTTGCCACCGGTATTGTTGAACAGTCAATGGATAATGTTTTAGGCTGCAGTAGTGCACGTGCAGTGTCACGACACTTGGGTGTTCCCTATAGCACAGTGTGGAACGTACTCAGAAAAATGGTGCATTGTTTCCCGTACAAAATCCGCCCTAATCAACAATTGCTGGCCACAGACAGGGAGATGCGACTGACCTTTGCATTGACATTTCTTGCTAGAGTTGAAGTGGATGCATCGTGGCCGTGGCAGATTCTGTGGAGCGATGAGGCCCATTTCCACCTCAGTGGAACAGTGAACACCCATAACTGTCGCATATGGGACACGACAAACCCCCGTACCTTCCAAGAGATTCCACTCCACTCACCGAAAGTTACAGTCTGGTGTGGATTCACAGCCACATTCATCCTTGGACCGTTCTTTTTCGAAGAGGTTACTTCCAATGGCCTTGAGACATGTACCGTGACGGCCAACAGGTACAAAAGGATGCTCGAAACATTTTTTGTACCCCATTTGCAGCAGCGCCAATGCCTTGACACCATTACTTTTATGCAAGATGGAGCACCTCCACACATTGGACTCCCTGTGCAACAGTTTCTTCGCCAACATTTCACCACTGACAGAATAATCAGTCGCGCGTTTCCGACAACTTGGCCATCTCGTTCACCGGATCTTAATCCGTGTGATTTTTGGCTTTGGGGACACTTAAAAAACCTTGTTTATCGAGAACGTCTGATAACCTTGGCAGATTTGAAAGAGAGTATCAGTCTGCATGTGAGAAGCATCTCAGATGACCAGTTACGATCCGCAGTTGAACAAGCTGTCCACAGACTTCACATTTTACATCTTCAGGAAGGGAACCATATTGAGCAGCATTCCCTGCATCGATAACGTCCTTGTTTCATGTATGCTTGGTACTTTCAAATAAAATGTGTTTAAAACGTGTTTTTGTGTCTTTTCAGCATACGTCCAGTGGTACAGCGCCACCTATCGGTGATTTCTGGAACTAAATTTTTTTTTCGTGAAATCCGTTTCCCCATTTTTTGAATAGTATGTCCACAAATTTTCAAGCCTTTACACTGAGTAGTTCGATATCCAGGGAGGTCAGAGTAGGGGTGTTTTATTTCTGGCCACCCGGTATTTTGAGAAATTGTAAAAAATTGCGAATTTTCATTAAATCGAATCAAAACGGTTAACACTGATTCTTACAATTTTTTTTTCGGGTGTGTGTGTGCTAAATTCAAAGAAATTCATATTTAAGGAAAATTTACAATTATTCATTTCCAAGAACGGAAATTATACAAGCGAAGAAAATAGCAATTATCATTTTAGGAACCTGATATCCATGATCACTATCAAAGGGTTCAAACTCCCATTATGCAAAAATAACTATATATAATAATTATTTATCATAATAATAACTATATGTAATAATTATTTATTAATAATAATAATAATTAGATTCATAATAATTATTATTAGATATTAACATAATATGTAAATAATATGCATAATTCAAACTCACACTCATATGCATAAATTGTTTAAAAAAAATTGTGTTGATTTATTTGTTAACTTTTATGATATTACAACTTTTATAAAATTTGTATGTTGGTTTTCCAGATTGATGCGTTATTTTAAAAAGGATGGGATGATATCTTAATAAACTAGTAACAGCCAGTAGGCACTAGATTACGGCTTTTGTCGAATGGATTAATTACTGGGCTTCAAGTCACAGGTTCGATCCTTGGTGGAATTCACTCTCCGCACTGGCGCGACTCCACAATACAACCAGCCACATTGGTGACCTCGGACAATAAACGCGCCCTTAGCTCGCCATAACTCTTGGCGCTACTGAAACACTCTTTTCGATCACCACAACGCTTGGTGCTATAAAATCGTTCGTCTCTCTGCCGACTCACTGGCAGTATTATGGTGACAACTTAATAAGCCAGTAACTGCTACTAAACATGGGGTATCACTTTTGTATGAAGGATATGTTACGCGGCTGCAAATCGTAAGGTAGTGAGTTCGATCCTTGGCATTGGATCAATTTCAGCCAACACTATCGCCACAAGGCGTTGTTTCAACTGATGATGTCACGGCACTCTTTTAAAAACATAATGTAAGAGCAAATCTTGGATTTTTTGTTCAGTTCAGTTATATTAACGTCCCGTTTTGAAGCAACACTCGGGCTATTTTGGGACGGACCTCGTCATTTTGAACCGAAGTCAGACAAAGAGGACGACACCTTAGCTGGCACCGACCCCTCCACACCACACCATCGGGAGGACGTTTTGCCCTAACGGATTGAACGTGCAAGAGAGCTCCTTACATGACGGTTCTTCGGTGGAATTTTGCCTCGAACCTGCAACCTTCCAGTTCTGAAGTCGAGACCTTACCACCAGGCCACCGCGGCCCTTCCTTAATATGTGGAAGTCTCCCTGTGCAGCTGTTCGAATATAATTTATCTCGAAAACATTCTCGATGTTCTCCGAATTCTAATTCGAAGTCCTTTCATCTGCATAGAAACCGCCTTTTATTTTCATCATATAATCATTTCTGGTTTACCATTGGTGGATTTGAATTCCCAAAAGCTACTCAGCAACATTTCCGGAATGGTCAAAAGCCAGACCAAGGGAGTGTCTACAGGGCCGGACATCTGGGGTGTGTGGCTGGTGTTATGCATCTGGGCCCCACGACTGAGGAGCCCCCCCTCACCGTGATTAAGAACTAAAACAGTGTTCTGAACAATAATAATGCTAAGCATACTAAAAGTCTACTAGCTTGTTTCTATACTATATTAAAAGCATCTAACTACACTGATGGAAAAAAAATCCCAACACCAAGAAATAATTATTGTACATTAATGAAATTTTAGGAATACATTTGTCTAGGTAACATATTTAATTGATTAAAGTTTCAAGATCACAGGTAGAGCCATTGGCGAGAAGGGCCATTTCAAATGTGAAATGTTGGTACATTAGTAACCGGTGTAACCGCCAGAATTTTGAATGCAAGCATGCAAACGTGCATGCATTGTGTCGTACAGGTGTCGGATATCAGTTTGTGGGATGGAGTTCCATGCCTGTTGCACTTGGGCGGTCAATGCAGGGACGGTTAATGCTGGTTGTGGATGACGCTGGAGTTGTCGTCCAATGATGTCCCATACGTGCTCGATTGGAGAAAGATCTGGTGATCTAGCAGGCCAAGGCAACATGTCGACACTCTGTAGAGCATGTTGGGTTACAACAGTGGTATGAGGGCGAGCGTTATCCTGTTGGAAAACACCCCCTTGAATGCTGTTCATGAATGGCAGCACAACAGGTTGTATCACTAGACTGACGTACAAATTTACAGTCAGGGTGCGTGGGATAACCACGAGAGTGCTCCTGGTGTCATAGGAAATTGCTCCCCAAACCCTAACTCCAGGAGTAGGCCCTTTGTGTCTAGGCCGCAGATAGGCCATTAGCAGGCGTTCACCTGGCGACGTAATGCTCGACTACCTTCAAGATTACTGAGCACGGGAAGGTCTCGGCTTCGGAACCGGAGGGTTTCATGTTCGAGACTCGATTCCAACGAAGAACCGTCGTGTGAGGGGGTCTCTTGAACGTTAAATCTGTCAGGCCAAATGTCCTCCCGCTGGTGTGGGGTGGAAGTGGGGAGAAGGTGCTACCAGCTCAGGTGTCGTCCTCGTCATCTGACCGAGGTTCAAAATTTGTTTTTCCCCTCCCGAGGTTTGGGAAGGGAAGAATAGGATATTTTTCTTCTGCATATGCTGTAATGGATCTATGTTGACGGACTAAAATTGTATTTTGCTTTATACCTTTTTTTTGGAATAGCTTATTTAATCGAATCGTTAATTTCCATTGAGTTTTTATTCAAAAAAGATTTTTACGCTCATTTGTTACCAAACTTCGCATTGGGACATGAAAGAGAAACTCGAAAGGGGCATAAGACTGAAATGCCATTAACACGTAATCTATTCTAATATTATAAATATGAAAGTTTAGTGTGATGTTTGTGACTCCATCAAGCCCAGAACGGCTGCACGGAATGGGATGAAATTGAGCACAAAGGTTGATTAGAGTCAGGAAGAGAGCATGGGTTACCTTTTATTCTCCGGTTCATTGAGTGGTTCATTTTTTATTCATCGAAATCCAACTTTCGAGCCAAAAAGTCGAGGCCAAATCCCGCCAAAGATGAGTGAGCATCCGTTTTCCCCCCAATAGTAATCAGGTTAGTGTTATCAGAATTCCGACCTATTATTTCAAACGATTCTATTTATTTTCTTTGTGTTTGATGTATTTAAAATCAAATGCTGCTGATTAATCGATCCTTCGGATTCATTCTGAAGCACTTTAAAATGGAAACAGAATAAAGGAAATAAAAAATGTCTAATCTGCATGGCGTTACCCCAACTGGTGTAGGAAAGTCGGACATGTGCGTTACGCCCTCTGGTGATGAAAGTTCGAGCGTGATTACTGACATGAAAATGATGCGTAAATACTGTTGTAGCCATCTCCATCTCGATCCGTCAATAAAATGGATTGGACCGGACTCGATTGGCTGTTTTGTTTCGGGTATACAATGTAAATAAATTGTTTTTACGTGTGTTTTTTAATTAAATTGTATTTATGTTATATATTTCTCGTATATGCTTATACTTTTAAATGCATCGTTTTTAGGTTAGGTTTAAATTTTTTTGATTTGTCATTATTTGATAGTTTTTCGTACCTCTGCATCGAGATTTCCACTCGAACAGAGTCACCGGTAATAGCAAGTTATATACATTTCAATCGAAGTTTTTTTCCTCCAACTGTTTTTATGATTCCTAGGATAAGCATATTGAATTTGAAGACATTTCTACAAATATAAATGAGAGCGTCAAAAATTATGCCTTTATTCCATAGTTGTTTTAAGCTTTATATTTTTATTGACATACTATTGACTCTTCTATAAATGACGAATATATAAAGTGAATGCGTTTTATGTACCTTCGCAAATGCAATAGGACTTTATCTCACGTCGAAATATAGTCATCAAACGACAACGAAAGTGACATCAGTTGTGTGACGTCACTATCAAAGTTTCACATGATTGGTTGAATTTCACGAATTTTAAGGGTAAGTTATTCCGAAGCTTGATATTAGTTCTGCATTTGGCAGCTGAAATCTCATATCACTTATAAAGAAAAAATGGATATAACATGCTATTAAAAATATTGTTACACGAGATTTATCCTTAGCACTTTCTATTCAACAGAGGAAGCTATTTGGTATATCATAGAACACTATCAGGTACCCGGCGCGTTGTTGCCCCCGAAAAAATAATATTAAGCGCAATCAGTCACTAATTTGGCAACGTTTTATCGAAATAGGATGAACGGTATGGCAGTACATAAAACACGAACAGATAAATATCCTTTTCTACATACTAGATGTTGGGATTCTTTTAGAATTGTAAAATTTGGTATTCTTTCAGAAGCGTTATGAAAGAAACTCTTTATTGTGTCTCGTGACTGGTTTTATATTCATTCGGAATTCTCAAATTTAATTTTAGAAAATGTAATTAACATAGTTTCTTTGAAAACGGATCAAACATAGAAAATATATTTATACCATAAAATCGTTAATATGGTTGAAAAGATAATTTTTGAAAATGAAGAAGACGCAAAATTATTTGTACTACAATATTTTTGGAATTTAATTAAAATTTAAAACTCCCAGAGTTGGTCTCTCCAAAACTTTCTCGTACCTCTGCGAAGGATTTGCATGGCATTTGTGTACTATAGCTATACCATATGAACCTTTCACTTGTATTTAACATTTCTACTGAGTCTATTGTATCTTCTCGGCGAGTCATTTGGAGATGAATCTTTGGTCAATAGATGCGGTTGAGATCCGAATTTTTTATTTTAGATTATTGCACTGTGCTTATAACCATTCCGTAGGTATGAACTATAAGCCAACCCAGTTTTATCGCCATCAGATAAGCGGTTTAGGAAGGCACAAGAGACATGAGACAAACATTCATTTTTAGTTATGTATACAACAATGTTGTCTTGAATCTCAGAAATATGTTTAAAGAGAACAAAATCTTTATTGATATTACAGCGAACTCTTTGCTGGGTAACAGTGACCAATGCACAGCATGTTATATTTCCCTACTCAGAGCTGTGGATGAGAACTTTGATGGCTCCGCTGGTGCTGGAGGTCACAGTTTCGAAAGCTTGATGAATTTCCTGCAGGCTGAAGTGGTGGGTGATGAGCGGCTTGAGGTCGATTGCGCCGCTCGAGACCAGCTCCAGGGCGACGGGAAAGCAATTCAGGTAGCGGAAGACTCCCCGGATGTCCACCTCTCGGACGCTCGCCTCCAGGATCGGGATCCTCATTTCCGGGGATCCCAGGCCGACGCACACCACCACGCCACCGGACTTGGTGATCTGGGGAGGGAGAGAAAACACAAGCGGCTATATCTTCCGAATCCACGTTTTCCATCTTGATCATGATTGGCTACTCTGGTCACGTGATATACTGATGTACCATCCCTCTTAATGAGTAATTACGCATGCGCATCAAAAACCGCTTGCTATATGATATTGAAATGCGCTTGTGGTAGTAAAATTCAAATTGATACTCGCATATATATTTAACTATGGATCAAAAATGTGAAATTTGTGGTGCGGAACTGTATTTAACGAAACATCAATCTCGACTTCATGGAATAAAATCTAGCCGTGTGAACAAGGAATTTCCATGTATTTATAGTGAAAAAAGATTTTCTTTAAAAAAAAAGTCTGTCAGAGCAGAGAGTAAAAATTCATGACTTAAAAAAAATTAAAATATCTTGCCAAGAGGAATTAAAAATTATTCGAAAATATATTTAAAATAATCTCTCCGATACAACGAATAAACGTCATTGTATCACATGACCAGAGCAGCCAATCATGTTCAAGATGGAAAATCTGGATTCGAAAGATACAGCCGCTTGTGAGAAAACAGTGACTGCACTGAAAAATTCGGGCCTCGGTTTGTGGCGCAAGAACCCTATCTGGTTATACAGCAAGCAAATGGCTCGTCTCCGTATAGGGCATACACTTTACCTCATAAGTATCTTATATTAGGCCAAAATCCGTCTATTTGCAACAGCTGCCAAGTACATTTTACTATTTGTCATATTTTAATTGAATTAATGTCCTGTTTATAATTCTTATCGTGCTCAATTTTTTAATTCATCTTCTCCAACATTACAAGACTTGGTGGGCGAAAAATACCACCCAAGCATTTTTAAATTCTTGAGAACTATTGGCTTTTTCTCTTGCATTTAGCAGTTTTTTGATTATGTGGAGCATTCCTTTATCAAGTTCATGTACATTGCATTGTTATATGAATCATTTTCAGTTGCCTTTTTTAAATCATATTTTCGCAATTTTATCTTTACACCTCTGTGTTTTTAATTTCATAAGTGAGTGTGACTTTTAAAAAAAATATCTTTTATCTGTTTACCATTTGATTGGCGCAGTATGGCCAGATTTGGATCTTGCGCCATAAAACCAAACCAAGCAAATGGTAAAATGAAAGCAGAATATTAAAGACAATTGAATATAAAATCTATGATATCAACATAAAACTGTATGAAATATAAAACTTCAACTACTGAAATCAACATGGCAGGTAGGACACATTGGTGTCCTCTCACCCAAAATGAGATGTCTATGAGTGTATCTAGTGTGACCTTTACGGAGTCGTGTCAGTTTGACATCGATCTCGTGTATAGGAACATGCCAAGAACCAATGATAGGTTTCATGGAGTGTAATTTATTATGGATCCAAGAGGAATGAATGAGATGAATTCCAAGAGGAATTCATGTGCCTGGAGAATGCCACCTTAACGTCACAAAAGGGCAGTCCAGTTCTCTGTCCTAGCACTGTCATCCAAAATGGACCGCGGTGGCCTGGTGGAATATAGTGGCCTCTTATTTAGAATATGTTCGATATCCTTATAAAAAGAATTATTTACTGTTTAAAATATATTATGAATGTGAGTGAATATATATTATGAACAGCAGTGAATACATTCACTGAAATGGTAGGATCGATAAAGGAGAAGTGTAAATTGTATTTATTCGATTTTTTATTATGCTTTCCAGCAAACAAATATTCATTTTTAGGCATTAGATTTGTGCACTCTTTTAAAATTATAATACTTGATGTTCTTTCAGAATGGTCATGAAAGAAACTATTTACTGTATTTCGTGACTCGGGCCGCGGTGGCCTGGTGGTTAGGTCTCGGCATCGGAACCGGAGGATTTTCAGGTTCGAGACTCGATTCCACCGAAGAGCCGTCGTGTGAAGGAGTCTTTTGCACATAAAATCCATCGGACCCAAACGTCCTCTGGCTGGTGTGGTGTGGAGAGGTGGGTGCCAGTTCAGGTGTCCTCTGACCATGGTTCAGAAGGATGGAGTCCGTCCCCAAATAGCCCTAGTGTTGCTTTACAACGGGACGTTGATGTAACTAAAAACTAAGCACTGAAAAATTTATCCAGGATGGAGAACAAACAAACGATCAGCCAATGGGACAAATATTAATGACAGGGTGCACGCATTCTCCCCTCACATACTTCTGCAGTCAGGGCCGGCTATCTAGGGGTGTGGTGTGTGTGGCTTACGACTGAGGGCCCTCCCCCAATGTGATGTAGCATTAAAATAGTGTGCTGGGCAATAGTAGCTTTTACATTTACTGAAAGTATACAAGCTTGATTCCATGTGACTGGCTGAGAGTCGACCGATGCCGTTATTAGGCAATAATCGTGGTGATACCAACAAAAAGAGGGGGGGGGGGGTATTTAAAGAAATCCCCTTCAAACATCCCCTTAAGATGCCGCGACTTCTGGGCGCTGAGGCTGGGTTCAAATGGACTTGTAAATCATCGGCTGTGTACTTTTTTTCTGGATCTAGTGTAATATTTTTTATGCGTGTATCTATGTATGTTTGTTTATATGAAGTTGCTCAAACAAAAAGTAAAATGAAGATATATGAAACGATCCACTCCCAGCATTGCACATTGCATGACTGCTTCGCCGGCCATGACGGCAATGAAAAGAACCAAGGAAGAAGTTTACATTCAACAGTCGGCGGCCTTGGAATATATTATATAGTTCATAGAATATATTATAGTCTTGTGCAAATATGCAAATTAAGTAAATAGATTTACTATCACTAACCTCACCTATTAGATAATAACTTATAGTATAGCATATAATAATTTGATAATTCATTCTGCAAACTGCTTGATACGGTTAGATATAACCGTATCCACGCCTCGGAAATATCCCCCAGGGTGTAAAAAAAGAAAATACTTAATAATAATTTTAGTGAGTTATTTCTAAATGTATAACTGTGATAAAAAATTTCTTTGCATTGCCTGTTACTACAGTGTCCAGCGCTCTGTCAGCCAATTAAAATGAAGAATTATCTTCGGACAAGCATGTGTTCAGACCGCTTAAATGCGCTTGCTGTATTAAGCATCGAAAAAGAAATTGCAAAAAATTGTAATCTTTCTGAGGTAATTGATGTCTTAGCAAAAACAAAATCATGCATTAATTATATGTGCTCACAAATAATTAAGGCTCCAAATGCTTCTTGCAACCGGGCCCCTTCATAGAGAAGGCCGGCTCAGTCTGTAGTAGGGCGTGCTTTGTGTTCTGTTATGTTGCGTAATGAAGGCAGTCTGGTTGTGCATTGTGAACCGATCTCCTTCCCAATCTTGGGAAATAGGCAGGGAATCTCCCGTGTCCAGATATTATTTGGATTATCAATGGATGGTGTCTTCTTATTTTCATTTCCGGATGAAAAATAAAGACGAAAGTGACTCTTCCTGTTTTGGACATATACCCTCTGTCAAACCATGGCAGTTTTATTTCTTATCTCATGGAGATTGGGCTGAAGGAAGATTGAAATAAATATGCAACAAAATTTACTCACCGAAACGGCAAGTCTCACACTAGATTCGGCACCACTGCATTCGAGAGTAACGTCTGGGCATCCACCCAGTTGGGACTTAATCCGTGCGATGACGGCTTTAATGTCCATGTTTTTCACGTTGAGCAGGTTTACAGCACCGATCTTTTCAGCAACTTCCAGTCGACTGTCAGAGATGTCTGTGAAAAATACAGGCATATTTTTTTTCACGAAAAATATGTGCATTTTGATTAAATTTTCATTAAGAATGAAATTGTGGCCATCAAGTTGGCTGGAGTCGTGCCAATGTGGAAATTGAATTCCGCCAAGGAACGAACTCGCGTTCTTCCGAGTTGCAGCCGAGTAACATATTCTCTGTACAAAAGAAATCGCCAGTGTTTAGTGGCTGTTACTGGCTTATTAAGATATCACCACAAAGTTAAAAATTTCAAAACCCTTTGTAGTGAGAACCAAATAATTAGTTGCTGAATAAATAGTATCATTTATTAACATTTCCACGTTCAAACAGGGGATGCAGTATGTAAATGAGAGCACTATTTGTCGCACAACGGGTCCCTACCAGTGAGTCTGTAGAGAGACGGACAATTTCATAGCGCCAAGCGTTATGGTGCGCAACGAGCGTGTTCATTCTCCAAGGTCACCAATCTGGCTGGTTGGATTTGTGGTGTCGCGCCAAGGTGGAGATTGAATTCTATCCATGATCGAACTCACGATCTTATGATTTACAACCGTATAACATATCCTCTAAAAAAAGTGATCACCAAAGTTTAGTGGCTGTTACTGTCTTATTAAGTTCTCACCACAAAACTCCCCTACCAGTGAGTCTGTGAAGAGACGAACGATTTTGAATCGCGCCATGTGTTATGGCGAGCGTATGAGAGTTGTTGTTGCGTCAAGTAAGTCTGACGACTTTGTGTTGCTGGGTCAAGTGAGCCTGACGACTTTGCTTTGGTTGCGTTTGCTGTGGGTAAATGGCGCCACGACTGCTGTTTGAATGTTCATCATCCGAGGTCACTAATATAGCGGTGCTGTTGGCTTGAATTGGGCCAATTCTGAGGTTGAATTCTGCCAAGAATCCAACCTGCGATGTTTGGGATTGAAGTTCAGTAACTTATTCATTCGACAAAAGCGAACGCTGATGTCTAGTGGCTGTTACTGGCTTATTAAGATGTCACCACAAAGTTAAAAATTTCAAAACCCTTTGTAGTGAGAACTAAATAATTAGTTGCTGAATAAATAGTATCATTTATTAACATTTCCACGTTCAAACAGGGGATGCAGTATGTAAATGAGAACACTATTTGTCGCACAACGGCTCTCCACACATTTATAAATGAACGGGGGAAGAAAGTGATTTGCTGAAGTCTTCGTGCTTAGTTGCAACCGAAGCATATGCGATACATAATTGTTATAAAGCCACGTTTTGATGATATGAATGACCGAAGCCTGAATCTATACGCACACAAGGAACTCACGTATATCTCTGAAGCTGTGACTTCATCTTTACGTTTCTGAACCTACTGATTTTTTAAAAAATTTCGAATCAGGTGGATCGTAATGCCTCTTTGGCGTAAGTGTTGGCGGAATTGTGCCAATGAGTAGGTTGAATTCCGCCAAGGATTGAACTCGCAATCTTCCGATTCGCAGCCGAGTCACTTATCCACTATACAAAAGTGACCACTGGTGTTTAGTGGCAGTGACTGGCTTATTAAGATGTCCCCACACATCTTTGTTTATCAAATGCGTGTGTTGTTTCCGAATTGAACACAAAGTATCATTTTGTCTTGTGCAGTGCTCATTGGATGGATCAACTAAATGACGTCAGGATTTAGGAGTAAATTAATTTCACTTATATTTTCAGTCAGCAACCGATGTCAGATAAATCATTTTGAGTCATGTTTTCATTCATTAAAAGTTTTTGGAAATATTTATTTTTCAATCATTTGTTGACGTTACGTTATCTATACTTATAATAAAGCTCAATGTGTGTGTGTGTGTGTGTTGGCGCTCTACAGGCCAGACCATTGGACCTACAGCTACCAAATTTGGTACATGTATACCTTGGGTGTCGGGAAGTGCACCTCGGGGCTTTTTTTTCGAATTTTTAATTAGAATTTGAATTAATTAAAATTTAAGCGAAATGTCGACGTTTTTCCGCTATAACTTCCGAAAATATTATTGCACAAACATGATTTTTACATCCATTTAAAGATAAAAAAATTAGCTTTCTAATGCTATCGGTGTTTTAATATATAACTTAAGCCTCTATTTTTAACGAATTTTTAAAGAAATATTTTGACCATGTTTATTTGAGCACGTGACTGGATAAAATAAAAGAAAACAATGACGGAAGTTCAAATAATAAAAAAAAAAAAAAAACTATCATCGTAAATCAAGTCTAAAGAAATGATACTTTTTGCACGTAACTGGATAAAATAAAAGAAACATAAAATGTAATATTTTCTAAAAAAATAAATGCAAAGCAAAGTATTCTCTAATCGTTTGCAATATCTAAATCATTTATTCAACAAATATTCTTTATTCACGGTAAACCTGATTGAATTTAGACAGGATGTGCATTGAAATCCCGATTTAATGGCATATTTCTATAATCGTTCACAATATTTGTATCATTAATTCAATAATTTTTTTCCCATTATAAAATGTGATAGTTTCTAAAAAACAAATGCAAATCCAAGGTTTCTATAATCGTTTTCAAAATCTAAATCATTTATTCAATATTTTTTTTTCCTTTTTCGTTTTCTTTAAAAAAACATATTTAGTATTTGGATTTATATTTAATTTCAGGCCAATCAATGCCCGGAATTACTTCAAGGCTAATGAATATGTGGCTTAATTGAAAATTTTAGGACGCATTACTCATGGCAAACTAGCTGGTCGCCAAAGGCGGCTAGTATGTAATATATCTGTTAGAAGTGCTGCGGAGGACTGGGTAGCCAGTTTTAGGATGTATGAGTCATTTTAAAGGTTCCGATAAATACTTCGCTAGTTCTCAAAAGATTATAAAAGGAATAAATATCTTCAATGTTGCTTATTTGTTGATTTATTTAGATTTTAATTTTTTGCTGAATTTCGTATTTTTTTATTGATAACAGTAACAGGTGTACTATGAATCAAACAGTTACAAATGAACTATTTTTTTATTCTTCAGATTCTTAGTTTATTATTTGAAACTATCGTTTTCAACTGATTCAAAACTCATACATTCATTCATACAACTCATGCATTCATTTAGTTGAAAGTTTTTGCTAGAGTTTATTTTGAGAACAGGCAATATACAGCGAGCGACCAGAAAAATATGGTTAATGTTTGTACTTCAACTAAAGCCCAATTTTGAAAAAAAAAGTTTTTACCTGTAATGCATGTATTAGTTACACCCATGGCTTTGCAGGTTAGGAAATTGACCAGTCCAATGGGCCCTAAGAAAATGGAATAGAGAATTGAAGAAAAAGAAAAACAAAGAAAAAAATCTAATAAAATTTCCAGCACTTATTAAATTCTTTTTTTTCTTTTACTTTACTTTTCTTTCTTTCGTTGTTCTTTTTTTTTCTCTGAAGGGCATAAGACTGTTCTTTACAAAATTCCTATTTCCTTTCTGCCATTCCTTTCAAACTGCTGCTAGGTGAAGACTAAAGGCCTTATCACACGGCGAAATATCGCTCGCACTTTTCGTCAGCAAACGATAACGGAAGGGACGTCGCTATCGAAGTTTCACATGATTGTTGAATTCCGTTTGCAGACACTATTTCCGTCCCTATCGCCGGCATTTTGAAGCTGGTTAAAAAAAGTGGACGATGACGAAAAAACTTTCTTGAGGGTAGACATGTAAAATTGCTGACGAAAAGAGCGGACTCGCACTTTACATGACGGCCAAAAAGTTGGATTAATGAATCGAAATCTTCATTATGCGTGCAAATTATTAAGATTGATTTTCTTCGTATACGTTTTTATCCGTATTTCTTCGAATACATCAAAAGCGACGATTTTTATCCGTGTCTTTTTAATCAGCTTCATGCCTAAAGGAATCTGAGAGCCGGCGCCCTGGCGTAGGGGTAGCGTGTCTTCCTCCTGATCTACGTATCTTGAGTTCGAGCCTCGGTCCTGGCATGGTTGTTCTTCCTCTGTTCCACACCTTCTTTGAGCTGTGCGAACGTGCTCCCCGGTAAAAAGTAGCTAAATCGTACTTCTCAAACTACTCTGTCGTAGTCTAAAGTAGCTAAATCGTAATTCGCTTGCCTCCCCCCCTGTGCAAGCGAATGTGATGCATAAAGTTGCTAAATCTTACACTTGGCCCTAGTTGGCGCAACTGAAAAAAACAAGGGACGCTCATTTTGACTTAAATCTCTGACACAAAACTATCAGAGGGCTTGTAAAGTGCCGAAAGTAATGACAACGAGAACAACAGCAATCATCTCAAACCGCACACAAGCCAAATACCAGCGTGTCTTCCCCGTGATCTGGGCTGTTATTCTATCTGTGAGATGCGTGGATGTGCCCTCTTGTGAGAAGGGGTTGTGCAAGCGAATGAGTGATGCGTGAAGTCGCACTCATGGCCCTAGTTGACGCTGCTGGAACAAGAGACGCTCCCTATCGGCTTCAATCGATTGTCTTCGTACCAGCGGCAAGTGCGGTAAGAAGCAACGACAGAAAGGAATCCAAGCTTACCGGCTCCGCATATGAGCACCGACTTCCCGGCTCCAACCGCCGCCCTCCTGCAGGCGTGCACCGCGACCGAGAGGGGCTCCATCAGGGCTCCTTCGTCCAGGGTCACGTGGTCCGGCAACCTGCAACAGAAATGGAGCGTCAGGGACAAAATATCCTATTCGGATCTTGAAAGCAGAGCAAAGGTTTCTAGGGACGGACAGCGATGCTGTGAATGTAGAAAACGTGAAAATGGCACTCTACTCCCTGAACGTAACACTCCTTTGAAACGTGCGATCTGTGAGGCCCTAGCGATAGACTATATATATATATATAAATAACAAACATTAAAATAATTAAAACTCGTTTCCCGAGTCATCAAAAATAACAAAATTACAAACAAAATTGTTATACATAAATTTGCCTGGGAGCGACTCTTGCTGAAGACTTCAGGCCGGATATTTTTTCGATTGTTTGTAGTTTTCATTCGGTTGTGTTCCTTTTTGCTTGGCTTATTTCGTAAATTTTATATATGTATGCAAACATACATACATACACACACATATACATGCATATACACACAAACACGCCTTAATTAACCCTTAACCGGACGTGCGGTCTTTGAGACCGCTAGTGAGGAGATTTTGTTCACTCCTATTCTATTTTTATCTCCTTTGAACGGATTGACCCGATAGCTTCCTGCTTTGTGAATTTCAATTCACGCGCATTTTTACTACGTGTTTTAGCAGATGTCTTTTAAAAATAATCCAGTTATTTCTTTGAGTGCGGTCTCTAAGACCGCATCTCACTGTTGATGTCCCAGTGATAAACCAGGCTTAGCAGATGGCGCAAAAAGTCCTCGATATATTATCCCATTTACTGATGCAGCAGCGCTCCAGACCCTTTTCAATGAAGTAGAAAGGGATTTCGGTGATGAAGATAGTTGTACAGAAGAGTTTCTCGATGAAAATTCGCATTCAACTGATTATGTTCTGTGTGTTCAAATATTACTAACTTGCCTAGTGATGTTTTTTGAAACATTAATAAAAATATTAATGTACCAATAGCAATATATACAGAATTTATTGGTTTTCTGTACTCGTTCTTAACTTGTATGTTTAAAATGCTCTAGTAAACCGTGTTATGAGAGTCACACAAGTTGATAAAAAAAGGGCCCATTTTACCCATTGTCAATTTGTTTTATATCTCATGTTTTATAACAATCTTAGTATTGAGTCTTCACACGTGAAAATAGTTTTGAAATAATTTCTCATTAATGTAAGGTAAAAAAAAAAACTATCGATTGTCAATAATTCGAATTGTATGTTAGACTTAGACGGATTTGCTTCATGGATGTAAGTTTACAACGAAATCTGGCCTATCGCTTTAGCACCGAGTTCTTGAAATGCTTCTCTCAAGGCGAGCTTTCAACTCAGAGAAACAAAATTCAAAGCTTTTTCTGTTTGTTTGTATCGCTTTCATACTCTTTCCCCATAACTTCCGTATGTGTTTAGGAGTTCGTGTACTTTGTAGTTGGAATCTCTTCTCTATATTATGCATTACTAGCAGGTGCCCGGCGCGTTGCTGCCGCTGAAAAAATACTATTAAGTGCCATCAATCAATCATTGGGTAATGTTTCTTCGAAATAGGATGAACGGTACGACAGTATACAAAATACGAACAAACAGCTATTTATTTTTATGTATTAGATTTGAGTATTCTTTCAGAATTGTAAAACTGTGTGTTCTTTTAGAATGATAATAAAAGAAGCTATTTATTCTCGTGATTCGTTCGGAATTCTCAAGTTTAAAGTTAGAAAATGCGATTAAAATATTTTCTTTCAAAATGGATTAAACACAGAAAACTTATACCATATTATCATCAATGCAGTTGAAAAGATAATTTCGGAAAATGAAGAGGGGGCGAAATGATTTGTTCTACAATATTTTTCGTAGTTACTGCGAAAAACGCCATCATTTAATTAAAATTAAAAACTCCCATGATTGGTCTCCCCAACACTTTCTCACATAATCTGTCATCAAGTTGAGAATGACTTGCATGACATTTCAGTACTAAAGCTATACAATATTAATATTTAACTTCAATTCTACAGAATCTATTGTCTTCGATGAGAGTTATTTGGCGATGAATCCTTGGTCAATAGCTACGGTTGAGATTCAATTTTTTAATTTAAAATTTTAGATCTTTTTACTATCCCTATAACCATCCCTTGGGTGTAAGGAATAAGCTGACCCAGTTTCATCGCCATCGGATGAACGGTTTAGGAAGGTGTAACAGACAAACATTCATTTTCATTTATACAGATTTGTCAAAGATGTGGTTCAAAACAAGTTGGGTTGAATGGAAACTCCACGTGGGAATTCTGTTGACCTCCGAAATTCTTGGGCATGACCTATGAAGTCGCGTCTCACAGGCGGGACCACCTCCCCAATGCAGATGTAGTTCCCACCCCAAGGAAGGATGTTTTTCACCTTTCTGGGATGCGGGGGATGAATAACCCCTAGCATTACGGGAGGGAGCGCAGGTGCCTAGTCAACCCACCCCACAGGAAGGAGCACAGTTTTCACAACTCCATTTATAGATCATTTGCAAGTGATGTTCTTTATGCGAAAGAGGGGGGGGGACCGATATTCGAAAAATTCGTATTCGTATGAAAAATATATCATTCTAAGTTAAGATTTTTTAAAATTATTCTCCTTGTTTATTAAATACTAGCTGGTACTCGAGTCGTTGCTGCCGCAGGAGAAATAATCTTGGAAATATCGTTTGAACTTTGAAACGGTTATCTCGTTGGATGAAGAACGATAGGAAGAATCATATTTGTCGGTAATGATTACATTCATTGAAATGGAAGGACAAACAAAAGAGAAGCATACACGGAATTTATTAAGATATTATTAAAGAATTTTTTAAAACTAAGATGGTTCACAATTATTTGCACTTTAATATTTTCGAAAGTGACTGCAAAAAAAAAACCGCTTAAATTTTATTAAATGTTGAGTTAAAATTTCAAACCTGTAGGATTGGTTCTCCTAACACTTCCTCGCACTCTAATAAAACCATTATTTGAGAGAAAGACTTGTTGATAGATGCGGTAAATAGATCTGAGAATATATTTTACTCTTCAGATGATTATTTTATGCCTCTAACCATCGCGTAAGTGCAAGCAATATGTTGTCGAAGTTTCATCGGAATCGGATGAGCGGAAAGGCAGCGCGTAAGAGACACATAGGCAAACATTCCTCTTTATTGATAAAGATATTTTAATTTTAAAAAACGAATACTAGTGCAAGCTTTTATTTCACAGTCAAAGTTTTAAATGAGTGCTTCTATTATTTTGTCCTATACTCGTATATTCAATAAATGATGATATAACACCACCAATGGAGTAGAAATGTATGTTTCAACTACTTGAAACGTTGTAATTACTTTATTATACGTTTTAAAAGGCGAATATAAGCTAAAAATTGTAAGAAGTGGCGTTACTTGTGACAGAAATCTGCGTCAAAGCAGAAGTACCGGCACATGGATCCATCGCCGACGGGCGTGCGGTCGTACTGGTTGATGGGGCAGAGATTGTACCGGCCTTCCAGGCAAAATTCGCACTTTCTGCAAGGTACAGCGGGTTCAATGCAGATCCGATCTCCTGGTTGAAAGAAACAAACAAATTGGTTATAAACTTACCGATAGATTATTTATCGACAATTAATATATTAATGTAGAATACATGTCAAAATTCAGAATCATATAAACAAGGTGAAATAGGATTCAAATTGCTTAGTGAAGACGGGCGCTTATTTTTGGGAAAAGAAAGCATGTGGTTGGGAACAGTGGCGGACTTCCGAACAGGTGGTTGGAGGCGTGTATCGAGGTGCATAGAGACCTCAAAATCTACTTGGAGTTTTTGATCTACTTAAGTCTCCCTTTTGGTATGATTCACGGAACTTCATCTTTTACTTTTTCTTTAAAGGAAAAAGTGCTCATTCATCGTTAAAAAAGTTAAGGGAAAAGTAGAGTGTGAACTTCTTGCGGAATCAAAACGATGCGTCAGAAAATTCCTTTCTTTAAAATTTATAAGTTCAGCATACTTCCTCATCACCCACTCTTTACTATTCGCACTCTATAGCACATTTACCGGGATTCTCAATTTTGATATAATAATGGAACTATTTCCTCGAAATCGTGAAGAATGAAAATCATTAAGGAACTGAATGACTTTGCTTTAAATTATACATACATGATAAAATACAAAATTCATTGGTCTAGAAGCAATAATAAAAAAGTTACTTAGCATATAAAATGGTTCGATAAAAGATATCTGTACAAATAAGAAATAAAAGCTATGAATGCCTTTCAATACATAATGGTACCACGAAATAAATATTAAGATAAAGTTCAACTAAGTTTATCTTGCTACTTTTTTTTGTAAACAATAGAATTTACCTCAGAGGGGCCTCAAAATATTTCAGCGCCTGTTTCCTCGTAGGACCAAAAATAGGCACTGGTTGGGAAGGAAGCGATATTGAATGTCGAATATAAAAAAAATGTAATAGAATGGTTTACCAGAAAATGCGGAAGGTTATATATATATAAAACGGATGTGTGGACGCAAAATCAGGCTGAATTTGTGTTTGTGGAGAAATAGTTACGATTTACCACTATTGAATGGAGCGTATGAAGGTCTCAGAGTGAAAAAAAAACCTGAAGATAGTCAATAATGATTGAAGTCCAGTACTGATGGTCATCTCAAAACCCTGAAAGATATGTTAACGATTGATAGTTTCATTCCCACTGTTTGGGAGTATGCAGATGGGGAGAGAGAAAGCTATTGACTACCCCGAAAGGAATGTTAGTTTGATGGATCGGTCAACGTAAGGATGGACCATGCTAAAGACAGCAGTCGACCACTACAAATCCTGTCGATGCTGCTACGTTCAGTGGTGGCGGGGTGGTCGGCCGTATACAAGAAGACTGAATTTGTTAATCGCAGTTTGGCAACACCGACTTTGTTCCGCAACATCAACACGCGGTTTGATTAGATTTCAAGCGAATGCTTTTGAAAAATTAAAGTACAAAATTTTTTTACAATGAGAATAAGTCGTGCCGTATCGATTTTAAAATGAAATCGTCAAAAAATATAAAGACAGGGCGAATAAAAATTCTCATGAATCAACCGTAAGAAGATCCAGTCGTTCCAAAGGTTCAGTTTTCGAGTGTACTTTTTACCTTATATTTTTTATTTCTTTTATTTTTTAAAATCCTATTTCGGAATGTATTGAATTTGAGTATAGCTGCTTCCAAACAATTTTTTTTGTGTGTATTTAAATATCAATTTTTTTAGCTCTGTTTTTGAGGTATAGTTTCCATATTTGAAAAATGGTGAGAAAAGTACCATTTTTAAAAGTTGTTTCTGTGGTCAGTGCATATAAAAATACAAAGATCGTAATGCAATATTGATGAAGACTGCAGAATTAAATTTCTACTAATTTTTTTTTTTACTCAACAGAGAATTGTAAAACGAAATAGCTTTTTAAATTAATTTGATTTTTTACTCTCCCTGCATATTTATAAAATTGATTCGTATGAATGCTGTTATCCAGAATTTCAATCTAGAAATGTCGAGGAACCTCTAAAAAAGACCCGAACAAAAATAAATAAAAAGAAAATGTACCTGGTTTTAAATGTTTCACTTCGTCTCCCGACCTGACGACGATTCCGCTGGCTTCGTGCCCCAAAACGAAAGAATCGGTGACGAGCAGTTCTCCGATCCTCCCGTCCCTAAACATGTGCAGATCGCTGCCACAGATGCCCACGGCATGGATGGCGATCAAGACTTCTGTGAAATACGAGTTATTATATACACTGATGGAAAAAAAATCCCAACACTATCAAGGAGCTGTGCTAGATAAACGAAATTTGCTAGGCGTGTTTATACATCTGAAAGATGACGTCGATTCAAATTTCGAGCTACGCGCGTCAGTGTGACGCTAGTAGCAACACTATGAACATGCAAATGAGGTTTGTTTTAAATAAGCGCTGTAAGGTTCGTGATCGTTATTTACAGTTGAGATTTCACGTAGTGGGTTAATGTTAGTCAAGGATGCCTCTGAGAAGACGAAGAAGCCATTATCAACAGCTCACTGAGTTTGAACGAGGTCGTGTTGAAGGGCTACGAGAAGGTGGGTTTTCTTTCCGCGATATTGCTGAAAGACTTGGCAGGAGTGTATCCACTGTGCATGAGTATTAGCGGAAGTGGTCAAGGGAAGGTACTGCTGAGAGGGAAGACCGTTGTATTCGGAGTATGGCTGTGGCTAATCGTACTGCGTCTGCAGCTGAAATTCGAGCTGCAGTTGGCACCACAGTGACACAACGAACTGTTACAAATCGGTTACTTCAAGGACAGCTCCGAGCCAGACGCCCTGTACAGTGCATTCCACTGGCTCCAAACCACTGCCTTTTGCGACGTGAGTGGTGTCAAGCTAGAGCTCATTGGAGGACGGAATGGAGATCTGTTGTGTTTTCTGATGAAAGCCGGTTCTGCCTTGGTCGCAGTGATAGCCGTTTGTTGGTTAGAAGTAGGCCAGGTGAACGCCTGCTAGATCACCAGATCTTTATCCAATCGAGCACGTATGGGACATCATTGGACGACAACTCCAGCGCCATCCACACCCAGCATTAACCGTCCCTGCATTGACCGGCCAAGTGCAACTGGCATGAAACTCCATCCCACAAACTGATATCCGACACCTGTACGACACAATGCATGCACGTTTGCATGCTTGCATTCAAAATTCTGGCGGTTACACCGGTTACTAATGTACCAACATTTCACATTTGAAATGGCTCTTCTCGCCAATGGCTCTACCTGTGATGTTGATTAAAAACTTTAATCAATTAAATATGGTACCTAGACAAATGTATTTCTGAAATTTCATTACTGTACAATAATTTTTTCTTGGTGTTGGGATTTGTTTCCATCAGTATATATATATATATATATATATAAACAAAATAAGCCAAGCAAAAAGGAACACAACCGAATCAAAACTACAACCAATAGAAAAAGAATCCGGGTTGAAGACTTCAAGACTTCTTCAAGGGTCACCCCCATTCAAGGATTCAAAATAAGGGATTTTTTTCTGTGAGAGGCCTCGGACAATGTCCAAAGTTATTGACCCCTCGTGACACGAAAATCCTCCAAAAATTAACATAAAAGAGATACATCAATTTAAATAGCAAAAACCACAAAAACAAAGCAACATTAACAAAATTATCAAATAAAACAAAAATATTCAACCAAAATTAAAACCAACCAACCAATTAATTAATTTAGAAAACAAAAAGAGAAAGAACTTACAGGAAAAATTTCCCCATATTACCGAACTGCCATTCGAATTATAAATACAGTGTAAATAAAGATAAATGTAGTTTATGAGCATCATCTATTTTACTAAAATTTTAACATTTTTTAAAATTAAAATATTGATATTGCAGTAGCTTTTGGAAAAATCGTTATTGTTTAAATTTTTAATAAAACTTTTTGTTGCTTTTAAAAAGGAAATTTTGTTATTACAAATGGTTTTAATTTTATTAAATTATGAGCAAATAAATTCAATTTCATTGTCTTTGAGTTAAATGAAAGCACAAAATAAAATAATTCTCAAAATATCGCAAACAATCTCTAGGTCCCCTAAAGCTGTGGAATTCCTAGGCAATGCTCCACTTTCCCTTTAAATAATTCGACACTGACAATTGATATGATAGTCGAGAGTAATTTTGACATTGAGTATAAGCCTTTGGTATCTTTGTCCCAATTGAAAGCATGTCTGCTAAAATTAGTCCTCAATTTTTTGGTCAAAGAGGGTTAACAGATCCGACTTACAGTTTTCGTGAGGTTGTGCTTCAGTGCGCATGTGATAAATTCGAATTTTCTCCCGTGAGAACGTCATTTGCAAAAAATTCTATCAAAGCCTCCCTTTAAAGAAGGAAGCAATATAAAAGCCGCAGTAGACGTCAAATGGAATTCAACGAGCATTTACATAAATCCACCCTATTTTGCAGTAATGTGTACTGACGGTCCTGTTTAGGAGCTGGGAGGTTTATGCAGTCGGAATCTCCATTCATAAATATAGAAAACAAAACTATTTACGAAACTATTGACAAATTTACTTATTTGGTGAATATTTTCAATAGAAAAAATTTGGTGAATATTTTCAATAGAAAAAATTTGGTAAATATTTTCAATAGAAAAAATTTGGTGAATATTTTCAATAGAAAAAATTTGGTGAATATTTTCAATAGCCGCAATAAGCATAATAATGCTTATTGCGGCATCTAAAACTCCATTGTCTCATTTGTAGTATTTGTAGTTTGGTGCTACACGCATGAGTGATATGAAAGTAACATTTGAAGTCGACATTTTTATTTCTCAATCGCATCCCATCTCATCTCATTCTCAACGACGAGGTGCTCGTCATTGAGGATGAGTCGCTTCCGGTATGATGGTTGGATCTCGCCAACCCGGTGGGGTGGAGGATCTGGTACCACCCATCAACGATGGGATGTTGTGATGTCATAAAATTTTATATGAGCGATTTGATCTTTAAAAGTTTTTTATGAATAACGTCACAGTCGGACAATACACACAAACATAAAAAATTTACAAAAATAAAACAAGAATTAATTCATACATTACACTATTTTAACTTCATTTCCATAATCATCATTTACATCCATAGGCACACTAACACCATGCATCAATTCGAGACTCGATTCCACTGAAGAACCGTCGTGTGAGGGGGTCTCTTTCACGTTCAATCTGTCTGTGTCAAACGTCCTCCCGCTGGTATGGTGTGGAGAGGGGGGTACCAGTTCAGGTGTCGGCCTCGTCATCTGACCGTGTTTCAAAAGGACGAGGTCACGTCCCAAAATGGCCCTCATGTTGCTTCAAAACGGGACGTCAAAATAACTAAACAAAACCAGGCATCAATGCCTTTCGCTTCAACACCCTACACACTACATTTATTGCCAACTAGCTCCACTCTACCACTGAAATGACACACGAATACTGTCAATCACCGTCAATACCTTTGCGTCCTCTATCGGCTGTGAAGGCAGATACTGGATCAATTCGTTATAGACGTACTTCCTACGCAGCGACCATTCTTCAGGCTAGCCAAGCGTTCCTCCTTTCATCCCTCTAGCGGTTTTCTGGGTTCCTTTGATGCCTGTCCTCGAGCATTTTTTGGTAGACTTTTTTGGAATTCGGCTCTCAACGAGGAGGATTGTGCCGTGGCCAGTGATGGCCTTTAGAACTCAACCACAGTTCTCACCAGTGTTACTGTGGTCCTCTCATTCAGTCTTCTTTTTCTGTCTGCCTTCAGGTGGGTCGGAGAGTCAGTCGAATCTCTCAACCTACATTCATTTTCTGAGGACCCGCTTGAGCTCCACTTTTTAATGTCTCTCCAGAATCAACTACCTCACCTTTTTATATCAAAGCGAACAACAACATTCAATTCCCACCTGCTGTCCCGGTTAGGCCGCGGTGGCCTGATGGTAAGGTCTCGGCTTCGGAAGGTTGCAGGTCCAAAATCCGATTCCACCGAAGAACCGTCGTGTAAGCGGGTCTGGTGCACGTTAAACCCATCGGGGTCAAACGTCCTTCCTCTGGTGTGGAGAGAAAGGTACCACCTCAGGTGTCTTCTAAGCGCGGTTTAGAATGACGAGATCCGTCCCAAATCAGCCCTAGTGTTGCTTCAAAACGGGACGTTAATATAACTAAACTAAACTTGTCCCGGTTATTCTTTCCCTACCCGAGTACAGAATTTAACCAGCTCAACAACTTAAGCCTAAAAAATGAATGTTGTGTATTGTTTCATTTTTCTTGAAAATTCAACACGATTTGAAAGAAATTATGTAATCAAATGATACAAAGTGTATATTTTGGTATTTTATTTTAAGGTATCTGACTACTTTACAAACACTGGTTACAGACCCCATTGGGCAATATTTTCAAATTGTTGTTTCTTGGAGTTCCTCTGAACGAAACGGTTTCTCTTTGCTAGGAAAAGCCTCATCCGGAGTTACATATTTTTTCAACTAAAATTTGTCTTTCTCAAACTTTTAATTTTCATAGAAACTCTCCGCCGTTAACGGGAGATCTCAAGAACTAATAGAGGCAATTACATAACAAGCGCATGTCTCAAATGATATGGATAATGAAATGAACCAAAAGTTTTAATTGCTGTTGAAATACCTTTCATTCAAAGGTGTTTTTAGAAAAAATTAGTTGATAACTAATGAAAAAAATATAAAAAGATGCATATATGTGGTAATACCGCAATCTTATTTTTCTTTGTGCATGCGTTATAGAATATGATGATGAACGAAATGACCTAAAAGGTAAGAAAAACTTTGAGATGCAAAGAAGTGAAGGGGAAAAACTTTGCATCTCAAAGTTTTTCTTACCTTTTAGGTCATTTCGTTCATCATCATATTCTATAACGCATGCACAAAGAAAAATAAGATTGCGGTATTACCATTTTGTGTAGAGTGTTAACCGATTTGGTTCAATTTGATTCAAATGTACTACACATTTTCCTATTTCTCAAAATATATTATATTTTCAAATAGTTTTGTTGTATTTGTAGTATTTTAAAATACATCTAAAAACCGAAGTTTTAAATAGTTTTTAAAAAATAGAATTAAAAATTTTTTTTCCTTCGAACGTAGAGCTTAAGAGTTTCAAAATGATGTTTCAAATATTTGAAGCACAGTACTGCTTGATATTTAGAATTAAAATCGAATCATACCATTTGGCAACGGTTGTGGCACCTTCCGATTTTCCTGAAAGAAAGAAAAAAAAAGGTCATTTGCAAAAAAATGCACTACCTGAAACAAAGTACAAATAAAAAAAAATTTTTTTGATGACATTTTATTTATTAAAAATTATTTGTAATAACTTCAACTTGCGGGAACTTTACTTCTTCATCCAAATGAATGATCAAAAACGAATTAATCCAAAAATGAATGTGCACTTTATTGATAGAAGTAGCCGCCTTTGACGACAGCGAGTTCGCACATCTTAATGCTCTTTTAAATATTTTATGTAACGTCTTTTAATAGCTTCTTCATCCAAATATTTTAAGCTTCAAATTTTGATAACGCTTGCGCTTTCCAAAACACTCTCTTCGCTCGCCATTGGCGCTATAAAATCGTTCGTCTCTCAACAGATTTTGGTGGGGGTGTATTGTGGTGACATCTTAATAAGCCAGCAACAGCCACAAAAGAATGGTGATCACTTTTGTACAGAGGATATGTTATGCGGTTGCAAATCGTAAGGTCGCGAGTTCGATCCTTGGCAGAATTCAATCTCCACCTTGGCGCGATACCACAAATCCAACCCGCCACATTGGTGACCTCGGATAATGAACACGCTCGTCACTCGCCATAACGCTTGGCGCCATGAAATTGTTCGTCTCTCCAACGACTCACTGGTAGGGGAGTAGATTAGGATGACATCATAATAAGTCAGTAACAGCCACTTAACATCGGTGATCGCTTTTGTATAGGGGATATGTTAAGCGGCTGCAAATCGTAAGGTCGCTAATTCCATCCTTGGCAGAATTCTATATCCACATTAGCACAATTCCAGTCAATACTATCGCCACAAGGCGTTATTTCAACCGATGATGTCGCTGCACTCTTTTAAAAACCTTCTATAAGAGTAAATCTCGGAATTTTAGTTTAGGTTACTTATTATAACGTCCTGTTTTGAAGCAACACTCAGGCTATATTGGGACGGTCAGGAATTTCATGACATTGTTATGATTTGGAGATAGGTAGGATTGAACTCGCGATCTTTGGGCTCGCAGCCAGATAACATGACCACAAAACTCCCACAACAACTTAATAGAAAGAGAGAGAGAAAAATAATTGTACTAAATCGTGATGTGGCAAACAACATTTCGTCTATGAAGCTCAAACAAATACAAAAATTCTAAATACTTTTATAAATGATTCAGAAATAATTTATGAAGCAAATTATTTTAAAAGCATTTCTGTCAAAAATGTATAATAATTAAGCATTTTTATTTCAGCCAATGAAATCGAGATCGATAAAAGCATTAAAAGTTCACATCATTGTATGCTGATGTAGAGATTTAATTAGCGGCCATTACCATTCCACGTTTATTTTTATCGTATTGTAATAGATGGCACCATAGGTACTACTAATCACCATAAGTTTAAAGCTTAAGTCATGTGACATCAAATTTTAGCAAAGCGAACTGTGAGCATTCGCTCGACAGGCAGACAGAGACAGTGGATCATTCGTTTCGATATCATGATTATTTAATACGCTACGACGGTACATAGATTTGCCATGGGACACTCAATTAGGCTTCACCCTTGGTGTCATCTAAAGGTTATATTTTTGTCTCTAATGTAAAATAGCCTGTCTTAATTTTTATGTCATTTTTTAAAATTTCCTTTGCTGTAAATAAATTTATTGTTTGTAATTAAAAGCTTCATCTCTTTTAAACTAGACACTGATCTAAATGAGACTGAACCATCCATTCCTACAATTTTGATACTGAACAGAAAAATCTGAACTATCTTCCTTTATCACATTTCTATGTTGCCGGCGTCCTGGCATAGGGGTAGCGTGTCCAGGGTGTACTTGCCGGTTCTGGCATGGTTGTTCTATCTGTGAGATGTGAGAATATGCCCACCATGTTAAGAGTTGCTGCGCAAGCGAAGCATGAAGTTGAACTCTTGACTCTAGTTGGTGCCACTGAAAAAACAATTGACGCACATTTTGGCTTAAATCGCCGACAGATAACTACCGGTGGGGAAGTGGAAGCTTTATAAGGCATCCTCAAGATTGAGTGATCACTTTGAGTCTTGTGGTCATGTTATCTGGCTACGAACCGTGAGATAACAAGTTCGATCCTAGCTATCGCCAATAGCTACACATCGCAATGAGTCGTGCCTAGACGGAGGAAATTTTTCCTAAAAGTGAATAAATTCGTATAATAAATACTCAAACTGCGTTCAGCTATCAGAAAATTCTATATGACATCCAACGTATCTGAAGAGTGAACAGAAACTTTTCCGAATTTCTTTTAACAAAGGTTAAATAACATCAGAAATACTTTGCTAACATGTAAATTCTTTTAATTCCGTATATGATATTACTATGGTTATATTTTGTATTAAAAACTTCAAATATAATTCAAATTACTTTTTATGATCTATACATTTTTCTCAAAATATTTTTTTAAATCATAAATGTATATATCTGCATAAATAAAAATGAATGTGTTGTCTGTATGTATGTTATGCCTTCCTAAACCGTTCATCCAATTGCGATGAAATCTGGTCAGCTTATTACTTACATCTAAGCGAGGGTCATAGGCATAATACAATCATCTAAAATAAAAAAATAGAAATCTAACCGCATCTGCTTACCAAGCATTAATCTTTAAATAACACACCGAGGAGATAACAGATTCTGTAGGAATGCTTAATAAAAATTAAAGTTTAATTTTGTATATATTGCATTGCTCAAAATAGCTACATTGTATAAAACTATTGTACGCATATGCCCAGCAAGTCATTCTCAGAGATTACGCAAGAAAGGTTTTGGGAGACCAATCCTGGGGTTTTGAAAGTGTAATTGAATGTTAGCGTTTTTCGCAGACACTTCCAAAAATATTGCAGTACAAATCATTTCGCACCATCTTAATTTACAAAAAAAAAAAAAAAAAAAAAAAAAATTTTTTTCAATATATGAATCATTTCATGGTATAAATACATTTTAAATACATTTAAAATTAAAATGAATTTTGAAAAGAAACTATTTTAATCCCATTTTCTAAAATTAAATTTGAGAATTCTGAACGAATATCAAACGAATCACGAGTTGCAATCAATAGTTTCTTTCATCTCTATTCTGAAAAAACACCAAGTTTTACATTTCTAAAAGAACACACAGATCTAATATATAAAAATGAATATTTGTTCGTATTTTATACACTGTCGTACCGTTCATCCTACTTCGAGAAAACATTGCCACAATATTTATAGATTGCACTTAATATTATTTTGTTGGCGGCAGCAATGCGTCGGTACCATCTAGTATATATATATATATATATGTATGTAAGCTTAATTTCCTTACCAAACAAATTTTTCCTTTGCCTTTCAACACCACCGATAAATTGTTTGTTGCCATTTCCGAAACTTTAAAAATTATAAAAATAATAAATACTAATAATATAACTAATAGACAAAGAAGACAAGAATGCCTGATTGCTTTTTCTAGGACACCAAACGATCATTTAGCTACGCGAGTGGAAAAGAGGCGTCAAAATCCAGATAAATAAAGCATTATCTGCCTGGAAATTGCTTATCGATTTATCAAAATTGTCTGATGATAAAAGTAATTGTTTCTGGGAGGTGAGATATGAATTTTATTTCTCTAAAATCTCCTTGATAAAGAACACAAAGGGAAAAGAAGTGAGTGAATGAAAGTGAGGTTTATTGGCGCAAAAACCATTTTTGATCATACTGCGCCAAATGTATGGTGCAATTAAAGTAAAAGGTACAATTCATAAACGTGGTAATTTAAAATTCGATATATAATCAAATACAAGATGGATTGTATCACAAAACAACGAACATTTTAAAAATGTTCAGGAATATAAAATACTTGGTACAAATATTAAAAAGCGTCATCATAAAAGTCAACATGAGACAGTTTAGTTTAGTTTAGTTATATTAACGTCCCGTTTAAATCAACACGAGGGCTATTTTGAGACGGCCCTCGTCATTTTGACCTACGGTCAGATGATGAGGACGACACCTGAAGTGGCACCCCCCTCTCAACACCGCACCACACCAGCGGGAGGACGTTTGGCCTGACAGATTTAACGTGCAAGAGACCCCCTCACATGACGGATCTTCGGTGGAATCGAGTCTCGAACCCGAAACCCTCCGGTTACGAAGCCGAGACCTTACCACCAGGCCACCGCGGCCCCTCAACATGAGACAGTTCATTCGACAAATGTCAATGTATCAAAATAAAAGTAAATTTATCAGTTTTTTTTCTTCTTCGCTTTTTCTAAACTTCGATTTAAAAGCAGGATAAAATTTTGAATTAGCAACTGCTCTACTGGTAGATTTTATAGACATCACCTATAAAATCTTCGTCAACAGATTCTTCAGGACGCCAACAATACACGCCACGGATTCTTCTGCATCTTGAATATCAGGAAGCAAACTGTCTGTCAAAATCGATTCTGATACGAAGCTGTCGATTTGCATTGTTTCTTGTGCATTAGTTCCACTCGTGGCTCTAAGATGTGTATGAAAATCTACCTTCTTGGGGCTTTGCTAAATTCACAAAGGGAAGAGAAGGAAAATCGCAAAGTTATTTATTACCCTCGAAATTCTTATAAAAATGGGAATAACATTTAGTTTAATGAAACTGAAAAGAATTTCTAAAACGTGGTGAATTGGAAATGGAGAATCGGAATACAAATATGGAGAATCAGATGTAAAATCGTAAAAGTGGGCATCAATAGTATTATGATATGTTTTTAGCGATGGAGAATGACACACAACTTTATCCATTAAAAAATAAATATTTAATTGATAATTCCTAAAGCACTTTAAATACTTGATGAAATAATATGCCGTACATATTAATGGTTTACCGAACTCAAAGATTCAACTGCAGCAAAATGAAATAAGAAAATGATAACATTTGCAAAGTTCCATCTGCCAGTTATTTCAAAATAATAATAATTTCCTGCCTTTGCAAAAGTAGAATGCACTTGAGCTGTAAGAGCTCCTATTGCCAACACCACATGTTATTACTCTGTCCGGATCTGAAGAATTCCAAAACGGCAGACATATTTGTGGCGATGGTGTTGGCTAAAATTGTGCCAATTTGGAGGTTGAATTTCGCCAAGGATCGAACTTAACCATTCGTAACTTAAGTCCAGTAACTTAACCATTTAACTTAACCAAAAGTGATCGCTAGTGTCTATTGGCTGTTACTGGCTTATTAAGATGACACCACAATACTCCCCTACCAGTGAGTCAATATAGACGAACGGTTTTATTGCGCCAAGCGATATGGCGAGCGAAGAGAGTTGCTGCTACGTCAAGTGAGTCTGACGACTTTAGCTTTTGGTTGCATTTATTGCGGGTAGATGGCGCCACGACAGCTGTTTGAGTGTTCATCGTCCGTGGTCACCAATGTGTGGCGATGGTGTTGGCGGAATCCTGCCAATGTGTTGGTGGAATTCCACCAAGGATCGAACCTGCGATGTCTGGGTTTGAAGTCCAGTAACTTAACTATTCGACAAAAGCGAACGCTAGTGTCTAGTGGCTGTTACTGGCTTATTAAGTTGCCACCCCACAATAATTGTGGTTTTAAAAATTAAAATTTTCAAAGTCACAAATTCGTAGTAAGACATACTGAAGCGTATTTGATTTAGGCATTCGATGTGGAATATTAATAGAATTATATTATTCCCATAAAAAATACTTTAACAAGAACAAGTTTTTCAATCAAAACGACAGTAAATTCCACTAAGGAGATCTTTATTTTATCTATTTGTTTCATTTCATTTTAAACGTGATGATGAGTATGAGCAATCGTATAGATTAAAACGACCGCACTTTGAAGATGAATGGTATAAATCTTTAAAAATGCATCAAGCGAAAATTTCTCTAAACACTAAACCGATAACGTGGCACCCCTTGCATAGTTGGATTATTTCTCTCTAAATAATTTTCAGTGGTTCAAGAGTGATTGGCTGTCGTTGCATGGTATTGTGGCGGGTGGTATTTTTGGAGTTGCGCCAATGTGGAGATTGAATTTTGAATTCAGTTGGGTCGAACGATAAAAGGGGGAAAGTAGCAGGATGTAAACATCTCAACTTTGCCGCATATGTGCCCCCGTTTACTACTTTCCGGCAACCATTCGTGTGAGATCGGGCATTGCTTCTTTTGACTAGCAGCCACATTGTTGGATAGTGTTGGTTGGGATTGTGCCAATACGGAGATTGGATTCCACCAAGGATCGACTTCGCCAACTTCGAACTTACGATTTGCAGTCATGTAATACAGCCGTTAGACAAAAGTGATCACCCATGTCCAGTGACTGTTACTGGCTTATTAAGATACCGCCACAGTATTCTCTTTCTGTACTTTCATTATTTGTGACTTTTAAAAAATTGCTCAAAAGCACTTTTCATTGATAAATCTGATATAACTATGCACACTTCAAAATACTGAATGATTTTTAGAATGTTTTTATGCTGGGATATCCTTTGTCAGTTGTGTAGTGGAAAAAAGAAACCGCCAATCACAATGTGTATCAACTCGTACAATCAAGTCAACTTGAAACATTGTGGTGGATGTAGAAGTGTTAAAGATTCGAATCGCTTTCTCTTTCTCACGCAAATAGAAACAGAACGTGCAAACAAAACACTTCATTCAAGGGACACTCGCAGAAGTGCGTGAACACCTGTTTCCTAAGGATTCAAAATGCTGGCGAGCCTTTCTAGTGCTCAAAAAATACTTTTGAAGACATCTCGGAGAACTCGTCTCCCATAGCAGAGTTTTTTTCAATTATTAGATAGAGAGGAAAAAAAACTGAATTGGAAGTTGAATATAAAACTAATCTTAGAGTTTACCGTATTGCTGCATTGATACCAAACGTTCCAGGGTTATGTCGCTGGACTCATAATCAGGAGATCGTGTGTTCGAATCAGTATGAATTATATATATATATATATATATATATAATTCATGCTTATTTTCTTATATTATTTATATATATATCTTATATCATCTCATCATATTTATGGTCGGGTGTCGCGTCAGAAATTCTCAAAGCTTGGAGACCATTTGACGAATTTTGGCGGCAAACTTGGCGAACCTTTTGCTTGCAAAAATAAATAACTTGAAAATTTTAATTAATTAGTTGATATTTGAAGAAAAAAAGCTGTATTAACATCGAGTTCCATCCAGTACAAGTTTAAAAGAATGTATTTGAACTGGGGTGGATGAATAACAAGTATTTTTATTAACGACTGAAAATTTGAACGAGATATATAAATATATATAAAGAAGAGTGTGAACAAATAGTAGGGGTTGAAACAATCTACTTTTTGAAAAATTCGAGTAATCTAAATCTTTTTTTAAAATTTTTACAAAAGTGAAAAAAAAAAGCATTAAAAAAAATCTTTTCAAAATCGACCGATTCTAGTGAACGCCGATTCTAGTGAAAAAGAAAAATCTTCAACGCCGATTCTAGTGAAAGAGAAAAATCAACGATTGATGTGCACAATTCTATTCAAAATTTGTCTCTTTCATTAGATAAATAAGAGACTGATAGCAATCATTTATCATACTTTTAGTTTAAAAGATATTGCAAATTTAATAACATCACTTTATTCTTTATTATTTATACCTTAGTAACTTCCTCAATAACACTACTTTGAAAAAAATGATCTGATGTTTTCTCTTTGTGTTTTCCTTGATTATTTCCTTTAAATTTCATTTCGATCTTTTTTTCAATTTCTTTCTTATTTAAATAAAAAGCTTAGGGGGGGGGGTTAAATTTTCTATGAACAAGAATACAAGAGCCGGCGTCCTGGGATTGGGGTAGCGTGTCTTTCCCGTGATCTGAGCTTCCCGGATTGGGCATGATTATTCTTCTGTGAGGTGTGTGAAGGCGCCTTCCCCCCATAAGAAGGCGTTGTGGAAAAAAAATGTGAAGTAGGAAGTAACTAATGTCTGTCCATCACAAGAACTCTGCCAGGCGATCGTCTATGTTTACGGCGGGCGTTATAGAAACCGGTTATTGATATTGATTTCTTTATTTGAAAAGTATACTGAAAATTTGTCTAAAAAATTGATTGCGGGGAACTTTGAGTTTCATTATTTTTTAAAGAAATATATTTTACAATTCAGTACTTTATTTTCATCGAGAGTATTGAATAATTTCCTTTAATCTATTGATATAACTCAGTCATCTCTCATCACAATCATTGTCAGCATAAAAAGGCGAGGGACCGTTGTTTTAACCTTTTCTTCTAAGTGTTAAACAATAATTATGATAAATTGTATTTATAGTTTTAAAAGAAAAAAAAATTACTTTGAAATTAAAAAGAGCGATTCTATTACGCTATATAAAAATATTAGGGTTTAGATCCATTTAATTTCTTTTCTGCAATAGAATGAGTGTATGTAATTGTTAAGAAGTAATTTTATTAAATTTTTATTGCGAAATATTATTCAACTATATTTTATGAAGAAAATATTATATTATCAGCCGGCGTCCTGGATTAGGGGTAGTGTGTCTTCCTCGTGATCTGGGTGTCCGGAGTTTGAGTCCCGGTGCGGGCATGGTGTTATTCTGTGAACTATGTGAATGTGCCCCTTCGTAAAAAGGGGTTGTGCAAGCGAATGTGTAGCATAAAGTAGCTAAATTGTACTCTAGGCCCTCACTGGCGCTACTGAAAAACAAGGGACGCACATTTAGGCTTAAAATCGCTTGTCAGTGACAAATGCCATCGAAAACAACAGCAACATTATATTATTAGTAGCGCATTTCTTATTTTTTTTTCAGTACAAAAAAAATAGACCTATAGTATTTAGGCTTATTTCCTTGTCTTCCTGTGCTTATAATAGCTTTCCTTCGAAGATATGATTCCAATAATCTAAAAATTTAGGCACTTTCATGTGAATTGGAAGGATTAAAGTATTAAACGAGATTTCTTCTACTCAGGTGCTCTGATTGCGATAGTTGAAAGGTGACAGATAAGTATTCTCAAACGGCATTGCTGGGTTTTGAATAGAAATGCGAAGGAGTGAAGAATTTTCAACCCCGAGATGATAAAATGCCTGCTGGAGTTAGTGGATCGTTTATTGCTTCGAGCTCCTGACTACTGACAGACATTGAAAAGAAAAGCTCATTTATCACTCTGTTATTTGAATTGAGAGAAATAGTTTTCCTTGAAATAATTATATTTCTTTTTCAAGGCGGGGGAAACGAATAAATGGTAATCTGGAATATAAAAACATTTACCTCGTTTTTTGTAGAATAATGTAAATTGATGTCGGGTTTATTCATTTGGGCTCCTTTAAGTCCGGGACATCTGGCACAAGTCTGAATGAGCACTTGAATTATTTTCAAATTCAGAATTCTTTTACATATAAACTTTGCAAAATTAACTATACTACAGAAAGCTTGTTCAGGTTGAAAATAAGTTACAAATCCATGTTTGATTTTTAAAAATCTAAAAATTGATAGTATGGAAATCGTTTATTTTGAGTTTCGGGAAATTTATACAAATATTATAAATGTGCAAGTTTGGATTGATAGATAGATGTTTGTAACTCAATCCCTCCAGAAATGCCGAACGGAATGGGATGAAATTTAGCACAAAGATAGATTATAGACTAGAACATAGACTACTTTTTATTTCGGTTCATGGAGTGGTTCATTTTTTGATTCATTCAAAATTAACTTTCGAATCAAAGAGCTGAGGCCAAATCCCGCTAAAGAGGAGTAAGGCTCCAGTTTTTTTTTCCCAACAGTAATCAGAGTAGGCTTAGCGAGATTTTGATCAATTATTTCAAACTATTCTATTACTTTTCTTTGTGTTTGATGTATTTAAAATCAAATGTTATTAATGAATCGATTTTCCGGATTCACTCTGAAGTACTTTTAAGAGAAAAGAAAACGGAATAAAGGAAATAAAAAATTTCTAATCTGCGTTGCGTTACCCCCACTGGCTTAGGAAAGTCAGGCATGTGTGTTACGCCAACTGACGTTGAAAGTTCACGCGTGATTGTAGACAACTGTGTTTCCATTAAAATTAAAAGTTTCAAAATGATGTGCATAATATTGTTGTGGCATGATTGTAGACAACTGTGTTTCTATTAAAATTAAAAGTTTCAAAATGATGTGCATAATATTGTTGTGGCTATCTCCATCTCGATTCAGCAATAAAATGGATTCGACGGGACTGGATTTGCAGTTTTGTTTTATTTCGGGTACAAAATGTGAATAAATAATTTTTTACATTCGTTGCGTTTTTTTTAAAATTAAATTGTATTTGCGGTATATATTTTTCGTAAATACTAATACTATTAGATGCATCGTTTTTAGGTGAGGTTTAATTTTTTTTATTTGTCATTATTTGATCTTTTTTCGTACCTGTACATCATAAATTTCCACTCGAACTGAGTCGCGGGTAATAGCCAGATCTAGCACAATTTCGAAAAGAAAAAAAAAAAAAAAAGGAGAGACATTTTGTCTCAAGGTCGCTGAGGAACTGCAGCTCTCGCAGCTCACTGTCTCCTCGATGGAGAAGAAAGTTTGTAACACGAAACGAGAGCAAATACTCAACAGACGAAACATTTTCGACACGCGCGCACTTTTTCCCCCAGCTAAATAAAGTTCTTGTTTACCGAAAAGGCACTCTTCACGTCACCACAAATGCACTTGAGTGAATTATTCATCGGAGGAAAGTGCTCTTTACGGAAACTAACACAACTGTATCGTTCGAAAAAAATAAATCTGTATAAATAAGAATGAATGTTTGTCTGTATGTCTCTTATGCGATGTCGTAAATTCAGATAAAACTTCGAACTACTTATTGCTTGCACTTACTCGAAGGTTAGAGACATAATACAATCATCTAAAGCAGGGGTGGTCAAACTTTTGGGATCCACATTATACTACACCACATTTAAAAAATCGAAGGCGGTCTACCAATGGCAGAGCTAAATTAATGTAAAGTTCATGTTACATATTTATTTTCGGTAACAAGAAAAAATGGTAAATTATCTAATTTTTCTAAAAAAGACTTAATATTTACAAAATAAAAATTTACTGACCAAAATAATCAAAGTATTCATATATCAAAAATTGGCCATCCTGCTCACTTCGTTTAGTTGAAATTTGGCACTGTATATCTGCGACAAGTTAATCATATTGTGGCTGGAATGAGCTTATTGCAATGCGCAAACAGGAAATTAAATGTTCATCTGTTAAACGCGACCGATGTTTGGTTTTTATGGCGTTCATCGTTGAGAAAGCAGATTCGCAAAGATACGTCGATATGATTTCAAATACAAAATCAATGTGTACGTATTTGGAAACATTTAATCAGAAATTAGTTTAAAAAAATCAGTATCGCTAGATGTTCTGGAATTAAGAAATATGTCGCATCTTAATTTAATAGTTTCGTCCTCAACCGTGACTGATGTGGTATCTATTTAATGTCCTATTTTTTCAAATACTCCATCAATGTTGACATTTTTGTTAAATGGAAATATCATAAAAATGAGTATTTCTTCCAACCTAATTAAGTCAGCGAAACTTCTCTCAAATTCTTCAATCAAAACATCTAAGTGTTCGGCGAAATCTTCGAAGTCTCGGTTTGGATTATGGATGCACTCTTCCTTCATGTTTTTGAAGTTTCTCAATTCATGTTTTCTTAATTGAGACGCAGACCTTTTTATCGTTTTTTTGAAAGTTTTAATCGCGCTCATCATGTCTGTTAAAAATTTATTCTTTCCTTGTAGATTCCGGTTTTAGTCGTTAAGTTTTGCAGTGATATCGCAGAAAAAATCTAGTTTCATGAGCCATTTCTCATCTTCCAATTCTGTCATGTGCTCGCCCTTCATTTGTAGAATTTTTTTTTATTTCTGTAACAGAATACAGAATCTTTTTTTAAAAAAGCATCACGGCTTAGCCACCTCACGTCTGTGTGAAGTTTCTTTCAAAATCGTCCGAAATTGTTGTCCCTGCAGACTTCTTGAACGAATTGAAATTGATGATTTTAAAAGCAATTTGCATTCTATCATTAGGCTTTAGTATTTTTGAACATAATACCTGTTGATGGATAATGCAATGATAGCTGATAAAACTGAGAATTTCCTCATCATTATAAAACAAATTCGATTCCCGACCATTGCTGGAGCTCCATCTGTTGTTTTAGAGACCAATTTATATATTGGAAATCCTGTCTTATCAATAAAGTTTTTGAATGAATTGTAGATATCTTGGCCTCTTGTTTGTCCTTTCAATGGAATTATAGTTAATAACTCTTCTTTTGAAGTCATATCTTCGAAAACCATTCTCACAAAAATACATAACTTTGCAATGTCATTAATATCCGTGGATTCATCAAATTGAAGTGATAGGAACTTAAAAGCTTTTAAATCGTCATTTAATAAATCATCCAAATTATTATTCAAAGCTTCAGTCCGTCGCATCAGAGTATTGAGCAACAAAGAAATATTATTTATTAACAATATTATCTCAGATTTCTTTTTTTTAAAGTTTGTTTTAGGTTTGAAAGCAAACTGTAGTAAATTTTTATTTTAAATAATTCATTAATTCTATGTCATAAGTCATAAATTAAATTGTTAATATCCTTGGTCATTATCAGGGTAGTCGCGCGGACTACTTAAAATGTCTTCGTGGTCGACATCTTGGTCACTCCTGATCTAAAGTATAAAAAATATTTTCAAATCTATTTACCGTATCTATTAACCGCCAAATAACTCGCCAAGGAGACGCGACAGATTCAGCAAAGATGCTAAATTCAAGCTAGACATTCATATTTCGTAGCTATGGTGTGTAAATGTAATGTTAGGCCTTTTCTGACGTAATAGTTTTCTTAGAGCCTGTGTGTGAAAGTTTTAGGGGAACCCATCCTATAGGTTTGAAATTTTAAATAAACAGTTAATAAAACTTAAGCGTTTTTTCAGTCACTTCCGAAAATATAGTACAAATATTCTTGCAGCAGCTTAGTTTTCAAAGTAATATCTTTTCTACTATGCTAAAGATTTTATGGTATAAATATATTTTCTATGTTTAATCCATTTTAAAATAAAATATTTTAATCACAATTTTTATCATTAAACTTAAGAATTCCGAACGAATATTCGACGAATCACGAAATACAGTAAATAGTTTCTTTCATGACCATTCTGTAAGAACACCAAGCATTATAATTTTAAAAGAGTGCACAAATCTAATGCCTAAAAATGAATATTTGTTTGTAGAATAGCATAATAAAAATCGAATAAATACAATTAACACTTCTCATTTATCGATCCTTCCATTTCAATGAATGTGTTCATTGCAGACAAGAAAATAAATATCCTTCTTCCTATCACTCTGAATGAAACAACGCGCCGGGTACCAGCTAGTACTAAATAAAAAAAAAAAGAGTGTTTCTGGTGTAAGAGATAATCCCTTTTTATTCATTACGACTGCTTCGTTTCAGTTACACTGAGTTGCAGTCTTTTTAAATCATTAGATGATGGTGACTGATACGATATGTAACAGAAAAAAAAAATCAGTCGTCGAGAATCAAAACAACTATTGTAGGCAGAGTGCAGTGATTTCCATAGATCAGATTTTGCGATATCGTGGAACATATTTCGATTCATAATGTATTTTAAACAGCAGCGTCTATTTGCGACTGAAAGAACGTGCATGCTTTCAGGAAATAATATTCTGTGAGGTAAAAAATTGGTGAAAATGAAGAGCATTTTGCCATCAAAGAAATCAAATGAATTTCTTTTTTAAAAAGAAATCCATTTTAATAAAATTAATTAATTTTTCATTATTTTTACACAGTTTATATTCCATGAATTTTTTTGTTTATTTTCATTGCCACCGAAAAATAATAATATTAAGTGCAATCAATCAATAATTTGACTATATTTTTTCGAAATAGGATGAACGGTACGACAGTATATAAAATACGAACAAATATTAATTTTTATATATCAGATTTGTGTGTTCTTTTAGAATTGTAAAGCTTGGTGTTCTTTCAGAGCGGTAATTAAAGAAATTAGCGTGATTTGTTTCATATTCATTCAGAATTCTCAAGTTTAATTTTAGAAAATAGGATTAATCACGTAGTTAATTTTTAAAGTAATTGGTCAATAGTTTCTTTTAAAATTCATTACATAATTGAAAAGATAATTTTTAAAAATTAAGAAGGTGCAAAATTATTTGTGCTACAATATTTTTGACAGTTACGACGAAAAACTCTAAAATTCAATTAAAATAAAAAAAACTGGGTTCGTATCCCCAAAACTTTTTCGTATAATCTGTCATAAAGTTGTTATCTCTAAAAATGACTTGCATGGCATTTGCGTTCTATATCTATACAATATAAACCTTAAACGTGGATTTAGCATTTCTACAGAATCTATTGTCTTCTCGAATCTATTTCACTACGGGGCGTTAGTATAACTTAACTAAACAAACTCCCCCTCTCCATCTAAATGCACTGAAATTTTAATCATTTGCGTTTACTCTTCTTCTTGAATACATCTTGCCACCCCGCCACCACTGAACGTAGCAGTATCGACAGGATTTGTGGTGGTCGACTGCTGACTTTAGTGTTGTCCAACCATACATGAACCGATCCGTCAAACTAATATTCCTTTCGGGGTAGTCAATAGCTGTCTTTCTCCCCACCCGCACACCCTCAAACAGTTGGAATGAAACTGTCTATCTTTGACATCCTGTCCTTCCGGGTTTTGAGATGACCCGGTACCGTCAGTACTACTCTTTAATCATTATTTGCAATCTTCATGTCCTTGCTTAACTTTGTGATCTCCATACAATCCGTTAAATAGTGGTAAACCATTCCAAACACTTGCATATACCAACCTCTTTTTTCTCTTGTATGATTTTGAAGTTAGTCGGATCATTCCTTCCTGGTGTTGCAATCTTAATGGTCAGCAGTGAATATGCAGCAGTGCACTTCAGCAAGATTGAGCTGGGATTCGGAGCCAGAAATGATCCTGTTGAACCTTCACTGATTCCTATGCCACTGGGTCATCGTGTTTTTTGATGCTCCTTAAGCAAAAATCCCGCTTATAGCGTGTAAAGTAAAAACCAAAAATTGCTGATTGAATGAAGAATAGGTGACATCTGTTTCATCTTATCCTAATTTATCATCTTATCCTAATCTTATAAGCCAGACAGAGTGTGCTGAAAATGCTTGACCCCATTTATGTTTCTGCTTTGCGATTTTGCAGTGGAGCATTTCGCACTTCACATGTAGAAAGTCTATACGTTGAGTGTTCCGAGCCTTTTCTAGAATATAGACGTAAATTGCTTACTCTTCGTCATTATACACGGATGGAAAAAAAATCCCAACACCAAGAAAAAATTATTGTACAGTAACGAAATTTTAGGAATACATTTGTCTAGGTAACATATTTAATTGATTAAAGTTTCAAGATCACAGGTAGAGCCATTGGCGAGAAGAGCCATTTCAAGTGTGAAATGTTGGTACACTAGTAACCGGTGTAACCGCCAGAATTTTGAATGCCAGCATGCAAACGTGCATGCATTGTGTCGTACAGGTGTCGGATATCAGTTTGTGGGATGGCGTTCCAAGCCTGTTGTACTTGGCCGGTCAATGCAGGGACGGTTAATGCTGGTTATGGATGGCGCTGGAGTTGTCGTCCAATGATGTCCCATACGTGCTCGATTGGATAAAGATCTGGTGATCTAGCAGGCAACATGTCGACACTCTGTAGAGCATGTTGGGTTACAACAGTGGTATGAGGGCGAGCGTTATCCTGTTGGAAAACACCCCCTTCAATGCTATTCATGAATGGCAGCACAACAGGTTGTATCACTAGACTGACGTACAAATTTGCAGTCAGGGTGCGTGGGATAACCACGAGAGTGCTCCTGCTGTCATACGAAATTGCTACCCAAACCATAACTCCAGGAGTAGGCCCTGTGTGTCTAGGCCGCAGACAGGTCACTAGCAGGCGTTCACCTAGCCTCCTTCTAACCAACAAACGGCTATCACTGCGACCAAGGCAGAACTGGCTTTCATCAGAAAACACAACAGATCTCCACTCCGTCCTCCAATGAGCTCTAGCTTGACACCACTCACGTCGCAAACGGCAGTGGTTTGGAGTCAGTGGAATGCACTGTACAGGGCGTCTGGCTCGGAGCTGTCCTTGAAGTAACCGATTTGTAACAGTTCGTTTTGTCACTGTGGTGCCAACTGCAGCTCGAATTTCAGCTGCAAACGCAGTACAATTAGCCACAGCCATACGCCGAATACGACGGTCTTCTCTCTCAGTAGTATCACGTGGCCGCCCGGAACCTGGTCTTCTTGAGGCAGTACCTTCCCTTGACCACTGCCGCCAATACTCATGCACAGTGGATACATTCCTGCCAAGTCTTTCAGCAATATCGCGGAAAGAAAACCCACCTTCTTGTAGTCCTACAACACGACCTCGTTCAAACTCAGTGAGTTGTTGATAATGACTTCTTCGTCTTCTCAGAGGCATCCTTGACTAGCATTAACCCACTACATCAAATCTCAACTCTAAAAAACGATCACGAACCTTACAGCGCTATTTTAAAGCAAAACTCATTTGCATGTTCATAGTGTCGCTACTAGCACCACACTTACCCGCGTAGCTCGAAATTTGAATCGACGTCATCTTTCAGATATATAAACACGCCTACCAAATTTCGTTTATCTAGCACAGCTCCTTCCTAGTGTTGGGATTTTTTTCCCATCAGTGTATTAAAATTTTTTCTCTTCTTGAACATCCGTTTTTTAAATATAAACAAAGTCAGTTTATAACGCGCTTGCAAAATGCAAGACCTTCCTTCATTTTTCACCAGAGCCATAAATATTGAACGCAACTTGAACTTGGATAAGACACACTTTATGCACCATGCAAAATATCTCAGTCCATGAAGTTTACAAGAATTAAAATCCCTTTAAAACATTCGACAAGTCTAACACAGCTCCAACAATTTACCAGCAACTTTTTGCACAACATCGGGAAGTATACCAACATTTCATTTCTGTGTTCACAGATGGTCCAGAGGGCTTTTCTCCTACTTCATTTGCTTGTGTTTTTTATCGATTTTATCATCTCATTCAAACTCCATCCGTCATGTTCGGTTTTCTCTGCAGACATATTTGGTATCTTATATGCCTTATCACAAATTTCTAATGGAACCCCCGACAATTATGTTATTTATTCAGACTTACTGAGTGCATTGGAGTCCTTAACATCACTTAATCGTTTCAGTCACGCATTAACTTTATTGATTTACATGATAGTCTTACATGCAAATGTTACCCACTCCTATTCGGATGGGTTCCCTCACTTGTAGGTATTCCTGGCAGTGAATTAGCTTACGAGGCAGAGAAATCAGCTACCAATCTTTTAAATGACCATGTTCTTTTAACGACATCAAGGGACATAGAAACCCTTCTAAATTTAGAATGGCAAACACAATGGAACAGTGAAGAGGCAAACAAGCTTCATTCTATCAACTATTCAATCAACCCATTTTAAATAGCAGAAAATTGGATACAATTATTATCCGTTTAAGAATGGGCCATACTAGATTTACACATAGGCATTTGTTGTTGGAGGAGCCCACCCCTCGATGTACTTTAGGCCACTGCCTTTTGACAGTTCGGCACATTCTGATGGAGCACTCATATTTTGATTCTTAACGAGTTCAGTGTTTCCATTCCCCTCGTTTTGTTTTAAAAGACATCCCCCATAAAGTGCCTCACCCTCAACTTTTTACTTTTTAAAAAATGATTGGTTTCTATGAGCTTATTTAGTATGTTTTTCCCATCTTCTTTTAATGCTTCAAATCTATGTGGCAGTTTATTTGTGCATGCATTTTTTAAATCTTGAATAGAATATTGAAGCAGAGATTTTGATTAACCTTTTAAAACGTTTTATGAACCCTATGTTTGCATATACCTTGTGATTAGTGCTGCATTATCAGAAGTGATTTTTGCGCAAGAAAACTACATTAAACTCAAACTCAAACCCTAATTTTCTACGAAAGACGACAGATTAAAAAAAATACATTTCATGTTAATTGCTTTTAAAAAAGTAACATTTATATTTATTGAGTAGGCTCCTTTCGGGTTCGAATCTAGATAAATATTTTTGAAGCCTTTTCAAAGAGTGAGCACCCTTCAGGAAATATTTCTAACGCGCTAGCTGAACAGAAATTCGTACGAATCATTCGAAGAAGAGGACGCTTTATAAGAAATTTCTAGATCCCTGTAAACTGATAAAAGCTCAAAGAATGTATCGGTTTTCCTTTTATTGTTGCGTGAGTTACAAGGGGTAATGAGTTTAACTGGTTTTTTAAAAAAAATTTCTGAATTCTGTTAAACTAAATACATTTTGTTAGCTATTAACGTTAAAACATTTTTGTTGTCTACAACTCTGGAGTTATATTCAAGGAAGAAAGTAAAAATATTGGGGTATTTTTCAAAAAGTGCTTATCTTTAATCCTAAATGAAATAATAATGGGTAAGTTACTTAGTAGTTTTGTGTTCGCAGAAGTATTAAAATGAACTGTAATTATTCCAAGAATTGTTCTACAGAAATATTCGTCCGTAATCTGTTTTTTTTTTTATTTCGTAAAACGTTATTTTAATTATTTTAAGGTATCCGATTACGTTAAAAACGCTGCTTATACACTGCAATGGCGATTTATTATTGTTATAATTATTTCTTGTTGTGCAAACTTTATTTCTTTTCAAAACAGTTTCTCTTTTCTAGGAAAAGGAAGGCCTGACCTGTTATCCAGCGTCACGTAGTTTTTCAGCTAAAATTTGTCTGTAACGTCAATTTTCTCTAATTTTCATAATTCTCCACCATTAGCGGGATATCTCAAAAACTAATAGAGGTATTTACATAAAAACTCTAGCGTGTGTTTTAAATTATACGGACAATGAAAGGAATCAAACTCTTTATTATTGGCGAAACACTTTTTAATTTATAGCTGTTTTTAGAAAAAATAAGTTGAGAATTTTTGGAAAAAATGCATATTACAATTTTTACCCATAAATTCTTAGCATATTAAGATTTTTTTCCCTAGATTTTGGTTCATCTCACTCATCGTTACATTCAATAACTAGTGCACGAAGAAAAATGGGATGACTGCATTTGAACTATGTGTTGAATTTTAATCATTTTGGTTAAATTTCATTCAAACTTACTACTAATATTTCAATTTCACAAATTATATATTTTTAAATAACGTTTTTGTATTTATAATGTTTATAATTGACAATACATCTAAAAACCATAAATAGTTTTAAAAAAATCAATTTTTCGAGAAAGTTCCTTCCAACACAGTCGGATACCTTAAGCAACTTTTTAGAAAATAAAGTATGTAGCAAAATTCATGCAATCATTGATTAAACTATTACTATGGAAATGACGCTATCATTTACTAGAAGAATGAATGAACCCATTTAAAATGTCAAATCTCAGTCATTACTTTTATGTGAATGGCTTAACTGTAAAACGAAGTAGCATCACATGGCTTGTATTTCATCAAATTCACTCGTCAAATATATTGGGGAAATTCAAGTGGAAGAAAAGCGGTATTTTATTGCGACAAAAGCAGACTAAAATTTCAGTTCTTGTAAACCAGACTTCATTCAAAGGAGAATTTCGCCAAAAAGATTTGTCCATGATGTATTTTATAAATATGGCTGCGTAAATTAAGCAACTCTGTATGCAAAAGAAACGTATCTGTGGGAGCAATCTTTCTACTGTAACTTTAAGGGAAGCTGAATAAGGTGCGCTCTTTCATTTTGCCCAAAATGATAAGCATAAAGTTGAAATGTTAAGATAAGCGCATGTGTTCTGATATGTAATAAGGCTCTCGCATATTTTAATGATATCTTATGACGTTTGTAGCGTAGAATGTGCATCATTGACCGACGCAGTTTATCTCATTCTGTTTTTTTTGCCTTAAAATTATTTCCGCGATTATTAAGTGGCTCAAGAATATAATTTTTGTCATTGTCAATTCCATTAACAATATTTTTGGCTGCCTAAAAATAAAGAAATTGGAATCCCGCTAAATGACCAATTTCCTCAAATCTTATTCTCGGTGAGAATTATTCATTAAGCATAAAGTTTTCCACAGAATCGATGTAAATTAGAACAACGCATTCCCTTTGGTGAAAAGAAATAATTCTAAATTTATCATTTACTAGCTGGTACCCGTATCTTGTTTAATTTAGAATATTTATTTTCTTGTCGGCAATGAATACATTCATTGAAATTGGACGATGCATAAAGGAGAACCATAAATAGTATTGATTCTATTGTTATTATTCTATTCTACAAATATTCATTTTAATGTATAAGATTTGTGTATTCTTTTAGATTGTAGAGCTTGGTGGTCTTTCAGAATGATCATGAAAGAAACTATTTATTGCATCTCGTGACTCGTTCCATATTCGTTCAAAATTCTCAAATTTAATGCTAGAAATGCGATTTAAATAGTTTCTTTTAATATCGATTCAACATAGAAAATAAATTTTTCCGGAAATCGATAAAAAAATATAACTTTTGAAAAGATAATTTTTTGAAAATGAAGATGGTGCAAAATCAGTTGTACTATATTTTCGTGGCTGCAAAAAATGCCAAAATTTCATAAATGTTGAGTTAAAACTTTAAACTGATAGGATTGGTTACCTGAAATTTTCTCTCGTACTCTCTAATAAAGCGATTACCTCAGAGAAAGCCTTATGTTGCATTTACATACAATAGCTACGAAATATTAACGTCTGGTTTGAATTTAGCATCTTAACTGCATCTATAGTCGCCTTGGAGATTTATTTTGACAATCCTTGATTAAAAGATGCGGTAAATAGATACGAAAATATTTTTTATATATTAGATGACTGTTATGCCTATAACCATCTCATAAGTGCAAGTAATAAGTAGTCGAGATTTTATCGCAATTGGATGAGCCGTACGGCAGCTCATAAGAGGCATGCATTCATTTTTATTTATATAGATAACTTTCTCCAAGGTAACCGCAATTTCTCTTTCAGGTCATTTCACAAGAGGAAGTGATGTGATTATGGATATTGCAAGTCTCATTCTTCCAAAGTTTCCACTCAATTTGACAAAGTGATAATTTAGTTCCAAGATGATTTGCAAAAGGAACGCCATGGCTATAGTGTGCTGGTTTCGGTTGGAGGGCGATATTTTCTCCCGAATTTCCTGATGTCGCAACGCATTGGACTGACCAGGTATGTCTGCATAATTGGGGTTACATTAAGTGCTTGGGGCTCACTTTTGTCGAATATTCAGATATTATATATTCTTCCCCATTCTTTCAGAATACTAGAAAGTTAGATTTGAATGTCTTTCATGAATTTGTGAGATGCAGAAACTTTTTTAAATAAGAGTCTAGAATGTAGAGAAATCGAACACCCATCCAAAAAGGAATAAATCTCAAATGGTAATAAGTGCATCCTCTCAAACTAAAAATGTAAGTCGAATATTTTTTCCTGACGCAATAAAGTATTTAACAAAGGAATCTCTCAAACTACAGTTTAGTTGCAATAATTTTCGAGATTGTTAATTTAGAGATCAGCTCGTCCTCTAAATATCGATTGTAACTTTGTCAAAAACCATTCAGTTAAGCTCCGGTGTAGCTTTATTTCGGGGTATTTCAAAGTCATATGGACTAAATCGAACTCGCTGACAATTCTTCAAACTTTCTTCCAGTAGAATATACCGTCTGAAATGAGTAAACACTAAAGTAATCAAATTTTTGAATTCAGGCTGTTATTCAAACTTCTGTTTACGAATTGACGTGGTGAATTTCAAATTGCAAATCCTTCTTAAAGTAGAGAAGTTTAGGTTAATATCTTCAACTACTCAATCAAGAGATGCATCAGTGTTTTGAATAAAAATTAGGTTCGCAGATAATTCTTGATGTTCGGGGTTTTATCGAATGCAAGATGGACCAAGATGAGGAATGAACTGTTAGTTCAGGTATTAAAAATAAAAGCATGACCAAAATTTACGCTATATATCGAGGAATATCCTTAATATTTTGAGAAATTATGTGTTAAATACAAATACATTTTGGAGATGCACACTGTACAACGAAATTTTTCTTTCGGACAGCAAAGTGAATTGGATGAAGTCGGAATAACGATATTTTTTCGGTGATTAGTTCTTAACGATAGAAAGGCAACGGAAAATCGAATCAAGTGAGGATAGGAACTAGGAATGTTAATGATTCTAATTTTACTGTTCATTTCAAAGGATATTAAACGACGTTATTTTTTAATCAAGCTTCAGGTACTCCTCGCTAATTCGTATTTGGAAACCCTCTTTCGTACTGAAATTGCCGATAAGTACCCTAAACATTCTCTTGCCCTTTGAAATAAAACCTTAACTCGGACAAAGAATTATAATGTCATAAACAAGTTTCATATAAATTATTTTGCTTTTCCATATTAGTATACGTCATTAAGAATAATATTGGGTTATTTTAACGTCTTTCATATGATCTACATTAATATAATAAATTGTTTTGCATTTGGTATTTCTGCATCTTATTTGTAGCCTTTGAACGTTTGTCATTTAAGTGGTATTATCTAGCGTCCTCTTTTAGTATTGTCTCTTAATTTACTTAAATCACGAATTCTTGTACAAGCTATTACAAACTATTGAAACATTTCAGTCGAGATGTTGAAATAATTCGAATTACCGAAATGCTCCTTGAAATAATTTTGCCCGTGTTTAAGTTTTTTTAATGCCATAAATAAGTTTCATGTAAAAGTTCTTTTGCTTTTCCATATTAGTCAGTGCCATCATTCTTAATCTTTGCTTGTTTTAGCGTCCTTCGAGTAATCTACATGAATGAAATAAATGAATTATTTTGAAACTAGTATTGCTGCCTTTTGATTGCATCATTTAAGGGGAGAGCAATTTAATTAGCACTATCTAGATTCTTCGTTTATTATTGTTTCTTAATTTAAGTAAAACACGAATTCTTGCACAAGCTGTTACATAAACTATCGGAACATTACAATCAAGTTGTAATTCAACCATTTTCCGTGCCATGTTAGTTTAACTTTAAAATTTTATTAGCTGGAATTTAGAAAATTGGTTTTTGTATTCCACTGATATGAGCACAAAGAAAGCTGGAATATTGTGACCGAAAACTTAAAACGGTAAATTACAGGAATTCCAAGAAAGAAACGAGGATATTAAGGTATGATTTCAGACATAATGGTACATCCAATCGTATCTGTTCTAAAATTTTACAGTCAAATCAATCTCGCGTTTTTCGATACAAATAGCGCTTCAACCTAAAATTTGATTTCTCAGCAATTTATAATGATCGTAATGAATCTTAACATTGTTCAGGAACATTATCGAGAATTACTAGATGTCGGGTGTGGGCAATGTGACCCCTACTCTGAGGAAATTTAATATTTAAATGCATAAATTGAAAAACGGAAGCGGTACAGAATACTGTTAATTAATGCAACATATAAAAAAATGAACAAATCACATATTCGGCTTTAATTCAACGTGTTAGTCAGAACTAGCAAAAAAACAGCTGGATTCGATATTTTTAAATTCCTTTTTTAACTTTAGTGCAAAATACTTGGTCTTCGCGCTACTATGTGGATGCTGACAGGCGCTTTAGTATCGGTTGGAGATGCATTATGTGAATCGGAAAATATTTGTTAACGTGGATCACGAAAGACCTCTCGACTTATGTACGAGCATGATTCGCGGGATGAAATTCTTGTACTTGGTCTCGAGAGTCGAAGTGGGCGCCGAGTCTAATTCGCGCAATGTTTCTTTAGGTAGTGGGTCGAGAGGCAGTTTTGGGGAACTTGAAACCATTCAACGTGCGACGAAGTATGCAAGCAACAATCACCATGCGTTATGGACAAGATACGGTGTCTTGAACTAGTCATGATATCAGATACTGTAAGCAATATTAGGTATTCAGATTATGTCAGCAGGGTAAAGTGATTGTAGGTGAGACTGAGGATGGAATAGGAGATGTAGATGTTTATAACAACCATGAACTCAACGTTGAGCAGACGGCTTGGGTAATGAGCGTTTAAGCTGTAGTTTCGTGGGTTGTTATTAGGAGCGGGAAATGCATGAGAGTTGTGGTAATTAATGTACGAGGCGTGGGTCATGAGTGCTAGTTCTTGGGGGCGATCATGAGTGTG
>JAPMOQ010002440.1:121836-134354 GCA_026543055.1 Argiope trifasciata | reverse complement strand
TGAGGATTGTGGTTTTTAGGGTGGTGCTGGTGGTATGGGTAATGTCTTTGTATGAGTTGTGGTTTTCACTTTGGTGCTGGAGGTGTGGGTATTGCTTGTGAGTGTGTGTCTACATTGAGAAAATGGAATATGTTGACGGTAAACAGGGCCGAATTTGTGTTGTGCAAGGATTTGCTTATTAATCCTTCAATTCCTTAATGTCATGTTGACAACCATTAAACCAATAGAAAGTGAGGGTGTAGGCGGCGATGAGCTTGAAACGTTGCTTTGCGGTAGGAAATCAAGGAGAGAATGCTTAACAAAATGATTAGGCGACTCCGAAATAGGTTTAACATTAAATCGCATATTTTTTATAAATTAAAAAATCATCTAGAATTTCAATTCTATAAATTTGATAGTTATATATTTATACCCGATAGAATAACCATTTTTTTTATTTCGCAATTTCCACTTTACATAGGAATAGGCTCGAACTGGATTGAATATTAAAATTAATTGATTGTTCCGATGCTGTTCGTTTCGTGATATTTCGGAGATTCTCTCGGAATTAGAACTGTGCTCAAATCGATAGTTGAAGTGCATTATGATTAAAGAATGATCGAAATTCTTCATAGTATAGTAAGTATCGACGAATGACACTCGAATAACATACTGATGAAAAAAATGAATTTGAATTCATATTGCGGTGAAATGAGATTTGGTTTCCAGTCCCCGGTTTACTGCGTTTTCTTTGGGACTGAGCTCGGTATAAATAATCTATTGGCTAGTTAAATTTTTTGTAATGTCCAATATACAAATTTTAGGTATGTAAAAATATGTACTATGTTTATCTAAATATTTAGATCTATATGTATTTAAAAACTTGATCTAAACTTTTTTCGAATTATATTTTCTTATTCGTAGAGTGACAAATTCTTCACGTATTGGAAATTAACAATTTATTCCAAAACTTCTACATTGCGTTTGAAACCGGACTTGTTACTTTTTAAATTTCAGCTAGCTGTTCTTGCCATCTTGGCCAGTACTAAATCCGCGTATATAATCCTAAATTATGAAGCACATCTAACCACCCTTTCCTACCCCCCGTCAATTTTCAACGTAAAATCAACCTATGATATGAACAGTAAAGTTGGGAATGTCGTTCTCTTTCTATATACGAATTTATTCACCTAGTTTGACGTTATAGCACCGGACAGAAAAGTTCGTTCGATTCGTGCACGTGTATCAATTAATTCCTGAAGTGACTAGATTATTCGTTGTAAATTATTGTAATTCGAAATTAAGGGGCTGAATCTATTTGAGCAATCATAGGTCCAAGAATTAGAAATAATTTAGTCCATTCCATATCGAAATTCGAAAACGGAAGTTTGAATGTTCTCGTGTGCTGAATGCATAGGAATTCTAATAACCTTTTTGAACTGAATGAAACGAAGTAATCAGCTAGATCAGAGTTAAGAAAGTTTGGAAATATAATCGGGATAATTAAGCACTTAGCTGTATTTAAAGACAATATCTATTTTGAACGTACATGAAAGCAGGCAAATTTCGAATTGCACTTCTCTATCCTTTGATTCATAAAAAATAACTTATCCATTTCATTAAGCTTAAAAAAAGTTAGTGCAGGTTTAAGGCAAAGGCGATTGTTCCATTCGAAAGAAAGTTTTCTTATTAAAAAAATTAAGCGTTGGATAATCTTTGTAGTTCCTGGTCTTCCCAAATTTAAAATTAAGCAGTAAATTGCCAGCTGTCTATTCGTATATTTTTAAAATTCCTAAGATGCATTCAAATCTGAGCATTCAGTGTTTTGTTTGAATACAGAAGAAATGTCTGAATATTCTACAAAAGTGGTTTTCAAGTAGCGAAAGTGCCGCAATTATGTGGATTTTGTTTGGTATAGTCTAATGATATAGGTAAGAGCCATAGTGATTATTTTCTTGTGCCGTTTCTGAAAATTGTCGGAAAGACTATTGAATTAAAAATAAGTTTCTGAGGTTAAAATAATATTGGAGATCATTAAACTGCCTCATTCATATCAGGAATTTTGTGGTGGACTCGTCAGAATTTTTACTCTTTTAAAAGAAACGCTACCACACAGAAATTATCAACGAAAACAATCCTACAGTTATTAGATCAACTCTCAGTACACTCTTCAGATATTTCATGGAGCTATTAAAAAGCGAATTCCTCTATCTGTGCAATGACAGACGTCTAGGCTCCGAGCAAAAATTGTGACGACAGCACCCAACTGAAGCGCCTGGGAACTTTCTCTCGGTTCCGCACAGAAGTAGTATCGGTAAGTCATGCTATTTATAATTGTCGTATCTTCATAGATTTCGTATATCATAATTTTTAATTTCTTTTCAGGCACTGAAAGGGTTTGAAGCAAGCCGTCAAGGCACAACAGCACGGTACAGTGAGTTGCAGGCGCACCATCGGATTTTGGAATTTTCGATGTATAGTAATAGTAAAATGATTCTACTCTTGCAATTTCTAGTATTATTGATAGACTTCGATTCGTATCATTTTTGACTTCTTTTCAGACACTGAAAGGCGTTGAAGCAAGCTGTCAGGGCACAACAACGTGGCATAGTTGCAAGTGAACACGGTGTAGTTATTTGCAAGGAATATATCTTAAGCCATTTGTTTCAAAGGCTTCATAACACCGATTCTCATCTGTGGAGTAAATGCTTTTTCGTCTCCATCCGCAAATTCTAAAAATGTGAAATGTCTTGTTTCCTTGAAAAAGTAGTACGGAAATTTTTTCGGTAAGTTGACAGAACTGTAGCTATCAAGCTGAAATGAAAATTTTATGAGGACACTTTTATGAAATAATTAGTCTTTAAAATTTTTTTCATTAGGTATTCATGGGTTAGACGACAGAAGCCAATTATGGAAGATTTTTTCTTGGATAAAAGTGCCGTCACCATCAGAATACGGATTTCTTTGTTCTATAGACTAGTCATCAATTTTTATTTCCCTCAACATTTAAAGCGTCAAATACTCATGGTAAGTCGTTGAACTATTTTAATAAAATTATCATAATAGCATGATATTCGGAAACTATTCAGTTAGGACCATCTAGGAAGAATTCCGAAATCATAAAAAATACATAAACCATAGTTTCCTGGAAACATTGAATTTCTAGCTGCCTCTGAATACAAGAGCCGAATCACCGCTCGTGTTATACTGGGCATCAATTTCGGTGAATAGATGTTGAAATAATTCATTGGCCAAGAATGAAGTTGCTCTCTGTATGCTTCTTGTCAATGCGGAAAGGTTCTGGTCAAACCTTTTCAAACATGTGCCTCTGAGATGTTAGCCAAAAAGGTTTCTGCATAATTTTGTCATTTCCCCACTAAAGTTATCTTTGGGAACAAATCAAACGGTATTGGAGTTGATGGATTAAAAATTAACCTCAGTGAGAACTCGCATCCTTTTCGAGTATATAAACGGCAATCTATGAATGTCATTTGAAATCTCAACGAAAGGAGCATCAGCTTTCTTTTTCCTCCATTCTGCAAGGAAGCATTTGGTTTCGACGTTTTTAAGCGGTTCTCTGAAAGTGTAGAGCCTGGCAAAATCTATTCGTATTCTTAAATAAATATCGGATGCTATTGAATCATTCATTATTTGATATTTCCGGCTTTCACAAGAGGGCCGCAATGGCCTGGTGGTAAGGTTTAGCCTTCGGAACCGGAGGGTTTCAGGTTCGAGACTCGATTCTACCGAAGAACCGTCGTGTGAGGGGTGGTGGTGCCAGTTCAGGTGTCATCTTCGTCACCTGACCGTGGTTCAAAATGGCGAGGTCCATCCTAGAATAGCCCTCTCGTTGCTTTAAAACGGGACGTTAATATAACTAAACTAAACTGGCTTTCAGAGAGAATAACTCGCACATGTCTCGGAAGATTCTGGAATAATTAAAAAAATGCTTAGTTATTTTAAAATTGTATTTAAATGGTTAGTTTCATAATTCGAACTGTTGGAGGAAAAATCCTAAGGTAGATTCCACTTCTATTGATTGCAATTAAACAATTTTTTGTTCAGGTTATTGAATTATTGGAAGGGATTTAAGGATCGAAAATTAGTTTTTTTATTTTGTCATGTAATGGCATGTCTCGATAGTTTGATTTAATCTATTAATGTAATCTTTTCAGATGTCTGCATGTTTTATCTCAAGTGATCACGGCACAAGGTCCCATTTGGAGCTTTCAAGTTTTCAGAGATGTCTAAATGTAAAAGAATTTTGTTCTCAAAGTAAACTCTAAAGTTGTGAAATTTGCCATCATCGTCGAATGCATGTCCGGCTAAGGTAAAATATACGAATAGTAACTCTTGTCAAGAAAAATGTCTGTGTACGGAGGATAAAACAAAATTTACCTTGCATTGTTTGAAATTTCAAATATTTTCAATAAATATTAATCGATCATAAGCCGTGTATTTACGCACATGAAACAGTTTTATATTTTGAAGACATATTGTGGTAATATTATAAATTGGATAATGACTTTCGAAACTATAAATATTCTAAAATTAAGAAAATAAAATTTTAGTTTGTTAGTTAATGCATTGCATTATAAAATTATTTCCGAACCAAAATTTAGACATAATTTCAAAGGTTATTAACTTAAAAGAAATTTAACTTTTCATTTTATTTAAGTTTGTGTAGGTATATTGAATCTTTCTTTGCATCCATTTGCAATTGTTTTCAATGTTTTATATTTATATAATTTAAAATAAAGTAGTAATTGCGGTAAGATTAACGGTAAATTTTAAAATTCTAAATATCTCGCGGCTTTGATTTTTAGTTTTATGCAAGTTTTGTATTCGCGGATACAACATACTTTGATTGGCTCGGCCGGCCAGCCAAGCAAAGTATCCTTTGATTCTCTGAAAGCGTTTGATCGATGTGCCTGATCAACACGATGATCGGTATGCTTTCGGAGGAAATACGGTGCTCTCTAAAGATTAATATAAAATCCATAACATTCTACTCGAATAGTCTTTGTTGAAGGAAAAAGCGAATGGATGCGATGAATGTTAAATCTAAATGTAGGTATTTTCCTTTTTCTACAATAACATGAAAGTCTAATGTTTTGAGCTATCAGCTTTTCAGTCATAAATTTTCTAAAATTCCATTTAAAAAAAATAATAAATTATCTAATATTCTGTGTTACATTAAGTCTTGAGATAAAATGTAATGAAATGAACAATTTTAATAATGAATTGAAATTTTAAATGCTTTATTTTTATAATGAATTTCCAATTGTAGATCATCGCCCAAACATTTTCTTATATATTAAAGATGCTGGAATTTTACATGAAGTTTAGTCTGGTTTTAATAACTTTCACCCTTTTTTAACATTTGAGTAGTTTGAACACAAGCAATTACATTTTTTACAATACAAAACTAATTTTACTTTTATCTTAATGGAGAAATTTTACGCTGTTTCGGCGCAGTATATTCTATATCAGGATCTTGCGCCAAAAATTCAAATCCAAATCCAATTGAAGATCTGAAAAATGCATGAACTTGTATAAATGTTTTTTGTCTAATTAATGCAATTCCTGCTTCATAAAATATTCCAACTCGATTATATGCTAATTTAATGTTAAACGAGGGCTTTACTTATGGAATTGAATTCTTAAAGCAATTTATGTAATAAGTATTCGCTGTTTTGATACCTGTACAAATTTTGTTGGATTACTCGTGCTTTCATATTGTAATTTATATTTGTAATCTTGTAAATGTTGTCTGTTCTCATATATCAAATATGCAAATAAAATTTCATGTGCTTTGAATTCAATCTTGTATTTAATTTCTGAATATTTACTTTTTTCGCAGAAAAGTAATTTAGTGTGAGACGTCTCAGGGAAATTAAAAATGCAGTTTACGAATTTTTTGGTTAAAGACGGTACATACACCAAAGTCGTTAGAATATCGACTTGATTGCAAATGAAAAGTAGAAATACACAAGATGAATTATTAGTTATCTCTTGACTAAAAATTTAATTCTAATTTTTATTTAAATTAATATAATCTATTAGTTTATTGATAAGAGTATAGATATGACAGATTAGAAAGCTGGTCATTCTTTAGAAATATAGAATTTTAATTGCAGTATTTCCCTGGTTCTTCTTAGCATTGTTTTTCATGGAAATTTCAAGGCTTTTAATTAAATTCGAATGAAGATAAAAACTAAAGTCAGAAATTATTCATATATTCCTCCCCGATACCAAGTGGATAAATTTGGAAGATTCTTTATTAGGAAAATAGATTTTTGGAAGCGAGATGAAACAATCCGAGAAATGGAGGTTGAGTGTTGCAATAACCTGTTTTTCTATAATGAAAATGAAACTTTTTAGCAGCTGATTATTCAGAGTTCTTGGGTATTAAATGTGCAAAAACATTTTGTTGAATTAAACTCAGGAAGAATTCAAGAAGACACAGGAAGTGGAGTCGAATCAATTTAATCACTCGACTCTGAATTAAGAACATTATGACTGAGAGATCTTCAGCTTTTATATAAGTAGGGAAAGGTCCAAAATCTTCTGGAACACGAAATAAAGGAAAAACAAATGTTAAGTCTACTGGGATTCGTACTCATGATCTCCTGACTATGAGTCCAGCCTCATAACCATACAGCTATGCAGACTCGGCACCGTTTCGTTTCAATGCAAAAATATTGCATTTAATATTTTCATTCGTTCCGATTTGTATTACACAATTGAAAGCAATCGTTGAAATTATAATCAAAAATTCTCTATGTAAGTTACTATGCAGTGATTTAATTATATACAACTCTTGAGAATTCATTATTAGAATTCGGAACTGAAAACTTGGTTTATTTTAAAAAAATGATTTGAATGAATTCTTGCAGAGCATTTTGCATAAAATTGCAAAATCCATTTTACTTTTCTACGTGTTATTGCTTCGAATGCATTTCTGTTCTACTTTTAATATTGCAACAATTTTGTAAACCATTTGTTTTTGTATATCCTGCTTGCAAATAAAATGTATGCATTTCTAATTCAATTTCTTTATTTAATTATCGCATATTCTGGTCTTTTTTCCCTGGTATTTGCTAGTTTCCATAGCTAAACCTTTTCTAGAAACTATACTGCTAACATATCCGTGTTCTAAATGCAACATGGTTCATCACCTGAGAACTATTGAATCGTCATAAAATAAGTTAAAATTCCTAAGATGAATTATTAATTTCTATCCTTTATGTAAAATCATTTTTAAGCTTCAGTATAAATGAATTCAATTCTTTATAATAATTTCAATATAAATAATTCTATTCAATTAATGAAGCTAATTCAGCTTAAATGTAAATCAATCGTTACCTAAAGTTTTTTTATTAATCTAAATAGCATTAGAATTTATTTGCTGGTTTAACTGATCGAGTCCGTACATGATAAATTAGAAATGCTGATTCATTTCACTGTTATAATGATAGTATGTGCGTCAGGAATCAGCTGAACTGTTCATGCTCTAGAAATACGGTAACATTTGAGGAATTCAAATTTTTCTTTATTAAAGAAAATTGTTAAAAATGATAAATTTCAAAATCTCCCATTCGAATTCAAAATTTGATTTTTGAGGTTCTTTACATAAGAAAGAATGACTGTTCTTAAAATATTTGAACGAGTTGGATGTGAATTGTAGAATTTCAGTTAAAATTTCCTCGCACTGTTATTCCTCATTTCCCACTTAAGGCATCCGAATACGTTAAAAACACAGGTTACCGACCACATTGGCGAAGTTTTGTTTATTGTTATTTCTTGTAGTTCAGACTTTCGTCTTTTCAAAACACTTTATATTTTCTAGAAGAAGGAAGGCCTGACCTATCATCCAAGGTCACATATCTCTTAGCCAAAATTTGACTTCAATTCTCTCAAAACTTTAATGTTCATTAAAATTCTCCATAGTTAACACGATATCTCAAAAACTAATAGAGGTATTGACATAAACATTTCAGCGCGTGTTTTAAGTAATATGGCCAATGAAAGGAACCAAAACTTTTATTGTGGGTGAAACACTTATTCATTTATGGGTGTTCTTTTAAAAAATTAAGTTTCAAATTTATGGAAAAAATGCATCAATACGTCTATTTATACCCATCACTTCTTTGCATCTCAAAATGTTCCTTAGATTTTGGTTCCTTTCATTCACCATTATATTCTATAACTGGTGTACAAAGAAAAATAGGATGGCTGCTTTACACTTTTGAGAAGAATGTGAACCGTTTTGGTTCAATTTCATTCAAATTTACTACAAATATTCCTGTTTCTCAAAACATGTTTTTATAATTTTGTTGCATTTATAGTCTTTTGTATAACTGAAAATACATCTAAAAACCGAAGTTTTAAATAATTTTAAAAAAATTCAATTTTTCAATATTCTTTCTTCGAATGTAGTCAGATACCTTAAATCTTAATCAAAATATTCAATATACTTCAATGTTTATCAAAAGTATTGGAATTTTCCTTAAGTAAAGCACCTTGTGCAAAACCAAAACCGTAATGCATCTCCGGATGGGATGTCTGCCTTAAGCGACCATTCTGGCAATCCCTGACACCGGAAACAGTATTTCCGGAGTTCTTTTTCAGTCTGTGTGAGCGTCCCTCGCTTGCTTGTGAGGAACCCATTTTTATTTAAAAAATGTAATTTTTATAGAATGAGTTAATTGAAATTTCTTTCAAATGACTGCTTGACTCATTCATATGCAGGACATTAACTAGGAACCCAAGCGCTATCTCCAAGTTAAATCCACATTTAAACAGCCATAAAATATCGCCGTGAAATAAATTCACCCTCTAGATTCTTGAGTGTTGGAGATTCATACAGCAAATATAGCAAGAATTTATTAGAATTTTACATATCAACAAGCTTCAAAAATATTACTCTAAATCAAAAAGAATAAGGAGGAAAGCGAAGAGTATCCAGATGGTTCTCAATCGCGATGATATGACGCAAATATCATCTTGCCTCAATGCGCATGTGCAAAAGCGTTTTTGCGCATGCCCGGCTTTAAGAAGATACATTATGGGAGATTCTACTTAAAGGGAGGAAAATGAGTATTGATATCTAATACTAAAAAAATTTTTGATTTGTAAACGTATACTTTTATTTTTATAGAAAAATATTAATTTTTTATTAGTAATAGATCAATAAACAAAGCTACACAGCAATACATAAGGATACATTTCTCTATCATTTCTTAGCCGTAGATAATATGCCATATATTATTGCTTCATTTTTTTGTAAGTCAGTATAATTAAGAAAACAGATTAGACGATTTTAAAACTCCATTTTACAATGAAACAAGAATGAGACAATATTTCAAACGATCAGGTAAAACATGTTATCACCAACCATCATCTTACTCCACTATAGCAGTACTATTGTAGTATTTGTAGTACTGTACTGGGTCTTTTAGTGCTGTTTGTGGTACTATAGCAGTACTATTGTAGTATTTGTAGCACTATACTGGCCTTTTAGTGCTATTTGAAAGCCGTAGTTTATATTCGGTATGAAAACTTCCGAAGGCACTTTGATGATAGAATGAGACGCTGGAGACATAAAACGATTTCCGTCCTCTGTGGCATGAGTCAATACCCATTGGGTGAGAAAATTGCGATGCGAAAAGGCCGCAGTATCAATGCTATAATAGTTTAAATTTATGTCATTACAAAAGTCTTAATACCGAAAAGAGCTTCTAACATTGACCCATAAAATAAAAAATTGGAATATACACTGAAGTGACAAAAGTCATGGGATGACTGTTAATATCGTGTCGGTCCTCCTTTTGCCCGGCGAAGTGCAACAACTCGACATGTCGTAGAGTCCACAAGTCGTTGGAAGTCCTCTGCAGGAATATTGAGCCATGCTGTCTGTATAGACGTCCATAATTGTGAAAGTGTGGATGGTGCAAGAGTTTGGGCACGAACGGACCTTTCGATGATGTCCCATAAATGCTCAATGAGATTCATATCGGGCAATCTAGGTGGCCAGATCATGCGCTGGAATTGTCCGGAATGTTCTTCAAACCAATCGCGAACAGTTCTGGCCCGGTGACATGGCGCATTGTCATCCATAAAAATCCCATCGTTGTGTGGGTACGTGAAGTCCATGAATGGCTGCAAGTGATCTGCAAGCAGGTGAACATAACCATTTCCAGTCAATGATCGGTTCAGTTGCACCAGAGGACCGAGTCCATGCCATGTAAAAACAGCCCTCACCATTATGCAGCCACCACCAGTTTGAACAATGGCTTGCTGACAGTTTGGGTCCATGGCTTCGTGGGGTCTGCGCCACACTCGAACTCTACCATCAGCTCGTAACAAGTGAAATCATGACTCATCTGACCACGCCATGGTTTTCCACTGGTCTAGGGACCAGTCGCCCATGCTCACGAGCCCAGGAGAGTCGCTGCAGGCGATGTCGTGCTGTCAGTAAAGGCACTCGAGTCGGTCTTCTGCTGTCATAGCCCAAGGAAGACAAATTTCGCCGCACAGTCCTATCGGACACGTCCCTCGTACGTCCCACATTGATTTCTGCAGTTATTTGACGAAGTGTTGCGTGTCTATTAACATTGACCATTCTACACAGACGTCGGCGGTCTCGGTCGTTAAGTGCAGGTGGTCGCCCACTGCGCTGTCCATGATGGGATGTGATGCCTGAAAATTCATACTCTCGGCACACTCTTGATACTGTGGATCTCGGAATGTTGAATTCACTAACGATATCCGCAATGGAATGACCCATGCGTCTAGCTCCAACTAACATTCCACGTTCAAAGTCTGTTAATTCTCGTCGTGCCATCATAAATCACGAAAAACCTGTTCACATGAACAACTTAAACAGAAATGAAAGCTCTGGAAAACAAACTGCGCATTTATACTTTTTCGCTGCGATACTACTGCCATCTGTATATTTTCATATTGTTATCCCATGACTTTTGTCACTTCAGTGTATAACAAAGATCGTGAAAAGAAAATTTCATTGACAAAATTTTTTAAATAAAAAGCTAAAAAAATCTTTGAAATGACATGACAACAAAATAAAAAAATAAAACATTACCCTCCCCCCCTGCAAAACCTTAAGGACTAAAAACTCTTCATTGGAAAAGCCGCGTTTCACAGACATTAACTGAACTTGCTCCCTATAATAAAAAACATAATCATTCGATGAAAATCTCGTCAGAATTACATTAAGCCAAAGTTCACAAACATGCGCAGAGATCTTTATTCTTGGCATTAGGGTTTTAGACCGGATTCACAACGTCTTTGAAAGTTGGATGGACGCATTAAGAAGGGAACACAAGCCGGCTTAATCGGAGCTTACTGGCTTGGTGGATAGAGAGCGGGTCCGATAATTAGAGTTTAGCTGGTCCTGAGTTCGGGTCTTTAAAGCACAACTTAAATTATTTTCGTTCTTCTTATTTTATTATTATTTTGTGTAATATTTCGAATAACGATTCTATAGTTACCCTGGTCTATTCAACGTTTTTACAAACAGAAAAAAATATTTCGATCAAATTATTGTAGATTTGTTTCAAACTGAAATAGCCAAGTAGAGGCACATGCGTAGATGTCATTGATTTTCTTAGTGTTTGGGTTTTTGATGGGTTTCTCCACGTCTTTAAAAGTCGGATGGACGTATTAAGAAGTGAAGACACGCCCGCATCCCCGGAGCCTCCTGGCCTGTTGGATAGAGCGTGGAACCTATACTTAGAGTTTTGCTGGTCCTGAGTTCGGGTTTCGAAAGCACAGCTTAAATTACTTTTTTTTTCTAATTTTATTTTGTTTTGAGTAATATTTCGAATAACAATTCTATAATTACTTTGGTCTATTCAACGCCTATACAATCAGAAAAAAATATTTCGATCAAATTTTTGTAGCTTTCTTTCAAACTGAAATTGTCAAGTCCAGGCACATATCAGATGTCATTGATTTTCTTAGCGTTGGGGTTCAGACCAGATTCTCAAAGTCTTTGAAAGTCGGATGGACGCATTAAGAAATGAAGACACGCCTGCATCTGTCAGCCTCCTGGCTTGGCGGATAGAGCGCGGGACCTATACTTAGAGTTTTGCTGGTCCTGAGTACGGGTCTCGAAAGCACAGCTTCATATAATTTCGTTTTCCTTATTTTATTTTTATTTTGAATAAGATTTCCAATAACGATTCTAAAGTTACTCTGGTCTATTCAACGTCTTTACAATCAGAAAAAAATATTTCGATCAAATTTTTATAGCATTCTTTGAAACTGATATTGCCAAGTCCCCGCATATGCGTAGATGTCATTGATTTTCTGAGCGTTGGGGTTTTAGAGCGGATTCTTACGACTTTGAAAGTCGGATGGACGCACTCAGAAGTGAAGACACGCCAGCTTCCCCAGAGCTTCCTGGCTTGGTGGATATAGCGTGGGACCTATTCTTAGAGTTTTGCTGGTCCTAAGTTCGGTTTCCGAAAGCACAGCTTAAATTATTCTCGTTTTTCTTATTTTATTTTTAT
>JAPMOQ010002440.1:86571-98972 GCA_026543055.1 Argiope trifasciata | reverse complement strand
TGTATATATATATGTGTATGTATAAAATATATCAAACAGTTTCATTGTGTAGGATTTAGTAAGATTTTAATTTGATATATTCAACTTAACTGATAAAGAATTCCACTCACTTCTCAGTTTACTAATCGATATTTTTTTTCTAATTATTGCCTTTTTATATCTGTATTCTATGCCGTTACTCTTATGTATGAAAGAAAAACATAAAATCTTTGAAATAGGATATAAACTATATAATGGAAAGAGAGAGAGAGTTTAACTTGATAGAAGAGAAAATTGTTTTTTTCTTATAAAAAAATTGGTTTTAAATTAGCATATAATCTATAGATTATATTAATCATATAAATAAGACATAGAGTTTTAGGTTTTGTAGAATTTTTATTCTTAGCACTTATTTTAAACAACAATCAAACAGTAATAATTTTCTTTTGCCATATACTTCACATCTTTTTATTTGAATGAATGTACATTGATATGAATCTGATGCATTTCTGTTGATTCTACTATGTATCAATTTTTTGTTTATACCAACATATGTTTATATAAGCTTTTAGAAGTATATTTTTTTCTGCCTAATAAGAAATTGTTATAGATTTTTACCCTGTCTGTAAATTATTCTCAGTTACATAATTCTGTCGAATTTGCTTTTGAATCAGAAGGTTTAAAAAAAAAATATTTCGCATAAGAATGCAACTTTAAGTCAAAGAAAACTGACAAGCAATTTAAAAATTATTTACTTCAAGAAAAAATATTAGATAATATGCTTTTATAACTTTTCAGTTGTTTTTAGCAAAAAGCAATTATTTGAAATTTCCATGTTGTAACTTTGATGAATATAGATTTTTTAAAAGTAAAAATACAATGGTCGTTTTTTAAAAATTTATTATATGTGTTTTGTTTATGTTCACTCAAAATGTTTTCATTATTATTATTATTTTCTCCGGAGAAAATAAAAAAAGCATTTTTGATTAATTTAGTTTTGCTTACATAAAAATAACTTTTTTTTTTTTTTTTTTTTTTTTGTTCTCTTAACAGGTATTCAGGGTTACAAAAGTATTCATTTAAAAAATGCTGTTGAATTCTTGTCAAAAACTGCTCACAAATATCCATATGAGTCTCTTATCAGTTCGCCATTTCCTTTGCAAGACTTTCACTCTGCAGTTGTCTTGGCACGCACTAAAAGGTATTATCGAACAGCTGTCAAGCCGTCGCATTTGCTCTCTGAATAAATATGTATTTTGTATGATGCCATTTTTAAAAAAATAGGTGTAAGCTGGTCTTGCGCTTAAGAATATAAAGAGTATTTTTTTGACTTCATTATATTTTTATATAAATATATTAATATAATGAATATTATCCAAATAATGGATGAATTATTTGTATAAATTTTATATTTTGAAATTTACACAGGTTTTGAAATACTGTTGACATACCAATTTATAACAATTCTATTGATATTGATTTTACAATGAATTATGATGTTTTCTTTAAAGGAAGGACCAATATTATCATAAATCAATTTCAATTTATTCTTTTTGAGGAGCCAATGCTATGTTCAATTTAAAATGGCATCAATAGGTTATATAATATTATATAACCTATTATTTTACATATTATATATATATATAATATGCAAAAGTTATGATTAACAAGAAATAATTTATTCTCTACAATATTTCTATTAAAGAGGTTTTTATTGCAGCATTATAATGTTGCACTAATACAATTGTAAATTTTAAAATAAAAAAGACGAAAAATTTTGATGCATATAATTTATTTCTGTAGTATAACTAAATAAAAATAATATCCTCAATTTTATGTATGCCTGTTGTGTATTCTAATTTTATGCATTTATGGTGTTAATGTCTTTGTAAGGCTCAGTTTCTCATTTTGACCTGTGATGTTTGAAAACAATTTGTACTTATATTTAGGAAGTGTGCAATACATGTTGAAATTTCTGAATTGTTTATTGCCGATGTGTTATATATTAACATTTGAGACATGTAAACTAGCATAAGGAGTTGTGATATTATTTATCCAAAAAAATTTTAAATGCAAATATCTTAATATGTTGTGTTTTGTATTTTTAAAAATTAGCATTTATTTAGAGTTAAATTGCAAAGCATTTATTTATTTATCCTTTTTTTAATGAAATTAATTGCCCAATACCAATGAATTAATTCTTCTGTTTAATGACAATTTTCACAAAACTCTCTTAAATATATTTTCTAAAGAAATATTACTTTGTTGATGTGCCTTTTGCCATTGTTAAGTTTTTTTCAAAGAAATAAATTATAAGTAACATTTTGCATATTAAAAATTTTTGTCATTATTATAATAAAAGATATAAATTTTTATTTAGTGAATCACATTTTCAATTCTGAAATTCATTGTAAATAATAAACAAATTTTGAATATTGGCAAATAACTACAATTTTTTTTAAAACTTGCTTACAAAAATATTAAATGTAAATTTATTGTTATTTTGACACAGAATTGGTCTTAGTCCAATTGTTATTTTCTTAATTCTAAACAATTGATTTTTATTTACAGTGAAAAAGAAATAATATGCGTGAAAAAGAATTGCAGTGTATTAATTTTTACCATCAGGTTCACCAAAATATTTCATAACTGAATATGATTGTTTCATAGTAATCCTTTAAAATTGGCCGAATTCATTATATTTCTAGAAACTAATGATTGATGAAGGTTTTGTCATACAAAAAGGGACTTAATTTTATAAATTATTGTTGTTAAATTTTAAACATATGTGTTAGGTATTAAAATATATTCATATAATAAATCTGTTTTAAGATTTGCCATGTATTAAATAGTCATCTTAACTAGGTATAGAGATAATAATATAAGTATGCATGAGATGTTACATTGTGAAGTACCTTTTTTTTTTTTTTTATTTTTATCAAATCTATTTGTTATAATTGTATCTTCTACATTTTTTGCTAACAAAGGAAATAATTTTGTATGATAAAAATGGTTGAAAAGTTATGGTGCTGAAAATTAGAAATTAGAAAAATGTTTATAACTCAGGATTTATTAACTTTTAATGTTGACACTATAATTCAAAAATTATATTAAGCATGAGAATGCTGACATCCTTGTGATAAGTTTGTTTAGTTTTGAAAAAGTTGAATATGATTTTTTTTTCTTTTTGTAATACAAGAATAATCTTAAAGAGTTAGTTTGATTTAAAATATTTTATGAAGGAGGATTTTAACAATTGAAGTATTTATTTTAATATTTGATTATTAGATTTTTAAAGTACATTCTTTTATAGAATATTATAGTTACGTATCAATTACTTTTCTATTCTATTTTACTAAATTAATTGTGTGATAAGTTTTGAATAAAACTTAAGGAAAGGAACTTATTAGCTTATAATCAATCTAGTCTTAAAGTCATAAAAATGTATATTGCTAAAGGTATATTACTTCCTAATTCATGTGTCATTTATCCTGATGTAATTGATCAGAATGAGCATTTTGGAATAGACCAAATAAAGAAATAAATAACATGTACTGCTAAATGTATGAATGTTTTATTGTACGAATTGTGTGCAGTAATTTTTTATGTGTTATCTGAATATATTAAAAATATTTTCCATTATAAACTCTTTAATATATAAAAATCTTTATAAAATCTATACAACTCTATAATATATACAGAAAAAAGTCGTACAAGAATTATTTTGTCTGTTTTACTTTTCTTAATTAGAACATCACATTGTAATTATTTCCAGATAGTTCCTGCCTCATTTAATGTTCTTATTAATTTGTTTTACCAAATTAATTAGAAGTAAGAATCCTAACATTTATTTTTTATTATAATGTGAAAAATTTTTTTGATGACAGAATGCAACCACAATTTATATTTGTGTAAACAAAATTCCATATAAATGTATTGAGAATGATTTTCTAAAGGAAGTCATATTACAGCAATTCATTGAATTGTTATTATTTTACATGAAATAATCTAATAAGTCAAATTATTTATGTATATGGTTGGCCATTAATCTAACTTTTTCTATTATTATTATTTTTTTTTCATTCTATCTACAATGAATGCTAACACATGGACAGAAAATCACCAATGAGCATTTAAGATTGCTTGAATTTCTCTATTGCCTCATTATATTACTGAATATTTGAGAATAAAGATTTACCATGCAAGTTAATTTACTGCTATTTTAAAATATGTATTATGTAAAAAGTGTTCGTTGTATTAAGCAGTTGTATTTTATCGAATGTAAATGATTACTTGAAAGTAACTGGCTCTATTTTTGCTGTACCAATGTTTTAATTGAAACTTGAATAGTTCTGTTTTTCCTATTGAATTTTAATTATCTTATTTTTTTCTTTATTATTCCTATTTATTTAATACCATTGATTCAGCTTTTTCACATTACATCCATAAAAAAAATAAATTCAACCCATATATTAACTAAAACAAAATGTCAAGTATGCATTTTATTTGCTGTTGATGATGATGGGGAATATTTTCAATGTTTCTTAAAGAATTTAATAATGCAAAAATTATTAAATTCTTAGATTTTGATTAAATTTCATAGTTTTAACTAATGCTGTTATAGCTTTGCTAAAAGGATAATTTGTAAGTAAATATATAATTGGGGGTCAGTTTCAGTTTTATTTTTTTCAATTCAATTGATTTCAAAGATAAGCACTTGTAATTTGGAATCCAAAACTGCATTAATTGCAATTCACATAATAATCGAAAAAAAACCCGCTGCATTTTAATAATGTTTAATATTATTCGATATAGCTCAGTTTTAAAATGTTTCCTACTGTATCTATTTATACTCTGCATTTTCTATGGGCATCTGGTTTAATAAGGGTTAAAACAAGATAAATTTGATTTCTCCTTGTTTATAATACTATCGGTTTTACAAAGTAAAGTAAAATTTTGTGCATAGTATTATTTATTTTTTTGCTTCCATACTCTGTCCTTGCATGTATTCAGCTTTAAAAGTTAATATGACACTTTGCTATCAACCACATCTTATCTACTGTTAAAAATTGAAAAAATCTTATATTTATGCACATGAAAATAGTCTATTGGTCCTTCATTTCATGTAAATGAACTACAGCAATCCCTGTTTTTATAGCAAAAATAATTCTTTTCTGAAATTGTGTGTGTATGTGTTTTTAAATATTTAATTTTCTTAATTGTGTCAATACAGTCGGTAAATTTTTGAATACTTTTCTAGTCATGATATTAGAGGTCTGACAATTAGTCCTTGTTTTAAAGTGAATATTTTATGTACCCATTATTTTTCTGCTTCTATTCCTCGAAGTTTATGTTGTATGACATCAATATTTTGCAAGTACCATTTTAAGTGTTCTACTCAACTTTGGTTCAGAAATCATGAGGTTCTTCCTAAACAGCCCTGTGATGATTTGTTAATGTGTGGGATAAATTAAAGATAGTTTTTTAAAAGTTATCTTTTATTAATATGCTATACATGGAATTTTTCTTTGAGTGACAAAAAGTAAAGAATAATATGTATTTAGTATAATAAAATGTCAAAATATTTTTTCTTCTGAGATTCACTATCATGGTGCTACATATCTGGAATAAGAAATTTTGTAAAATCCATTAGTGTACCTGCAATTAAATTTTGAAAATATCTAAACCATATGTTATCACTGTGAGTGCATTTTTAGTGGATAAAGATCTGAGAATTCTTGCAATTCCCCCCCCCCCTCCCGTGGGAAAAAAAAGCTCTACATATATTTATAAAAGGAGGAAATAAGTCAAATTAAATAAAATAGCTGAATTCTTAGATTTTGAGTGAATTTCGTTCCTCTAAAAGTTAAGTGCTTAAATACTCTTGAAGGTATTAACATTCAACTGTTATTTGTTTTACTATGCTTTTTTTATAGGATTTTGGGAATTTTAATTAAATATCAGAATTTACATTTGTGCTATATATGTATTTAAAGAGTATCATTTATATTTATAAAATAGGGCTTCATTCCAACTTGTTGTTGTTGTTTGCCTTGTAATCTATAGATTGAAAATTACCTCTCAAAAAAATTATTGAAATCATACGACTGTGGATTATAGTTAACATCATTTTTTTCTCTTATTTTGTCACCCATTATTAATTTGCAAACATATCACATCATGATTCAATTTTTTTAAAAAAAATTGAGTCCTACTATATATATATATATAAACCTTTGTTAATATTTGGGTAAATGAAATCTTTTTTAATTTTTCAATCTTGTTTTTCCTTACTGTAGAAAAGAAAAAAATGACTTCCATCTTTTAATATGAAACATATATATATATATATATATATATATATATATATATATATATATATATATATATAATAAAGGTACAGTTAATTGCAGTGAATAAAAAATGAATATTAAAATCTATAATGTGCGATATGAAATGATTATTAATTCTTCACTCTGTAGAAATTAGTATATTTTTTTATTCAACTTTATATCCATTGTTAAAATATTTATATAAAGTTTCCAATTATATATCTAAATTTTCTTTTCTTTCTTATACTCTTTATTATACAAATGTTGATCTATAAATTTATATTTAAAAAAAATTACTGTGTATTGCTTATAATATATTCATAAAGATATAAAATATAATAAATGTTTTCTATGGGATCGTCTGTGTGATTGTTTTTTATTTACTAGCCATTATCCGCAACTCCGTTCGCGTGGAAATTTTGATATGTATGTGAGAAAAATTATCAAATAATGACGAATCTTAAAAAACCGAACCTGAAAACATAGACGAAAAATATATGACATGAATACAATTTAATAACAAACACACACAACTCGCGTAAAAAGCAATTTATTTACATTGCACACCCAAAATAAAACAAAATAGCCAATCAAGTCCGGTCCAATCCAATTTTATTTATGGATCGAGATGCAGATAGCTACAACAGTATTATACACATCATTTTTAAACTGTTCCTTTCAATGAAAACACAATTGTCAACAATCACGCAAGAATTTTCAACGCAATGCAGATTAGAAATTATTTTATTTCATTAATTCTGTCTTCTTTTCATTGAAAAGCACTCCAGAATGAATCCGAGAGATCGATTTATTAACAACATTTGATTTTAAAGACATCAAACACAAAGAAAATACACAGAATCGGTTGAAATTCTCCTATGCCTAACCTCATTTCTGTTGGGGGGGGGGATTGGAGCCTTACTCATATTTGGAGGGATTTGGCCTCAACTTTTTGGCGTGAAAATTGGGGGGGGGGGGATTGCTATGCATACGGGCCCGCGACTGAGGGAGGCCCCCACAGTGATTAAGAATTAAAATAATGTTCTGAACAAAAATAGCTTTTACACGTACTGAAATATTCAAGTTCGATCTCGCGTGACTAGCTGAGCGTCGGTACCGTTATTAGGCATGATCACGATACCTATTAAAAAGGGCGTTTATACCTATTAAAATCAGACATATTAAGACAACGCCGTGACTTATGTGAGATGAGGCTGGATTCAAAAGGACTAGTAAATCATCAGTTATATACTTTTTCTGTATCTAGTGTAATATTTTTTATGCCTGCGACTATGCATGTTTGTTTACATTAAGTTGCTCAAACAAAGAGTAGAATGAAGATAAATGAAACAATCCACTCCTAGGAATGCACATTGCATTATTGCCATGACCGCAATGAAAAGAACCAAGGAAGAAATTTACATTTAGCTGTCGGTGACCTTGAATATAGGCGAAGTTCATAGTATATATTATAGTCTTGGGCAAGTATGCAAAACAAGTAAGTAGATTTACAATCCTTTATCGTATAGTATAGCATATAAAATTTTGATAATTCATTCTGCAAACTGCTTGACACTGTTAGATATAACCATGCCCACGCCTAGGAAATATCCCTCAGGGTGTAAAAAAAAGGAAATACTAAATAATAATTATTAATTATTTCAACGCAAAGAAAAGTTTTAATTGTGTTAAAACTTTTATTACGTTGCCAGTTACTACAGCAAGTATTGAGAGCTCTGTCAGCAAATTAAAATTAAGAATTATCTTCGATCAAGCACGTGTTCAGACTGCTTAAATGCGCTTTCTATATTAAGCATTGAAAAAGAAATTGCAGAAAAGTATTAGCAGAAACAAAATCAAGCATTAATAATATATGTTTGTGTTTTTTTAAACTTCAGAAATAATTAGGGCCCCAAATGGTTTTTTGCACCCGGGCCCCTTCATAGAAAAGCCTGGCTCTGAGCTTGAGCTTTCCGGCCTTATATAGTGCTAATGAGGCGTATGTTGGAGGGATCGATAAAATTTTCGAAGTTTCCTGCATTATCCATTTTACCACCAAATGGCTGCCAAGCTCTGGGTTCTCTGATCAGCGCCCACATGGCTGATCGTAAAAAGGCCTTATTTAGGAAATCATTATTCGTGCTAGGAAGCAAAAGTGCAGGTTTGTAACAATGGATATAAATTTTCGATCTTTATGAATTCTTTCCAGAACTATAACCTTTTTTCTCCCAATATCTATTCAGATTAAACTAAAATGTTATTAATGAATCTTTTGTGCCTTTAAAATGCGTTCCTATACATTCAAATGTTGTTGTTATATATTATTTTTCAAATTTTATATCTTGCGATTGTTCCGTGTTCTGCAATTCAGTTATTGTTATTCTTTGCTTTAGTGTAAAAGGTATGCTATGGAACAGCACGGACTCACTGTGGAATCCCATGAAACTGTGCACCACTTTTTCTTTAAATTTCTTCAGAGATGTAGGAATCATTAATAATATTTTAATGTCATTATCTTCAAAGTAAAGCAAAGCCAGTGGCAGTTTTTTATAATACGGGTCCACTGGCGCTGAAATATTTTGAAGCCCTATAGGAGTAAACTCAATGGTTGACAAAAAAGTAGCAAGACAAACTTGTTAAGTTTAAATTTTATCTTAATGTTTGTTTTGTGACACCGTTATGTACTGAGAGGCAATTTTTAACGCATTCATAGCTCTCTTTTTTTTTACATATATTATACTTTTTATTCATCCATTTGACATACTAAATCATATTAAAAAAATTTTTGAGCAATGAATCGTATTTTATTATGTACATATAATTTAAAGCAGCAGTCTTTGAGTTCTTTAGCGATTTTCATTCTAACTACCCAAAGTTTGGAAGGACTCAACTATAGTTCCTATTCTTAAGCCAGGCAAAGAAGCCTGTTAAGAATTCAATGAACACGTGATTTGCCTGGGTGGAGATATCCGCCAATCATGTAAACATCACGTGGTCTCACTGTTGCTGCTTGTTTATATAACTTCCTTCAGGAGAAGCGAACTTGACCTTCGGACGGTGGGGAGTAGGGATGACGAATATTTTCAGAACGGTTATTACGTCACCAATATCAGAAAGTCACAGATACCAGTGATCAATACTTTTCATTGAGAGGTGTGATTCAAATCACACCATGGTAAGGGTGTGATTCAAATCGCACCCTTACCATGATCGTATCGTATTGTTGATATTTCAACTACAGCTCTTGCAATCACAGTAGAAAGTTACAATAGATACGATCTATCCAATAGAAGCTCTCAAACAGAATTCAGTTATTCATAGGGATAGGGAAAGTCCCTTACACAATGATGCATTTCTTGGAACAGACCTCCCACTAATAGTTCTGGTGGGGCGGGCAACGGAGCCTATTGTTCACATGTAGACACGTTTCTCCTTTCAAAAACAGTCGTAGTTCTGAGCTGTTCAGGTCTTATCGCAAGATAATGACTATTGTTGTAAACAGTTGCGCGGCTGATCTTATTGTACGAAAACAAGATTTCTTTCGCACTCAAGTCTCCGCAGGAAGATTTAAAAAAAAAATTTACTGGTATTTAACACTTTTATCGATTTAATGATATCGAAATTTCATATTTGATATCATTAAATCGATATAAACACCATAATTACTATATTTTCATGATTGTAATCATTTGATATTCGTATAATTAAATTTTCTGTGCTTAATTAGCATGAGAATACCGTTGCTCGGAATGATAGCTCGTGTTTTTTAAAGCTGTTTTAAAACTAAATGGGATATTTTTAATAAATTGCTAATGATAAATTTTCCCTCGTGAATTTTTTGAAACATCTTTGACAATACAGAAACTTATCCAAATGTGTGTGTATATATATATATATATATATATATATATATATATATATATATCTAAATGCTGGCGTCACGTATATATCAATACTTTTGTTTACATAACATCAATTTTATCAATAAATTGAATTGAATTTTTGATTAATTTTGTTAGGAACGTTAAGAGACTGGTAACATCGCAAAAGTCTTTAACACCGTAAACTCTTTTTTTAAAAAGTTTATCAAAGAACATATATTTCTTAGATAAAGCAACGGATTTATAAAATCTTTTTTTCTAAAAAAAAGGAATTTCAAAGATTCTGTATTTATTTTACAATATTTTGAAGCATTTTTTTGTTGATTTGCAAATGAGAATATTCATTAAAGGATAAAACTGTGTGAATAAGTGAGATAGATGTATCTTGTGTAAAGTGCAGCAGGAGTTATAATTCCATGTCTCTATGTACATTCTAATGCAAAATAATCCAGATAAATGCTTCAAAGATGCGTGGGCAATAATTTACTTTTGAATATTCAAAAGTATAGCATTCATAATTATGCCTTGAAATAACAATCTGTTGTTTACTCGTATCAAATAAAGAATTATATATTACTTCACTCATATTTTATTACTGATAGGGTGTTACTTATGAAACGAAACTACAACTGCACATATAAGTAGTAACAGGGGCAGTAACAACCTTAAAATTCGCAGGTTCCAAACTGGAAAGCAATTTTTATCAGTACTTTATTATAATAATTAAAAGCAATCTAACAGTCTAATACTACCATTTATCTTTGCAATTAAGGTAAAGATCAATGATAGTGTTTACCTCTCTACTTTCTCTTATGGTTATGTTTATGCAGTGCAGCGTATCCGTATTTCTTTATACTGTTAAATAGAATCAAGTATGCATGAAGCACATCTTCCTATCCAATTAGATTGGAGCGAAAATTGGATACATGTTTGTAATAATGATGTCAAAGCAAAGCAATTTCATTTATCCATTTTTTTAAATGATTAATCAAACTCTCATGAATAGACAGACTGACGGATAATCACTCCTTTTACAAATTATATTAAAAAATTTAATACAATTATATATTTTGATAAAATTACAGGATATATTTAACTTATCTAGTTGCTTTTGTTTTTAGGTATCATGTTCACTTATAACCGATTCTGCAAATTTTTAGTTTATATTTAAAATTTTGACCAATAGATATGTCATCAATGATCACCTGCTCTCCGTACTTTTTAAAAGAAAATTTTAGACATTATAAACTTACCTAAATTTATGTGGAATAAAATACTCTTGCATAATATTTTAAAAGTGGTGGAAATAAACGAGAGAAAAAGTTGCGGTAAAATGTCGATTATTTTAAGTTGTATTAAGATTTTAAAATCACTAGAAAAGTATGCAACAAAAATAAATTCTGGATAAATATATTTGATATGCATTTACATTGGTACAATTCATAAGGTTTTGAGTTGTATATTTCATTACTTCATTTAAAAACGAAAATGTAATTATTTTTTAATAGAGAATAATGATTATAAACAATATTGAATTCTGATAAAACAGCTACGAGATGTTTTAGGGCCTGGATAATTAATATCGAAATGGCCAATTATGAGACTCTAATACATTTTTTTACCTGTCCAACCAATTTTCTGATTAATTTTTGCTAAAAATACCCAGCAAAAGTTAAGAAAACAATTCTCCGTGCAACGATTCGCAAAATGATGTTATCAACTGTCGGGGTTTGACTAAACAGAACAGTCTTCTCATTCACTATTCTTAGAATCCCTTAGACTTTGAAGTAGAGCACAATAAACGAAAGCGATAACATTTGACTTGAATGAGCCTGTCCTACCCTTAGGGACTCTTGACCTCTTGTAAATTTGAGGGAACACAAAAACTCGTTTGCAGTGCTTCTCGTTTGAAAAATCGATGCGTTTTTGACACAGGTTTCGTTCGCATTCCTAGCTTTTCAGAAGTTTCACATGTAGAATGAAACCTTCCAGATCGAAGATGGTAATCTAATTAAAAGAAATCTCCATGAATCTCATGGCATCTACATAATTTTCAATAAAAAAAGGATCTCTTTTACAGAATTTTTTAAATAATAAATCGGACAATAATTTAATTTAATTTAACTTAACAACAAAAAAAAGAGTATCATTTAAGATATACTTGCCCTTCAAATATCCAGTTTAGTCAGTGTCAATAAATGATTAATAA
>JAPMOQ010002440.1:40899-85754 GCA_026543055.1 Argiope trifasciata | reverse complement strand
GTGTGTGTGTATATATATATATATATATATATATATATATATATATATATATATCTAAATGCTGGCGTCACGTATATATCAATACTTTTGTTTACATAACATCAATTTTATCAATAAATTGAATTGAATTTTTGATTAATTTTGTTAGGAACGTTAAGAGACTGGTAACATCGCAAAAGTCTTTAACACCGTAAACTCTTTTTTTAAAAAGTTTATCAAAGAACATATATTTCTTAGATAAAGCAACGGATTTATAAAATCTTTTTTTCTAAAAAAAGGAATTTCAAAGATTCTGTATTTATTTTACAATATTTTGAAGCATTTTTTTGTTGATTTGCAAATGAGAATATTCATTAAAGGATAAAACTGTGTGAATAAGTGAGATAGATGTATCTTGTGTAAAGTGCAGCAGGAGTTATAATTCCATGTCTCTATGTACATTCTAATGCAAAATAATCCAGATAAATGCTTCAAAGATGCGTGGGCAATAATTTACTTTTGAATATTCAAAAGTATAGCATTCATAATTATGCCTTGAAATAACAATCTGTTGTTTACTCGTATCAAATAAAGAATTATATATTACTTCACTCATATTTTATTACTGATAGGGTGTTACTTATGAAACGAAACTACAACTGCACATATAAGTAGTAACAGGGGCAGTAACAACCTTAAAATTCGCAGGTTCCAAACTGGAAAGCAATTTTTATCAGTACTTTATTATAATAATTAAAAGCAATCTAACAGTCTAATACTACCATTTATCTTTGCAATTAAGGTAAAGATCAATGATAGTGTTTACCTCTCTACTTTCTCTTATGGTTATGTTTATGCAGTGCAGCGTATCCGTATTTCTTTATACTGTTAAATAGAATCAAGTATGCATGAAGCACATCTTCCTATCCAATTAGATTGGAGCGAAAATTGGATACATGTTTGTAATAATGATGTCAAAGCAAAGCAATTTCATTTATCCATTTTTTTAAATGATTAATCAAACTCTCATGAATAGACAGACTGACGGATAATCACTCCTTTTACAAATTATATTAAAAAATTTAATACAATTATATATTTTGATAAAATTACAGGATATATTTAACTTATCTAGTTGCTTTTGTTTTTAGGTATCATGTTCACTTATAACCGATTCTGCAAATTTTTAGTTTATATTTAAAATTTTGACCAATAGATATGTCATCAATGATCACCTGCTCTCCGTACTTTTTAAAAGAAAATTTTAGACATTATAAACTTACCTAAATTTATGTGGAATAAAATACTCTTGCATAATATTTTAAAAGTGGTGGAAATAAACGAGAGAAAAAGTTGCGGTAAAATGTCGATTATTTTAAGTTGTATTAAGATTTTAAAATCACTAGAAAAGTATGCAACAAAAATAAATTCTGGATAAATATATTTGATATGCATTTACATTGGTACAATTCATAAGGTTTTGAGTTGTATATTTCATTACTTCATTTAAAAACGAAAATGTAATTATTTTTTAATAGAGAATAATGATTATAAACAATATTGAATTCTGATAAAACAGCTACGAGATGTTTTAGGGCCTGGATAATTAATATCGAAATGGCCAATTATGAGACTCTAATACATTTTTTTACCTGTCCAACCAATTTTCTGACTAATTTTTGCTAAAAATACCCAGCAAAAGTTAAGAAAACAATTCTCCGTGCAACGATTCGCAAAATGATGTTATCAACTGTCGGGGTTTGACTAAACAGAACAGTCTTCTCATTCACTATTCTTAGAATCCCTTAGACTTTGAAGTAGAGCACAATAAACGAAAGCGATAACATTTGACTTGAATGAGCCTGTCCTACCCTTAGGGACTCTTGACCTCTTGTAAATTTGAGGGAACACAAAAACTCGTTTGCAGTGCTTCTCGTTTGAAAAATCGATGCGTTTTTGACACAGGTTTCGTTCGCATTCCTAGCTTTTCAGAAGTTTCACATGTAGAATGAAACCTTCCAGATCGAAGATGGTAATCTAATTAAAAGAAATCTCCATGAATCTCATGGCATCTACATAATTTTCAATAAAAAAAGGATCTCTTTTACAGAATTTTTTAAATAATAAATCGGACAATAATTTAATTTAATTTAACTTAACAACAAAAAAAAGAGTATCATTTAAGATATACTTGCCCTTCAAATATCCAGTTTAGTCAGTGTCAATAAATGATTGATAAAAAAATTTGAAAAAAAAATAGATTAAAGCAAAATATAATAAATAGAAAAAAGTTTTTTTTTTTTCATTTTTTTACTACAAAAAGCTAAAAATCTTTTTTTATATTTTAAGCACAAAATTAATTAAATCATTCCTGATGACTGTCATAAAAAGCACAAAATATCGAATTATTTATTAATTTTTTTTTACTGGAAAATGTCTCATTGATCGTCTGAACGTTTTCAACTAGCAATCCTCCTGAATTCTGATACAATTAGTTGACGAAACTGCATATCAATGATTGATAACCGATTGCTGCCCAAAGAAAGTAATTGGTCTTGAAATCCTACAGAGAATATCTGCTGGAAACCTGAAATTGTTTCAGACCAATGATATATGTAAAGACGCTGTTATTGCCATAAAATTTCCTTGTTCTGTCATTTTCGGTTTCGCTTATAAGTTTAAATAGAGATGTGAATTTTAAAACTTATTATTTCTATTACTTAGTACTGTTTATTCAAAAAAGAAAAAAGAAAAAAAATGAAATTTCTTTTACACAACAATGCACGGAAAAAAAGTATTGGGATTTTGCATAATAATTAATAAAAAATTTGGGAGATTAAAAACAAAACAATGACTGTGAAATTCTTTTATAAGTTAGATTCGTAAGACATTTGGAATTATTTTTTGTTTATGGAATACTATGAAGTGTTAGAAATGATGCCTTCTTAAATGAATAACTTTTTTAAATCAATTTTTCATATAGAATTAAAAAGTCAATTTTTCTATAAGAATTAAGATTTAAAATGTGAAAGCAGTAGAAAAGTATTATTTAAAGTAAAATTTCGTCCGGCCACTTTTCCCTCCCCCTCCCTTTTTTTAAGTGTGTTAAATATGAAACAAAGCAACGTTTCAAAATGCTTGCTGATTGAAAGCGGCGTGTGGATAAAAGTTTTACGGAAAATTAGCAGATGATTTGAACTTGGGAGGTCCGTCCTTTATTCGCCCTTCCCCTGAGTTACTGGGCCCCTTACCACCTTTTATGACTCGACTTCCGGGAAAAAACACTATCTGAAAAGAAGGATCAGTATCTTACGCTTAAATAGGCAATTACTAAACCACGTGAAGACCAACCAATTTTTCTGATATTTGCAGTTTTATTTTGTTTTCGCCTTTTCAAGTTTTTGTTTGAAATAAAAAAAAAAATGTTACCAGAATAATCTTATTTTATTGTTAACCACATCTTAAATTGATAATCTTTTAAGAATGTCTTAAAAACTGCTGCAGATATATTCGATTCACAAATCTTGATTATGATTATTGTAGATTTAAATTTAAAAGATAACTTAGATGACTTAGTGTAAAAAAAAATTAATCAAGCTAAAATGCAAGATTTATGGAGACTATACGATTTTATGCAAAAAAGAGAGTTAATAAAGCAGTCTTAAAAAATGTATTTAAATCATAGATAGATACTTATTAATAATAGTATTTGTTGCTTGTAATATGATGCCATTGCATATATTCTAGAAGTTCCGATTGAATGTTGCCTCAAATATTTTCAAATGCTTTAAATCACACTAGAAAGATTACTTAAAGCAAATGTCTACACATTAAAACTGGGAATTTAACCTATGGAAAAATTGGGAAAAAAGCTAAACTCCTAAGCGCTTCTACAATAAACTTGTAGAATAAAGCTGTAGAATAAGGTTATTAATGTAAAAAAATTTAAATATTTAATAAGGTCTTATTTTAATGAAGAATCAAACATACTATTCGCAGCATTTTAGTAAATATTATAAAACAATGTGGTTAGTAAAAATTAATAAAAACGCAGAGCAAATAATTAAGATTTTTATTCATTAACGGTTATAAAATATTCTAATAATGCAATTTTTTCGGTACTATGAAATTAAATCAGCTCTATTTATTCTTAAAAATGCACACAGACACATAAGACAACTGATAGAAGTTTTTAATAGTAGAGCAAAACATAATATCACCCCATATAAAAATTATACAAATACATACACATCTTTTGTTTGTTTATTTGTTTCAAGAATTAAATATTTACCCCTAATTTCGGGGAATAATTTTTAGAATCCAATATCATAACAATGCTTTAATTCGCTTAAATATTTTTTTTTTTAAAATTCCCGAGATAGGCCACACTTATTAACAACCCGAACCGTATCAAGAAAAAATTATATATACCTCTGGGTGGTTAAATTATCTGAGTATGGCTTTTCTAAAATTTATCTCTATTCCACAAAAGATTACTTAAAAAAATAGTACTTTAAAAAAATAAATGGGCTTTTTTAACTCTCCTTTCTTCCCAGCTGTGGGGGGTTAATCACTTAGGGGGGGGAATGGGTTTCTAAACAATTTCGTTATCTTATCTTCCTCACTTACAACGTCATCCCCCCATTCTTTTCTCCCCAACTTTCTTATGATAGTAATCTGTTGTTTTAAGCTAAACTCTAATCCGAAAAAAGAATAATAAAAGAAAGAAAGACTTTAATTCGGAAAAAAGAGAAAATTCAAACGAAAGGTCCATTTTTCGCACAAATCGAAAATTCGACGCGAGAAGCAACACTGACATTGCTTTCGAGTGGCTGGGAATTAATAAGTGTTCCTACCGGGAGGGAAATCTGCAGAAGAGAAAGCAATATCTTGTCCAATATGTGACTCTTCAAAGAAGTAAACAATACAGCAAATGTTAAACAATGTAGGAAATGGAGAAATTCAATTGTAAAAGAAATTTCATTTCAGAACAATGCATAGTTATATTATGTCATCCATCCTAAGAAATTAGATTTAAAACAAGCATTTTCGAATTTTTTTTTTTCAAAATAATTCACAAAGAATTTAAAAAAGCCTTTAAAAGGAATATGAAATTAGTTATTCTTGGGATAATCCATTCATCTAATGATTCTTTCTAATTGTATTAAAGAAATAAAATTCTTTTACTAAGATTACATCCATAAAAGTATTATTTTGTATGAGAAATATTTACACGGTAATTTTTTTTTTTCAAAATATATTTAACGGAAAAGAATATAAGACCTCTTGGTGATGCAACGAGTGGGAAATAATCACTTCAAGAAAATTGTCTTTTTACTTTATGAACATAAAATTAATCACTTTCAGGTTAATATACCATGAAATCTCATAACAAAAGCTGATAATTCTTCGTAATAAAAAAGCAGAAATGAGATAGAATTATCAAAACTGCATAAATTCAAATAAATTGAATTTCAAGTTTCATTAAAATACTGAAAAATGTATCAAAAAAAATATTTTACTCATCAAGTCGGCTATAGGAAAATATGCTGTAAGTGAAAGGGAATATAAAGAATCTCAGATTACTGTCAACGAAAACCGCAAATGTTTAACTCCTTGAAAATGACATTGCACTATCAAAACTGAGACGACATCTCTGAAAACCGCAAGAGGGGTCAGGGGAGGGGACGCGTAACTACCCTGAAGATTCTTCGATCGTTGGAATTCGGCTAAAGAAAAGGAGTATCGACTGATCCTGACCCTCCAGGAGGTGGATAGAAAATCCCAGAAACACAAAACAGTTTTCTTTTGTGTCTTTGAACCATCGGGGGGTGTAATCTTTGAGGGCTCCTTCCCTTAACGCTTAAAGGGAAAAGAGAAATCTGAGAGTGGACTTACAAGTGAACGGACCCGATATTCTTGGAATTATCGGATCGTTGAATTGCATATCACTGAAATTTATGGGAAAGGTAATTTCACCCTTTCCTGTGATTCACAGGAAAAGGCGTAGTAACAATATTGACCTTGACTCATTTTGCCATGCACTATAGATAATTTTTAACTGCTTGTGACGTAATGCTGTGATTGCGTTTATTGTGGTCACTGCTCGAGCCATCTATTGGTGAAATATTGAACTATAGTAAACATTTTAAAGAAATGACATATATTTTGAATTCAACCTTTTTAGAAAATGGTTTACTTCAATAAACAAATTAAGTATAAAGTTATGAAAAAACCGAATTAAAATAGTAAGCTGAAATAGATAAATTAATTCAATCACACATTACTTAAATTAGTTAATTAAGTTTTAATTAAAATTAATAAATTTAATATTCAATATTAATTAATAATTTTTAATTAATAATATGATTGAAATAACAGATATTTGGAACAGATATTTAAAAATAACAATAGCAAAATTATTTGTTATTGAAAAAACCGTGGATTATGCATCTCTAGTGGGGAGTGTGATCTTGGCTCTCTCTGTTCCGAAATGAACCACAGTGCAGTTTTCTAGACCCACTGCACCATGGAGTATCCGAGTACCTTTAATTGTTTTGTCATCTAACAAACCCCAGAAAAGACAACTCATGTTTTGAAGTTATTTAACCAAGGGACAATCTTCACTATCATGTAAATTATTGCCGAATCTGGAAAAGCAACAATAATTAATTTTAATCTAATATAAGGTTGAATTATGAATCAACTTGTAAATAATTGAAAAGTAGGTAAGTAAAAATAAACATTTAATTAGAATAAAGATTATATGAGCGATACACGTCTTACTTCGATTTTACATCTTACTCCATTACATATTGATGCCAATATTCGTTTACAAAATATATTATGAATACAATTACGATTATTTAATCGATTCACTTTATGTGAACCTTACTTTCGGCCCCGCTCAATATAAAATTTAGACAGTCAAAAATAAATTTTAAAATTGAAGCGTAAAAGAAACACAAATTTTGATGACAGCTCAGTAGTTCTCATTCTCTTCGTCTGTGCTGTTTTCTTCGTTGGTCGGTGTATTTCGTTTAAAGTAAGGACGAAGATGTTGTACGTGAACAACCTTGACAAATTTGTTCTGTTGTGTCGTAGACTTGATCGCGTAGCACACGACCCCGACTGGACGCACGATCACAAATGGTCCTTTGAAAATGGAAGAAAGTTTGTGATCTCCTTTCTTCGGCCAGTCGTACAATACGAGATCTCCTGCCTTGAAGGAATGGGATCTGCGGTGGAGATCAAATCTCTTCTTGTTTTCCAAATGTGTTTCATACACATTATTTGCCGCTTCCGCCCTGGCCAAACTTAAAAGGTCTAGTTGGTCTTCACGTGGAGTGTCATCTATGAAGCTACCAAGGTGAAGTTCACGGGGAAGGCGTGGCTCATAACCATGAAGTAAATAGAATGGTGATTTCTTGGTGGAATTTTGTTTTGTAGTATTGATTGTCAATGAGGCGTTTGGAAGTAATTCGTCCCACTTATTCGGGTTTTTGTCAATCATTTTTTTCAAAGTGGACACAATTATGCCATTGGCTCTTTCAACAATGCTATTAGCTCGTGGTGAATAAGGTGGAGTCGTTGATTGTGTGATTCCATACTTTTGAAGAAACCGCTGAGTGTGACGAGCGGTAAATGCTGTTCCTCTATCAGATAAATACATACTTGTCGGTCCATATCTGAGTATTATATTATGATACAGAGCATCAGTCACTGTATGAGCGGCGAGAGATGCAGAAGGTGTTGCGATTACATAGCGTGTGGCGTGATCAATTTGGACAAGCATATTTGTGTTTCCCCTTCTTGTTTCTAGCAAACAGATTACGTGGTCAGCGGACACAATTTCCCAAGGTGTGGACGGAATTGGTAATTGCTGCAAAAGACCATAGGCATTAGCAGTGCGTCGGTTAACAATTTGGCATTTATGACAGCTTCGAACATATGCTTTGCAGCCCTTGCGCATGTTTGGCCACCAATAACGCGATTGTAAATTGTGGAGAGTTTTTTTTGCGTCCATATGTCCAACATCATCGTGACAGGCAATCAAAGTTTGTTCTTTCATCGCCTTAGGGATCACTACTATGTCGTGTATGTCAGGTAGACCGAGAGACGATACGATTCGTTTTACATACACACACAAAATACATTTATTAGCATTAAGATACACAGGCACGAACGAGCATAACAACAACTACAACGAACAAGTACAACACGAAAACTACGTCACACAGGTTCTCTCATCTGGCTGTTGCTAGATACATAACAGTTCCTCCCCGACAAAATATAGAGTCACAGGTCGAGTCTCTTTGGAGGTCTCCTGATTCGGGTTGAGCATCGGAGTGGCACATCAGCTTTCGGCTTTCCGGAAGCGTCTGGTACCGACCCAGGCGGCATATCATCACCTGGAGTGGCAGGTACAGGTACATCTCTAGATTCAGGGACAACTTCAGGTACAGGTGCAGGCGGTTCCAATTCAGCAACATCATCGGATACTGGCTCATCTGGAAATTTCAATTCTTTATCGTAAATTGGAATTTCAGTAGCAGCTTGGCATAATTCAATCGACTTCCCACATTTCCTTATTTGATCTACGTGTCTCTTCCAAATTTCATTTCCAACTTGTATGCTATAACTCAAAGTTCCATCTCTGTTTATAATTGTTCCAATTTTCCATTTGTTAGGTCCGGAATAATTTCTTACGGCTACTTTCTCCCCTTCCTGAAACTCACGCAAGATAGATTCTGGGTCAAGTCTCGAACTCTGTTTCTGAACAACTTTGTCTCTCAAATTTGGTTTAAAAAGATCAAGCCTAGTGCGAATACATCTCTTTAAAAACAAGGCACTCGGAGTTTCTCCCGTGAGAGAATGTGGAGTTATTCTATACTGTAATAAAAATCTTTGTAATTTCACATTTAGATCTCCAGAATCACCTCTACTTGATTTCAACGAATGCTTTGAATAACTGCACTATTCTTTCTGCCTGTCCGTTCGTAGCAGGATGGTACGGTGCTGAAGTTATATGTTTAATATTATTCAGTTTCAAAAAGTGTTGAAATTCGTAACTAGTAAAACTTGCGCCATTATCACTAACCAAAGTTAAGGGAATTCCATAATGAGCAAAAAGAATACGAAGATGATGAATTGTATAATTAGCTGTAATAATATTTCATCGGAATGACTTCTATCCACTCCGAATATGCATCAGTGACTACAAAAAAACATTTTCCCCATAAAAGGACCAGCGTAGTCAACGTGTATCCTTTGCCAGGGTCCATTTGGCCATTCCCAAGGATGTCGATTTATCCTTGCTGGTTCGTTCCTCGTTGCGATACAAGCTGAACAGTTCTGAACAAAATTGGCTATACTGGCATCAATACCTTGCCAATAGCAGTAGCTTCTAGCTATGGCCTTCATTTTGACAATTCCAGGATGTCCAACATGAAGTTCTTCTAAAACTTGATTCTGGTACTTTTCAGGAATGCATACTCTATGACCATACATTATGCAACAATTTTGTAATGAAAATTCAGATTCTCTACCTTTCCAAGGCACAGGTAATTCAGTTCCAGATTTTAAACTTTCATACAGTTCGAACAATTTCCTATCAGTTTTAGTAGCTCTAGCTATGTCAGTTGCTGTAACAGGCATTAATTCAATTTGCGAAATATTTGTCACGTCTGCTTCAGTCAAGTACTCACAGTTCCTGTCAACTGCTAGTGATAACCGTGAAAGTGCATCGGCATTGCCATGATTCTTAGTGTTTCGATACTTGATTGTATAACTGAATGCTTGGAGAAAAAGTGCATAATGAACCATTCGTGTTGCTGATAGACATGGTAAACTACGATTAGGTGCAAAAATTGATACTAGGGGTTTATGATCGGTTACGAGATCAAAATGTCGACCAAATAAATATTGATAAAATCTCTTCACTCCCCATACGATACTCAATGCTTCCTTGTCTATCTGCGAATAATTACGTTCCGTTTTAGTCAATGACCTTGATGCAAACATTGCTGGTTTTTCTGAACCATCTGGCATAATGTGACTTAAAACTGCTCCTATTCCAACTGGTGATGCATCAGTTTGTAATACAAGAGGTAACTTAGGATCATAATGGCATAAAATTCGGCCTGAAGCAATTTCTTGTTTCAATGCCTTAAAAGCTTTTTCACATTCTGCAGTCCACAAAAATTTAGCACCCTTCTGCAGTAAATTATTGAGAGGAGCGACACGAGTAGATAAGTTGGGAATAAATTTTCCGTAGTAATTGACTAAACCCAAAAAACTCTTCAAATCAGATACAGTTTTTAGAGCTGGTACTTTTGTAATTGCATCGATTTTTTCTTGTGTTTTAGGGAGGCCGAATTTATCAATTGTATGACCACAATAATTCACAGATTTCTTTAAAAATTCACTTTTACGCTTATTTACTCTGAGACCATATTCTTCTAGTCTCTGTAGTACTAATTCTAACCTTTCAAAATGCTCTTGATCATTTCTTCCCGTTACGGTAATATCGTCTAAAAATACGTGTACCCCCGCAATGCCTGATAAAACTTGTTCAATGGCTCTCTGCCACACTGCCGGAGCTAAGGCTATACCATAATTCATTCTCTTGTAACGGAACAACCCCTTGTGAGTATTGATGGTCAATAGATGTCGGTCCTGCTCATCAACTAACATTTGAAGGTATGCCTCAGATAAGTGGATTTTAGTAAAAAACTCCCCTCCTGACAGTTCAGCAAAAGTGTCCTCGATACGGGGTAAAGGATACTGCTCAATTTTTAGTCCCGGGTTGATAGTCACCTTATAATCACCACAGATTCGTAGGTTCCCATTCTGTTTGATAACAGGAACAATTGGTGTAGCCCAATCACTATATGTCACCGGTTCAATGATGTCTTCTGCAACTAACCTATTAAGTTCAGTTTCTATTCTTTCTTTTAAAGCAAATGGTACTGGTCGAGGTTTAAAAAATACCGGTTTGTAATTAGGTTTCATTTGAAGACGGCAACAAAACTTTTCCAGTTTCCCGATACCCGGAGAAAAGATTTTCTCATACTTTTGAAGCAAGATATTTAATTTATTGGTTCGAGAATTACAATTTTCAACCCGAACTGCTTTAATTGAGCTCCAGTCTAATTGGAAATTTCTCAACCATTCACGACCAAAAACTGCGTTTACTTTTGCATGTACCAAATAAATAATTTCTGTATTAATTTGATCTTTGTATTGAATTTGCACCACTGCTTGGCCAGCTGATGTTATCATAGAATTATCGAAATTCCTAAGCAATAATTTGGTAGGCTTAATGGCTACATCCGGACGAAGTTTCTTAAATTCATTCACATTCATACAACTAATAGCAGCTCCAGTATCTAATTCAAATAAACATTTATTCCCTTCAACAAAAATTTCTAATAAAATCTTATCCCTTGCATGTCGTGGTGATTTAACGCTATTAACTGGTACAGTTTCAGAACAAGATTCTATTTGTTTAACTGTTTCGTTTCGTTTTGAGCGGCAGACTTTTGCCAAATTCCCGTTCTTTAAGCAATTCCTACACTGAGTGTTCTTGTGCTTACATTCGTGAGCTAAATGTTGAGTACTATCACATCTGTAACATTTCCGAAATTTATCAAACTTCTTTGTAGGTTCAAATTTCTTAAATTTAGAAAAATCTTTTTTGCTAGTTTTATCTTGCGAACTATGTAATTTTTTTATCGAGACCATTTGATTCTGAATTTCGCTCACATCTCTCTGAGCAGATTCCATTGCGAATGCAATGCTCTTAGCTTTATCGTATGTTAACTTATCCTCTGCTAACAGCTCTTTCTGTATACTTTCGTTTTTGAGACCCATCACTAATTTATCACGAAGCATCGTACTTAAATTGTTCCCAAAGTTACAATGTATCGACAGTTTTTGTAATTCGGCACAATAATTTGCAATGGACTCACCTTCAAATTGCTTCCTCTTGTAGAAACGAAACCGCTCTGTCATCTCTAGTGGCTTAGGATTCAGATGTTCCGAAAGTAATTTTACGATATCTTGATAAGTCAATGCTGAAGAAATGTTCGGAGTGGCCAGATTCTTTAACAATTTATATGTTGTTGCTCCCATAAGGCTTAAAATAGCAGGGACTTTTATTCGATCTTCGATCCCATTAACAACGAAGTAAGATTCTAAACGTTCCACATAACTGGACCAGTCTTCCACAGACGCATCATAAGATTCAAAATTAATATTCGAAGATCCCATCCTCGTCGCCAACTCTTTTGTCGTGTATGTCAGGTAGGCCGAGAGACGATACGATTCGTTTTACATACACACACAAAAGACATTTATTAGCATTAAGATACACAGGCACGAACGAGCATAACAACAACTACAACGAACAAGTACAACACGAAAACTACGTCACACAGGTTCTCTCATCTGGCTGTTGCCAGATACATAACATACTACAGGTCTCGATTTTTCGTCTTTCACTCGCACAAGAGTGTTGTTATCGATATTGTAATTGCATATGATTGACATTGTCTTTTTTCTTGGATTTTTCTCTTTGAATAAGCGAAAAATATACTGACAAAAGTCATCTCTTTTCTGTTTCGCACAAATTTCAGATTCATAACTTGCAGTAACTGCTAAACAAACAGGTGGTGTTGGGTAACGTGAAAGGTGATCAGCAATGACATTTTGCTTTCCTGGCCGGTGCTCAGTTGTAAAATCAAATTGAGCCAAATCTACTAAATATCGCGCAAATTTTCGATTAACTGCAGATTTTGCAACTACATAAGCAGTTGTATAATTGTCTGTGATGAGTTGAAACTTGTGGCCAAGGAGATAGAGTCGAAATTTTTCAGTCAATGCCCAATGTACCGCAGTACATTCCAGTTCGTTACTGTGGTAGCGTGTTTCAGCATCTTTTAACGTACGTGACACATATTCAATGACATGACACTTTCCGTTCTGTTCTTGGGATAAAACTGCACCGAGTCCTGAATAAGAGGCATCAGTTTCTACAAAAGTTGGTAGGCCTTGTTTGAAATACGAAAGAATGGGAGCAGTAGTAATTGCAGATTTCAAAGTTTCAAATGTTTCTCTGTTGATCATCAGTTAAAACTATGGGAGCGTTGCTGGTCTTCTTTTCTAAACCTTTTAAAACGCATGAAAGTGGTTTGGCTATTGTAGCATACGAATATACTTTCGAAACTGATTGGCAAACCCAAGGAAACTACGGACTTCATGAATTGATTTGAGAGTCGAATAACGTTCAATTGCTGCTATGCGTTCCGGATCAGGACGAACACCATCTTGAAAGACAATACGGCCAAAAAGAGAGATTTCTGGTACTGCAAATTGCACTTTTTCTTGTGTCAGCTTGAAACCAGCTTTTTGAGTTGCTTCAAGGATTTTACAAATCACTTTGAGATGGTAATTGAAGTCATCATGAGAAGTCGATATATATGTGTTCACATTGTAAGGTGCTAAATGATCGTAGGCTAATTTAATCGCTCGTGTCATTGTAGATGGGCCATTTGTGACACCAAAAGGCATTCGAAGAAATTCATAATGTCCGTCAGGAGTGACAAATCCAGTTTTGTAGGTGTCAGTCTCTTTTATGCGAATGCAGTTAAATGCAGATTTTACATCCATTTTAGAATTGTAGCGCTTGCTTGCAGTGCGTTGAATAACGTCTTCCATTTGGTCAATTGGGTGCGGATCAATTTTCGTGATAGGATTGATAGTGCGAAAAAAATCTACCACAACTCTTCTTGGAGTACTTTCATGGAAGGGCTGCTCCACAATAAAGGCAGGGGCTGCGTACGGTGAGTTGGAATGGCGACAAATTCCTTGTTTTAACCATTTTTGAATCTGCGTTTTTAGAAACTGGCGATCAGGCTCTGAAAGTCTATACGGTCTACATTTAATAGGCTTTTCATGCTGCAATTCGATTTTGAATTCCACATATGGAGATAGTCCAATATTGTCATCATTAGAATAGAAAACGTCAGTAAATTTTTCAATTACTGCATCAAGTTGAGCTTGTTGAGTTGTAGAGAGTCCTGCGGATTTAGGGATGAGTTTTGTTTCGGATGAAACTATATTAGGTGTAGCTTCCGGCAAAGTAACATCATCTAGTGAGGGTTGATGATGAGTGACGCAGTTGATACTAGGTTTTGAAGCATGAATACATTCGTACAAATGAAATGAAGTTGGAGTAGAAATACATAATGAACCATTAGGGTCATAAGTGCATCTAGCTTGAATCTGTTGCTGCCAATCGAATCCTAAAATAAGTTTAAATGGAAACTGGGAGCAGATTCCAATTTTAGGCATCATATGTTCCACATTTCCAACAATTATATTTAAAGAAATCCAACCAATTGGCTTTATTTCATGGTCAACAACTTGGAACTGTCCATCAGTCCACGGGTGAATAACAATATCGTTTGGAACACAAGATTCTTGAATAACAGTAATGTCTGCACAAGGATCACAGAGGGCTTGAATCTCCGTATCATTATTAATTATAACAGGTATTAATGCACGCCTATTCGTTTCAGTTCTCATACAATTTATGGAATGATTATTTGCAGCTGTTGATCTTCCAGATGTCGAGTTGCGATTATTGTTGTTGCGGCGGGAATTTGAAGAGTTCAAATTGGTGGTTTCGACTAACGTGTTATTATTAGAACTAGTTGAACTGCTAGCAGACGGGAATTGGGAACTAGTTTGACTGTGGGAATTCTGATTTTGTCGTGACGTATTTCTTGGTTGAGCTATGGTTGAACCAGGGGGAGGAGGTGGTAAACTACACATAAAAGAAGCATGGCCTTTAATTCCACATCTCCAACAAGTAATATCTCGAACGTCGTCAGTTTTTGGATTGTATTTACGATGCTGTTTATCATATGTATTAGAATATCTAATTTGAGTTTTTGGAGAATGTTTCTTATGCTCTTGTTTTGCACTACGAATAGCATCAAGTGCAGTTGCCCTATCAATTAATTCTTCAACCGTTTTAGAATTTTGAGTAGCTAATGCAATTTGCCATTTTTCTTCTGTTATATCACCTATGATCATAGAAATACGGTCAGGTTGAGGAATAGTAAAGGGAGCTTTTTCCAAAAGAGCATCTTTTGAATAAATATAATCGACTAAACTTTCATTATGTCTCAATTTTCGTTCACTTTGGTGAGCCAAAAATTCTTGTAATCGACTAAACTTTCATTATGTCTCAATTTTCGTTCACTTTGGTGAGCCAAAAATTCTTGTATTGTTATACGTCTTTTGAATCTTGAGGCGAGAGCATTTTTCCAAGTATTCCGATCATTGAAATTTTTTTCTGTTGTTAATTGCCAATTTTTAGCAGATCCCGAGAGACGTGAAATAGCATTTGTTAATTTTAATTCGTCGGACCAGTTAGCTAAAGTTGAAATTCTTTCAACCTCTTTTAACCATTCGAGGGCATTTTCAATAACGTCTCCCTTAAATATTTGGATTGAATTTGCAGTGTCATTTGTAGATGTGATTTGAATCACATTCGGAGTTATTTGCCTTTCTAAAAATTGTTTTTGCGTTTCCATCAATGTGGAAAAAATAGCTGCGATATTCGGATCTATCTGAGAAGGAGGTGTAGGAATTGCTGCTTGTGTAGAAGAATTAATTAAAAGTTCTACTTGTTTTCACAAAGATTCAATTTCTGTCAATAACTGTGCATTATCAGAAAATGTCTCTTCATTAAAAAATTTCACCCGACGAGCATTTAATTCATCCAAAGTTTCATCACTTTTTCTTTTATTATTATCCTCAACAATACGCGAGATTAAATCATTTTTATTTCCGGTTAGCAAAAGATTTCTGAAACGCAATTCTTTTTTCAGTTGAGTCATCGTTAAACTTTGTAGCGGATGCGCTTCTAAAGAATTAAAAATAATATCATCGCTTGTTGACATTTTTTTTTTATTTCCGCTCAGGGATTCTAGACGAAATAAAGAATTTGGCGAAAATGGATTGGCGCCGTCTTATGTAAGAAGCAAACACGAAGTAATTTAATTCTTCGGAATAATTAATATTCGTAAAAAGGTTATCAGAATATTCGTACTTATTTTACTTTTGATAAAGAGTCTATTGATATTTTAAAGAAATTCACTTACTATGCGAGAAGTTGTCGTTGTTTGGAGATCATTCAGGCAAAAAAAAAAAAAAAAAAATCTTGGCAAGATTCTAATCCTTGGCGAGGAAGTCAGATGATTCCAATTAGGCTTAGCAAATGCGTAAAATTTCCAAAAGTATTTAAAGGTTTAACTTTGAAAAGGTCCTTTAGGTTCCGACTACGCCATATAAGGTTGAATTATGAATTAACTTGTAAATAATTGAAAAGTAGTTAAGTAAAAATAAACATTTAATTAGAATAAAGATTATATGAGCGATACACGTCTTACTTCGGTTTTACATCTTACTCCATTACATATTGATGCTAATATTCGTTTACAAAATATATTATGAATACAATTACGATTATTTAATCGATTCACTTTATGTGAACCTTACACTAAATTCTTTAAGGCCAGCAACTGCAAAAGCTATAGACGTATTTCACTAACCGGTATCCTTTGTAAAACAATGGAAAAGAAATCATCCACATCAGGCTGATGAAATGGCTAAAAAAAAGGACTTATCAGCTTTATCAAACTGCATACATATCTAAGCACAGAGCAGGTGAATTACTTTTTTTACCTACGCCAGTCAATAATTGACGGCTTCCAAGAAAAGCCTGGTAGAAAAACCACCGTGATCTTCTTAGATCCCTCCTTGAGGCCACGGTGGCCTGCTGATAAGGTCTCCGCTTCGGAATCAAAGGGCTGCAGGTTCGAGCCCCGATTCCACCGAAGAACCGCCGTGTAATCTGATATGGTGCACGTTAAATCAGTCAGGCCAAACGTCCTCCTGCTGGTGTGGAAAGGGAAGTGCCATCTCAGGTGTCGTCCTCTTCATCTGACCGGGGTTCAACATGACGAGGTCGGTCCCAAGATAGCCCTAGTGTTGCTCTATAACGGGACGTTAATGTAACTAAACTAAACTTGGATCTTTCCAGAGATTTGACAGAGTCTGGAGGCAGAAACTAATCGGTATCATCCACAAAGAAAGTATTGTATATAGCTGCTTCATCTGGATCAACGACTTCTTAAGAGGAAGGAATTTCATGGTCAAAGTAAATGGATCCTTTTCAAAAACTCATCGAACTTGGGAGATGGCCTTCAGGGCTCAGTTCTCTCCCCTTGTATGAATCCCTTAGACCCACACATATGCAAAGAAGTTACATTGCAGATATCTCTTGTAGAAAATCCTTTATCTATAAAATTCAGCTCATCATTTCCATATTTACAGAGAAAGCTTTGGCACTTTGTCAAGCTCTGGATAAAATTTCAGTAATAGAAGAAAAAAATAAATCTTTTTTTTTTTTTTTTTTTTGTCAGACAACTATGCAGCTTTTGAAGCTTTAACATACCTTACAATTAAATCTCCAAAAATTATTCATAGGTTAGATGGAAAAATTGAAGAACGGAGAAAATTAAATTTGAAAATATACCTTGTGTGGTCTCCAGGACATTCACATATTCATTGGAATGAAATGGTGGATGTACTCTCAAAAATAGTCACAGAATTGCAAACATTTCTTCAGTTTATTGTTTCAGAAGACTTGATTTCTCATTTTGTACCTCATAATTTTATAATTTTGACCTCTTAATTTTGTAATTTTGACTAGAGATGCATAATCCACGATTTTTTCAATAACAAATAATTTTGCTATTGTTATTTTTAAATATTTGTTCCAAATATCTGCTTTTTCAATCATATTATTAATTAAAAATTATTAATTAGTATTGAATATTAAATTTGTTAATTTTAATTAATACTTAATTAACTAATTTAAGTAATGTGTGATTGAATTAATTTATCTATTTCAGCTTACTATTTTAATTCGATTGTTTCATAACTTTTTACTTAATTTGATTATTGAAGTAAACCATTTTTGAAAAAGATTGAATTAAAAATATATGTCATTTCTTTAAAATGTTTTCTATAGTTCAATATTTCACCAATAGATGGCGCCAGCAGTGACCACAATAAACGCAATCACAGCGGTACGTCACAAGCAGTTAAAAATTATCTATAGTGCGTTGCAAAATGAGAATACTGGAAAGTCAAGGTCAATAACACGTTATTACGCTCTTCCCTGTGAATCACAGGAAAGGGTGAAATTACCGTTCCGATAAATTTCAGTGATATGCAATTCAACGATCCGATAATTCCTAGAATAACGGGTCCGTTCACTTGTCAGCCCACTCACAGATTTCTCTTTTTCCCTTTAAGCGTTAAGAGGAGGAACCCTCAAAGATTACACCCCCCGATGGTTCAAAGACACAAAAGAAGACTGTTTTGTATTTCTGGGATTTTCTATCCACCGCCTGGAGGGTCGGGATCGGTCGATACTCCTTTTCTTTAGCCGAATTCCAAAGATCGAAGAATCTTCAGGGGGGTTACGCGTCCACCCCCTTGACCCGCTTGCGGTTTTCAGAGATGTCGTCTCAGGCCGTCTCAGTTTTGATAGCCCAAAGTCATTTTCAAGGAGTTATACATTTGCAGTTTTAGTTGTCAGTAATCTACGATTCTTTTTATTCCCTCTCTACTTACAGCATATCTTCCTTTGGCCGACTTGATGAATAAAATATTTTTTTCGATACATTTTTCGGTATTTTAATAAAACTTGAAATTCCTTTTACTTGAATTTATGCAGTTTTGATAATTCTATCTCATTTCTGCTTTTTTATTACAAAGAATTATCCGCTTTTGTTATGAGATTTCATGGTATGTTAACCTGAAAATGATTAATTTTATGTTCATAAAGTAAAAGGACAATTTTCTTGAAGTGATTATTTCCCACTCGTTGCATCACCAAGAGGTCTTATATTCTTTTTCGTTAAATATATTTTCAAAAAAAAATTACCGTGTAAATATTTCTCATACAAAATAATACTTTTATGGATGTAATCTTAGTAAAAGAATTTTATTTCTTTAATACAATTAGAAAGAATCATTAGATGAATGGATTATCCCAAGCATAACTAATTTTATATTCCTTTTAAAGGCCTTTTTAAATTCTTTGTAAACTATTTTGAAAAAAAAAAAAATCAAAAATGCTTGTTTTAAATTTAATTTCTTAGGATGGATGACATGATATAATTATGCATTGTTCTGAAATGAAATTTCTTTTACAATTGAATTTCTCCATTTCCTACATTGTTTAACATTTGCTGCATTGCTTACTTCCTTGAAGCGTTACATATTGAACAATATATTGCTTTCCTCTTCCGCAGATTTCCCTCCCGGTAGGAACACTTATTAATTCCCAGCCACTCGAAAGCAGTGTCTGTGTTGCTTCTCGCGTCGAATTTTCGCTTTGTGAGAAAAATAGATCTTTCGTTTGATTTTTCTCTTTTTTTTCGAATTAGAGTCTTTCTTTCTTTTATTATTCTTTTTTCGGACTAGGGTTTAGCTTAAAACAACATATTACTATCATAAGAAAGTTGTGGAGAAAAGAACGGGTGGGGGGAGATGTTGTAAGTGAGGAAGATAAGATAACGAAATTGTTTAGAAACCCATTCCCCCCTAGGTGAATAACCCCCCACTGCTGGGAAGGAAGGAAAAGTGAAAAAAGTCCATTTCTTTTTTTAAAGTACTTTTTTTAAGTAATCTTTTGAGGAATAGAGATAAATTTTAGAAAAGCCATACTCAGATAATTTAGCCACCCAGAGGTATATATAATTTTTGCTTGATACGGTTCGGGTTGTTAATAATTGTGCCCAATCTCGGAAATTTTTTTAAAAATATTTAAACGAATTAAAGCATTGTTATGACATTGGATTCTAAAAATTATTCCCCGAAATTAGGGGTAAAGATTTAAATCTTGAAACAAATAAACAAACAAAAGATGTGTATATATTTGTATAATTTTGTATATGGTTTGATATTATGTTTTGCACTACTATTAAAAATTTCTATCAGTTGTTTTGTGTGTCTGTGTGTACATTTTTAAGAGTAAATAGAGCTGATTTAATTTCATAGTACCGAAAAAATAGCATTATTAGAATATTTTATAACCGTTAAAGAATTAAAATATTAATTATTTGCTCTGCATTTTAATTAATTTTTACTAACCACATTGTTTTATAATATTTACTAAAATGATACGAATAGTATGTTTGCTTCTTCATTAAAATAGGAATTTTACCTTATTAAATGTTTCAATTTTCTTTCATTAATAACCTTATTCTACAACTTTATTCTACAAATTTACTGTAGAAGCACTTAGGAGTTTAGCTTTTTCACAATTTTTCTATAGGTTAAATTCCCAGTTTTAATGTGCAGACATTTGCTTTAAGTAATCTTTCTAGTGTGATTTAAAGCATTTGAAAATATTTGAGGCAACATTCAATCGGAAATTCTAGAATATACGCAATGGCATCATATTACAAGCAACAAATACTATTATTATGAAGCAACAAATATATCAAGCAACAAATACTATTATTAATAAGTATCCATCCAACTGTCATTTAAATACATTTTTTAAGACTGCCTTATTAACTCTCTTTTTTTGCATAAAATCGTATAGTCTCCATAAATCTCGCATTTATGGAGACTATTAATTTTTCGCTTCATTAATTTTTTTTTACACTAAGTCATCTAAGTTATATTTTAAGAGTATTTTAAATTTAAATCTACAATAATCACAATCAAGATTTGTGAATAAAATATATCCGCCAGCAGTTTTTAAGACATTCTTAAAAAATTATCAATTTCAAGTTTTGTGAGCAATAAAATAAAATTATTCTGATTACATTTTTTAAATTTAAAACTAAAGCTCTAAAAGTTGCAAGAAGTCGAAAATAAAATAAGATTGCAAGTACCAGAAAAAGTGGTGTTGGAAAAACATATTCAATTCTCCACATGTGTTTAGTAAGTGTCTATTTAAACGAAAGATATTGATCTCCCTTTTCAGATAGTGTTTTTTCCCAGAAGTCAAGTCAAAAAGGTGGTGAAGGGAAGAGTGAACCCAGGGAAAGGGGGAATGAAGTACGGACCTTCCAAATTCAAAACATCTGCTGATTTTCTGTAAATCTTTTAGTCACACGCCGACTTCAATTAGCTATCATTTTGAAACGTTTTCACATTTAACACACTTCAAAAAAAAAAGAGTAAACTGTTAGGATGAATTTTTATTTGAAATAATACTTCTCTAATGCTTTCACATTTTAAATCTTAATTCTTGTAGAGAAATTGACGTTTTAGGGGAAATTGATTTTAAAAAGTATTTCTTTCTATGTCATTTAAGAAGTCATTAATTCACCAAAAATGAAATTTATTTCATTTAAAAAGAAATTTAAGTTTTTCTCCAAACAATTTTATGTGCAGACAATAATTTAGAACGGAAATGCTTGTACATATAAGGAAGCTAAGAATTAAACACAATACATACGTGCGTGAACAAAATGGTTGTCATATTTAAATTAGTATTTTTGTGAATCTATTTTATCATAAAAGAATTTCAAAGCCACTGTTCTGTTTTTAATCTTTCAAAATTTTTATTAATTAATATGCAAATTTACAATGAAACTTTTTTTGGAACTCAGAAGGTTTGAAATTGAAAAACATTCAGCCAATGAGATTAAACATTTACCAGTAAGAAAATAATTAATTCGATATTTTGTCCTTTTTATGACATCTATCAGGAAAGAATTAATATATTTTGTGTTTAAGATATAAAAAAGATTTTTAGCTTTTTGTAATTAAAAAAATGAAAAAAAAAATCTTTTTTTTTTCTATTAATTTTTTATTAATCATTTATCGACGCTGATTAAATCGGATATTTGAAAGGTATGAATCTTTTTGATGATACTCTTTTTTTGTCAAGTTAAATTAAGTTACATTATTGACTGATTTATTTTTTTTAAAAAATTCTACGGAAGACAAATATTTTTTTAAAAATTATCTAGTTTAATATAAAATGTTTTATGGAAATTTATTATGTACTGAGATCTAGGGATTACTTTCAATTTTATTACCTTGTTAAAGGTTAAAATACAAAAATATAAGAGGTGGCTTTCACAAGTTGAGGTCTTTAAAACCTTTATAATTATATTTATATTAGTGAAATAATGTATTAATTTTACTGTTATTTTTTTCATTTCCTAAAAGTATATAATATTGCAAGACACAAACACCGTATTTATTATACGATATCGATTTTTTAACGCTTTATACGAAACATGGCTAAAAAATTTACAATAAACATTTTTTAAAAAATGCAGAATTTTTTTTAATATTTAAGAATGTTAATTTGAATGTATTTTAGTTTTGATAATAATTGTTTTATAATTAATTTAGTTTTATGGTTTTTTAATACAGTTTGCGCAGAAAAAATAAAATACAGTTTGAATAAAAATGATATGTAGATATTACAATATACATAACTGACAGTCGAAAAGCTGGTTGTAACTCTTTTGCAGCAATTTATATTCCTTTATTTTCAGAAATTTTTATTCTATTTTTAAAAACTTCGGTTTAAATTGATTGAGACTCACTAAAAATTACTGGTATTTTCTTAATTTTTTTGTTGCAAATTTATAAGATTTTATTTTCAATTACAATGATTTACGTTCTTTTTTAAATGCTTCTAGACCACTTTATAGAAGGAGGGAAAAAGCAAAAGAAATTTAATGTTAAATTGGTAATTTATTAACTTTAATAAATTAAAAATATCACAAAGAAAATCAATTTATTGCAAAAGTAAACAAAGAAATATTTTTAATGCGAACATTATAATTTCTTCCTGTTCAATTCCGAAATCCATGAAATTTTAATAAATGGAGCATTTTTTTCTTTGCTAACTATAATCTTGATGTTATTTAAACAAAAATATTGATATCTACGTGATGCCAACATTTAGAGTGTCTGTCATACATTAAAAAATATTTACATTTGAATGAATTTCTGTACATCACCCAAGATGTTTTTAAAAATCCATGAAGCCAATCATTTATCATTTGTAATTGATTTCAAATATCCCTTTAAATTTAAAAAGAGCTTGAAAATAAGCCATAAATCTGTTTTTAAAAAACTCTATAATCATTCAGAGCAATGCAATTCTCATGCTCATTAGGCATAATAAATTCAATTATGCGAAAATTAAATCGTTTCAATCGTGGAAAAATAATAAGCATGGTGTTTATATTCCTTTAAGAATATCAGAAATGAAATTTATTCTGAGTGTTGAATACCTGTAGAAACTTGTTTTTTTTTTTAAATATATATATTTATGAGGAGACTTGAGTGCGAAAGAAATCTTGTTTTCGTACAATAAGACAAGCCGCGCATTTGCATCCAGCAATAGTCATTATCTTGAGATAAGACCGGAACAGCTCAGAACTATGACTTTTTGTGAAATGAGAAACTGCCTGCATGTGATCAATAGGCTCCGCTGCCCGCCCCGCCAGAACTATTTGTGGGATGTCTATTCCAAGAACATGCATCATTGTGTAAGGGACTTTCCCTACCCCTATGAATGACTCCGTTTTTGTTTGAGAGCTCCCATTGGACAGATCGTATCTATTGTAACTTTCTATCGTGATCGCAAGAGCTATAGTTGAAATATCAACAATACGATACGATCATAGTAAGGGTGTGATTTGAATCACACCCTTCCATGAAAAGTATTGATCACTGGTATCTGTGACTTTCTGATATTGGTTACGTAATAACAGCTCTGAAAATATTCGTCATCCCTAATTTTGACCTCTTAATTTGGTAATTTTGACCTCGTAATTTTGAACCAAGATCAGATGACGAGGACGACAGCTGAACTGGCTAACAGCTGAACTCCACACCACACCAGCGGGTGGATGTTTGGCCTGAAAGATTTTACCTGCAAGAGACCCCCTCACACTACGGTTCTTCGGTGGAATCGAGTCTCGAATCTGAAACTCTCCGGTTCCGAAGCCGAGACCTTACCACCAGGCCACCGCGGCCCAATCCATGGCTCAAAAATAGAAGAGAAGGTATCATACCTGCACTACCCGGATGATTATTCATTAGTTTTGGATTACATAATTTCCCTTACTACCAAATTTGTAATCTTGGAAATAACATTGAGCATCATTTTAATTTTCTCCAAACACGCAAATCATTGGTCAGTCAAATCCTTTCGCAAAACTTAAAATTGGTCTTCATTCTTTTTCTTCTTTCAAAATGATTTTTTTTTTTCAAAAATTTGCTTCAAATAAGCAGTAATTCCAGTTCCAAACTCTGAATTCCTGTTCCAAACTCTCTCGATTTTTAACATTTATTGAATGGATTCTTTTGGAATTATTAGATAACGACCTCTTTTGGCAAAACCCCTGTTATCATTCCATTTCAATCAATCAGCCAATCTACACCCTTGATTGTTTGTTTATCTCTCATATGGCTATCACGTGTTTAGCATTTAAGTTAAAAAACGTACACCGGCAAACAAATCTTGATCCTTCCTTCCTTAACATTTAAATTTTTCAATTTTAATTCGAAACCAATTCTTTTGTATTGAATTATAACAAACTGCGAATCAGAAATGTAAGCTCAAAATGAGAATATTATTGAATTGAATAATTTCAAAATCCATGTATAAATGTGGATAAGTTAATGTAATGTTCTTATTTCTGAAAATCAGATTTCCAAATAGATAAACATTGCTGATCAAGCAATTACATAATACATAGACGATAAAACATATAGATAATTCTATGTTGATAATATCAGTGGGTTGAAATTTTCGAAAGTTAAGTAATTTATTTTCTTTTCGAAGTAATCATTTTGTAAATTTAAAAATGGCTGCTGAAAATTTATCCGCAGTTTTAAAATGCAAAGGAGAGATTTGCTTGGTAAGTGGTTTATCATCACCTTTAAATATATGGGACATTTTATATTCACATATATGGAATATTTATGTTTCGTATGTTGAATGTATAACGTTGCTCTGTTTTGAAAAAAATATAATTATGCACAAAATATGATAGAAATATAGATGATCGCGATTAGAAAATGATAGTTATCAAGAATAATTTTCCTGTATCTTCATGTGATTATGTTTATTATACATTTTATTGATATGAAATTTTCTATTTAATTTATTTATGTTTTTTTCTAATTAATTTAGGTCTTTATAATTTATTTATAAAATATAATTATTATTAATTCTTAAAATAATAATTTCTTTACATGATAAATATTTCTTTCTAATTTTTCTAATTAAAGCCATATATGAATTGCAGGATTCATATTGCTACTGTTGAAGTATATACAAGTATGCATAATGTAGCAGCATTTTATCCAAAAGTTATAGATTGATTAATTGGCATTTCCATTTAAAGTATATTTTGTGTCAATATTTATGCTAGACATCAGATATCTTATTAAAGTAATCAATCTTGATCTGTCAATAAGTTTGATCAATTAATATTTGAATAAAAAAATATTGCTTTCTTTTCCCACAATAAGAAAATAATAAGTTAAGATAAAGCATGAAATTTCATTAAAATTAACTTTTTTTTTTCAATTGATTTTTTTAAGCAAGTATTCCTTTGAATTTTAATGACTAATATATATATATATATATATATATATATATATATATATATATTTAAAAAATATAAACTAATATATATTGTATTAAAGTTATACCATACTATATTAATTATTAATAAGAATAACAAAAGGTATTTCTCTTTCATAGGAAAATCGCGAAGTACCAGAGCCATTACCACATGGTAAGCTTAGTTTTTAAAGTGATGTTTCATATCAAGTAAAAATAATAATATGATTGATCAATTGGTTGTGTTGTTGGGAAATCTCTTTCTTTCAGAGAATGTAGGTGTGAATTGAATTAAATGGTTGTTTTATTCATCAAAATTGTTGTGTTGAATTCATCAAAATTAATTAGATAAAAGTAAGGTTAGGTTATGATAAGAAAAAAATATGTAAAAGTATTTCTGAAATTTATAAACTATATATATATTGATTTAAATATCAATGGAAAGTGAATAATACTTTTACCTTACTGTTTAAGATTTATATCTAAGATCTAATACTCACATAAGAATATTGTTCTGAAGTACATTTTTCAAAATATTTCCATATTTTATATATATATATATATATATATATATATATATATATATATATATATAAATATAAGTTTGAGAATTTCTTTGGTATAAAAGAAATTCTCAAACAGAGGTAAGTGATGGATAATTAAAAAAAAATGCATATCTTTTAAAATATGGAGTGCTGAATTTGTAGTTTATAGAAGTGAAATAATTTTTAAGATGTTGTTATTTATGCTCACTTGCAGCACCAATTCCCCCTGGGGAGGAGAGAGGAAAGCCCTCAGTTCTCATGCGAGCTAAACTCAGAGATAGTTGCTCTTCTACTAAACAGGAGACGAAATACTCAAATTTATTTTATTGTTTACATTTCCTCCTATGAAGTGAGGCTGTGATGCAAAGTTGCAATATTTTAATGCTTTATTAAATTAATTAGCATATTTGTTGAGTTTCACTATAAATTGTTTCAAAAAACTGCAGTCCACTACTTTTTATTGAGCTACAGACAGTTGTGTTATGGAATAAAATTCAGTTTTATAAAATTGTTTAATGATTATGCTGACAGATTGAATTAAGTTATTAATTCAAGTAATGGACAAGAAAATTTAAAATTTTTAAAAAATAAAACACATTTTTAAAAATTAATTAATAAAATTAAAATTATAAAAAGAAAAAAAATTAAATTTTTTAAGACCAAATTTTTATCTAATTCAAAATTTAACTGTTTTTTGCTTATTTTTTAGTTTACCATTGTATATTTTTGATTTATAATTTGATGTTTTATAACATTTAATGAAATGAATGCCTACAAACTCTTATTTCTGTATAGATTTTGTTTTTAGTCAGACAAAAAAAATTAAAATTTAAGAGTAATTGTTGAATTGAGGTGATAAATTTTCAGTTTTGTAACGCTGTACTGGAATTCAAATGTAAACAGTGTGATATATTGTGATAAAGACTGTTTTCCCCCTGGATGCTGAAAGGTTATAATTATTTGAGGATTGAATAAAATTAACATTTGTGTATGTATTTAATGTGCACAATTTTGTTTTTGATATTATTTGCAGGAAAATGACAATTTTTCCAATTTCTTTTTCATACTTAGTGGAGCAAAAGCATTTAGTCATTATACCATATGCTTGACCAATGACAATCCTTTATTCAGTTTTAATTTGCTGAAAGAAGGCTCAGCATTTATTATTCTTAGTAACTGGCAATGTAAAGGATTATAAAAAATATTACATTAGATTTAGACAAAAGTAGACAGCTGCTGATTTTCAAGTCCATTTGAACCCAGCCTCAGCCTCGACTTCTGGGCACTTGGCACACCGCTCTGTCTGAACATGTCTGACAGGAATTTCCTTATGCATAGATGAATATATCCCACCTTTTTATAGATATCACTGTGATCTGTGCCTAATAAAGGCGTCAGTCGATGCTTAGCCAGCCCATGGAAACAAGCTTGTAAACTTTTAGTATATGTCACATTATTATTGTTCAGAGCACTGAATTAATTCTTAATCACGGTGAGGGCCCCCTCAGTAGCAGGGTCCAGGTGCACAGCACCCACTTCACCCCCTAGATGGCCTGCCTTGGAGCTTGGAACAAAAGGAAAGTAAATGAGATTTTTATTATGTTGTTTGTGAAAGAAAATATTTCTTATAGACAGTGATAAGGCTTCCAAAAACAGCAAGTAGATTATCCTCATAAGGCTCTCTTACTGAGCAAGATCAATATTTATCTTTATTATAACTCCTAAACATATTGTAGTAATAATTTTTGTTTCTCTTTATAAAAAGGTTGATATAACAGTTGTAGCCATGTCTTTAAGGTCAGTACATAATGCTCATTTGTATGCTCTGTAATTCAGTGTATAAAATCTTCTTTCCTTATTTTGTTTGTTCCATAGGTGGATAATAATTCAGTGAAAATAAGAATGAATAAATCCATGAACTATTGCGGAGGAGAAGAGGTTTATTTTTGAATAATTATAAAAAAATATCTGTTTTTCTGTAAAATATCTGTTTTGAGAGAATATTTAAAATTTTGTAAGCTATAAGCTAAAAAAATGATTAGAATGCAATTTATGCTAACTCTATCAATGCAGAAAGGCCCCAAATACCCCCGTTTAACAAAACTATAGCAAGTTCCTAAGCATCTGGATGAAACAGTATTATATTGTCCTCCCAACTGGATCAAATTCCTCGGTTTTCCTGATATTGCAATTTGTTATGTAAAGATTCTTATCAACTGCCAGCTGCTCTTGCACTTTGAATCAGTTAAAACAGACACTTCCATTAAAACATTTTCTTTATTGGACACAGACATAAAACATAAAAGACAGTTCATCACAGTAACCATTACAGCTATTTCTAAATCATCTCTAAATGCAAACTCTGACGAGCTGCATATATCATTCAGTGTTCAGTTCACTGCAGTCCCTTTTTGCTCTTTGACTTGATTGATTGCATATTGATGAATATGCTTGGTATATGCTTTGTTGGAGATGCATCCCCAAATCTGTATGGGGATGGATAAGATTTTTAGAGAGCTTTCAAAGAATGTCTTAGCAAATGCCCTCTTAATGGCCATCAGCTGAACAAAGAAGCTTTTGTATATCCATCCATTTAAGTCACAGGTTATCTTTGTGGAAGATATGAATTTTTTTTTTCTTTGAAAGAGAAACTCAAACATTCTAGTATTCTGAAATGCCTGAATCCAATTGGTCATAGGAATAAGGGGGTCAAAAGTAGCATATGTAACTATATTTCAGGCTGGTTATTAAGTATAATAGATTTATTTTTTAAATAGAAAATTATAATTTCTTTTCTAAGCAGTTCTACTATTTTTCCATTCCCTAATTATATTAAAATGTATTTAATACTGGCATTTATGAAACTTTTATTTATTTAATATTATTTTCAGAGGCTCTGATTGCTATGCATACTGTTGGCATTTGTGGATCTGATGTTCATTTTTGGAAACATGGTCGCCTGGGTAATTTTATTGTTAATGCTCCAATGGTCTTGGGACATGAATCCAGTGGGACTGTAATTAAAACTGGAAGTCAAGTGAAATATTTGAAACCAGGTATATTATTTTCTTTTGTACAGTAAGACCCCGCTTAACCACGACCATCGTAAACAAGGCCTCACAGCTTGTTTGTGACGTCACATGAAGAAGACGGTTGGCTACCGCGAGCAGAATCTCGGTTTCTTCCTCATGTTTTAAATTCATTAAAAAAATTACTATCTCTTATAAGCCATTTATCTTGCATAAAATTCAAGATGACTTATTTCTCCCCTGAGTGAATGAATGAAGCATTCAAATTTTTTAAGATTTAAATCACAATGTAAATTTGTAAGATAAATACATTGGAGTATTTTTGTTAATTTTCCAGTTTTAACAGATTTTATCTTTCTCTTTTTTTTAAAAAAAGATAATCTCTATTTAATTATATATATCCTCTGTTTTTTTAAAGTTCAAAATTAAATCAATCATTAAGACTTAAAGCTTTTGATTTTTTTTTTTTTTGCATTGGCAGATAATAAAAGTATTTTAAATAAATTAACATAATTATTTACTTTCCAAATTACTTATGAACTTTCAAATGTAATATTAATGTATTTAATATAAAATTTAACTTTTACACCAAATAATTCTATTGATCAAAAAGTATTACTATAAGTTTTTATTTTTTCACATTAAAAATTACATTCACTTAATTCATATTCATACACTTTAATAAACTAGCTTTTATTATATCTGGTTTTGCATTTCATTGCATTTATAATAAATTTCAATTCAATCTGGAAAAATAGTAAAAGAATACATAAATGTGCAAAAATCACACTTTGAGAATCATAAAATTTTATTTTCAGAGACAATAACAAAATACATTTTGTTTTCAAATTTTATTATACATTTAACACAGACAAATGAAAATAATTATAATATTAAACAAAGTTGAAATACAAACTTACAAATAAGGTTAATTATAATATTAAAACAAGCAATTATGACAAAAATCAACAAACAAATCGAACTGATATTACTGGTTATGCTTGAAAGTTTAATTTTAAATATTTTAATCATCCCTTCTCTTTTTCAAACTAGCAATTTTTAATTTTCTTCCCTTTCTTTTTTCCGCTTTCATTACAGCTAGATTTTTTTTCTGAACCAAAATTTTAGATAAATTATCATTTTTTTTCTTAATATAATTATTCAAAAATATATTTGTGGAACACCAAACAACTTTCCAGATTATAGAATGAAACTGATGACCTTCATCACATGATCCATTATCACAGAATTCATTTTCTTCTAAAATTGAATATGTAATAGAAGCAACTTTAATTCTTTGGTCACGAAGTTTTAGGAATTCAGACTCATATTTATCGCATATTTTTTTAAATACTGCAAAATTATAGAGCACTGCATTTAAAATATGTTTTTGTGAAAAAGACAGTTTCCCTCTATCTAAATTTTTTAAATATTCATATTCTGGGGATAATTCTATCTCTTTATCTAATTGATGTAAGTATCTACAGGCAGTGCACTTAGATTTTTTTTAAATAGAAAAAATGCAATATCCTGCAAGACACATTAAAACGGGAAGACTTTCTTGCAAATTCGAAATGTCTATTGGTTCTACTTTAAGGTCGATGAAAGCAGTTGAAGAGTTTGGATCATAATCCGGAAAGCTATCACCAGTTTCAAAATTTGTAATTTTAAAAGTATCGAAAGATTTGCTCGGAACAGACAGTTTTAGCAAAAATTTCAGACCTTTTATAAATGTTGCATGCATTTATAATTAAAAATTGCATATAACTAATGATATTTAAAAATAATATTAATTGCTTTACATAAAATCTGATGATTTATAAACAAAACAAAAAAACCTACATTTTCTAAGCCTATATGAGCATGCAATTCATATTGTTTTTACAGCTATTTCTAACTTTTTTACATAATATTTTAGAGGAACATATAAATTTAATCACTTTATAGTCGTGATATATATAATTAAAAATTGTTTTTTCATTCATTAGATGATTTTAAACCTTTTTTATGATGACCATAATAACAATATATCACTTAAGTGCTTAAAATTTTGGTGATAATTATTAAAAATTTCTGAAACATTTACCTTTTATACTCCAGTGGTACTTGAATAAGTTCTCCTGTATTAGAATTGAATGCTTCCCTAACAGTTAAAAACTGATTTTGTTCAAAATGTTTAGCACAGACCTACATAAAAGACACAAAAATTAGGCCTAAATCAGATTTTTAAAAATATATATGAAGTATAATAAAAAAAAAAGATATCAATACGAAGACTTTTAAATATTAAGAAGAAATATTAAAAAAGGACTATCATAAGTAACATAAAACAAAGAAAATTTTTATTTAGCTAAAACTAACAATATTATAGTTATTGGAAGCATAAGTAACTAAATCTAGAGCAAAACACAAAGATAAATGAAAGTTATATTTAATTTTAAATGTTTCCAGTTCAAAGGAATTAATTAAAAACTGTATTAAAAAATCAAACTTACCCTACTATATTTAGTTGGCACGAAATTATCCCGCTTTATTGCAGAGATCCATGCTCTTCTACTGTCTTCATCGCTTGGAAACGAAAATACAGGAACATTGGGGCTGTTTTTTGAGTAATTACTTTTACAATTAGGAACGCAGCTCGTACTAGGCATCTTTATTACGATAAATTAAAATTAATATGAAAAAAAAAAAGGATCAGAACACTTTCAAACATAACCAATAACACACTCACCGCACTTCACGACTACAGCCACCGTGAACTTACCGCACTCTCTCATACAACTTGCGTTTAGAATTTTCTAGACAATCCGTCTTCAATCGTGACGTCACAGGCTGAACGCGTTGGGAGTTGTGAGGCCTTGTTTACAATGGTCGTGGCTTAACGCTGTTTCGGTTAAGCGCTCTTTTATTTCAACCCGGGGATTCCACGAAATCGCTCGCAGCATACGGGGATTCCACGAAATATTATGCAGCGATAGGTTTCAAATACATATCCGAAAGAGTGTACTTGTATTTCTTGTTTGGTGCGGTATTGTGCAGAAATATTTTTATTATTGGAAACATTTGTTGACATTATTGTAAGTAGGTATTAATTTACATATTTAATACTATATTACAGTGTTAAATATTTTGATCTTTAGTTTTTTACTATGGGTGATGATGAAAAAGAAAATAAAGCAACCAGAAAAAGCATTTCACTCAAAACTGACATGGAAGTGATTAGAAGATTAGATTCTGGTGAACGTCAAACTCTAATTAGTGCTTCATTGAATTTGCCAACTTCAACAATATGGAAGGACCCTCAGGAAAAATAAAGAAAAAATACTGTCATCGGCAACTGCAACTACGTCAAGCTCTGCAACTAGAATTACCCGTTCTAGAAATAATATCATAGAGGAAATGGAAAAACGACTGTCTATATGGATTGAAGACGAAATTGACCGCAATATTCTATTAAGCCAATCTATCATAATGGAAAAAGATAGAAGAATTTTTAATTACATTCAGGCTGAGAAAATTGACTAAGTGAAACTTTCGTTGCTAGTCGAGGATGGTTTAATAGATTTAAGCATCGAAATAACCTTCACAACATAAAGATTACAGGAGAAGCAGCAAGTGGTGATACAAAAGCGGTGGCTGAATTTCCAGCGATATTAAAAAAAATAATTGAAGAAGGAAACTATCCTCCAGAATTGGTTTTTAATGTTGATGAAACAGGCTTGTTTTGGAAAAGAATGCCGAAACGAACATTTCTATCCCGTGAAGAGAAACGGGCACGAGGATTTAAAGCTGCACAAGATCGCTTAACCCTTCTACTAGGTGGTAACGCAAGCGGAGATTTTAAATTAAAACCATTACTAATTTACCATTCCAAAAACCCAAGAGCGATGAAAGGCATATCTAAATCAACTTTACCTGTAATTTGGGAGTCTAATAAAAAATCATGGATAACTGCGAAAATTTTCCAGGATTGGTTCACTGAACATTTCTGCCCGTCTGTCAAATGTTATTGCGAAATTAAAAAACTTGAACAAAAAGCACTTCTGTTAATTGATAATGCTCCAAGCCACCCAACAAATTTATCAGACTTAACAACATGCATTCCAGTCGAAGTGGTTTTCTTGCCGCCTAACACAACTGCCTTAATTCAACCAATGGACCAAGGTGTTATATCAAATTTTAAGGCTTATTACTTGCGGCGAACCTTTAAGCAAATGTTTGAAAAAAAAAAAAAAAAAACAGACGGAGAAGAGAACCAGTCTATAAGAGAATTTTGGAAAAATAACATCGTGGATGCTGTAGAAAACATAGGCCTTTCTCGGAATGAGGCAACAGAAAGATCTTTGAAAGGAGTATGGAAGAATATTTGGCCGGATTTAAGAACGAGCGATGACGTTGGACACTCTGTCGATGTGGATGAAATAGTGGAAGAGATAGTGAAATTAACGAAGCAAACCGGTTTTGAAGGGGTAAATGTGGAAGATGTCGAAGAAATAATTCAAGAAGCAGCGGCTAGTCTTTCTAATGATGAGCTCAAGGATTTAACTGAACAAGAAGAAAACAAAAATGTTGACAACAGTGATTCAGAAGAAGAGCAAAAAGAACTTTCGATGGCGTTTGTAAAAAGAAGTTTGTCTACCATAACTGAAATAATGGATCAATTCATTGAAAATGATCCGAATTTTGACAGGAGCTCAAAAGTAAGGCGTGGTGTTAGAGATGGTCTATCCGTTTATGAAGAACTTTTAAGACAACAACGCAAAAGAAAAAGGCAAACAACATTAGATGCTTTTGTCACAAAAAGGCAGAACACTGAAAACGCGGAAGGCTAACTAAATATGACTGACTTAGAATTTTATTTGTTTTTTTAAGAATATTCGTTTTGTTATTTATATTTTGTTTTTATTTTTGCAAGAAATAATAATGTGGTATTAATTTGGGCTTTAAGAAATAAATGTTTGATTTCATTTTTATTAAAAAAACATACTTTTTAAATTTAATACCTAACCAATTTCCTAGCCTTCTTCCCCTAACCCCAATATTTACATGTAAAGATAGCCTCGTTTAGCGCTGTTTCGCATTACGCTCTACTTTGATGGAACGTATCCCCCGCGTTAAGCGGGGTCTTACTGTACTTCAATTTTTTAATACTTTGTTTATTGTGAATATTTTGTAAAAATTTTATTTTATAGCATATTTTTGTAAATTAAGTTTTCTGGTGGTAAAAAATTGAAAATAGTTTGCTAAGAATGTTATTTGCAAAGTCTCTTGTGAAACTTGGGTAATCTTAGCAATAGATTGATGACATCATTCAAACTTAGTTATGATTGACACTCTGTTAATGGAATGGTACCAAAATATTATTAAAATACTATTAGTGATATGAATACGATGTAAGAAAATATAAATATTTTTATATACTAACTGAAATTTAATTTGATTTTAAAAGAATTTATGCAGCGTGAAAGAAAGAAACTGTGATATTAAGAAAAATATGTGCACAGATAATTTTATCATTATGTGTATGAGATAGAATCCATTTTGCCATGTTTGCTTGCAAGAAATTGATTGAAACAAGAATTTCTTGTTTCAATCAAAAGCAAACAAATAATAATTATTGACCTTAATGTTCTTATTTTAGGAATGGAAATAACTCTAATGATCCTGTCACTTAAAATTTTTTTTCTCTTTTTGAAATTGATCAGTTTTTGATAATTTAATATATATTTATTAAATGTTTTTTTCGTGTAATATTTTCTAGGCTCATTTTTAAAAAAAATTATCGTTTTTTTTTTTTTTACTTGTTATTTTTGATAATCAACTGTTTTGTCAAGATATATTATTAGAATTTTCAATAAAATAATTTATGTAATTTGCTCTCAATAACTTCCTCGAGAAAGTATTTTTAAATATTAAGTTCCGATACATTCAAAGTTTGCATAGTACTGAAGTTTCATAAATAATACATCCATCTAATTTTCTGCCATTCCATTTAATATTTGAAGAGAAATAATAAAATTTCAACTAATACAATAACTTTTTTTTGCTAAAACAAAACAACTTCATTAAGCATAAAATATACAATTGTTGGCATTTAAATTTTGTGTGCATCACAGTGTATGCCTCACAATTTCATTGTATCTCAGTGCTTTATTTGATAACAATTTTTTCGATACAAAAGAAAAGAATAAGAAAAAATTACTGTTCCAAATTGTAAGAATGCTAATTCATTTTAAAATCCAATTATACTACAAAAAGAAGAATATAAATGCTAACACTTTGAAAATTTTGTATCATTGCATATTTTAGAAGTAACCTTGTAAATATAACAAAAGTTAAAATTTTTTGTTAAAAGCTTATTTGAAATAGAAAGTTATCAGCGTTGAAAAACAAGCCACTTTTAAATTTTATGTGAATGAAATTGAAATGCTACTAGTAATGAAACATATTGTTTTAAAATGAACCTTAAAATATTATTAGAAATATATAAATTTCTCACCATTCAAAACATAATATTTTTGAATATTAAGATAGTTAAAACTTTATTTTTGGGCTATACAATATTTGGCAATAATATTAAGTGCAATCAATCCATCATTTGGCAATGTTTTATCGAAGTAGAATGAACGGTACGACAGTACATAAAATGTGAACTAACAAACATTCATTTTTATATATTAGATTTGTGTGTTCTTTAAGAATTGTAATACCTGGTTTCTTTCAGAATGGTAAGGAAAGAAACTATTGATTTGATTTCTTGATTAGTTAATATTCATTCAGAATTCTCAAATTAAATTTTAGAAAATGGGATTAAAATAGTTTCTTTTAAAATTGATTCAGCATGGAAAATATCTGCATACCATAAAATTGTCAATATAGCTGAAGCGATAATTTTTGAAAATGAAGATGGTGTAAAATTATTTGTAATAATTACTGCGAAAAATGCTGAAATTTAATTAAACTTTTACAACCCCAGTGTTACTCTCCTCTGAACTTTATCGCAAAGTCTGTAATAAAATTACCTCTGAGAGTGATTTTCATGACATTTGTGTACTATAGCTACAAAATATGAAACTTTCTTGGACTACAAAACAAACTACAAACTTCTGTTGGACTACAAAATATGGATTTAGCATTCCTATAGAATCTACTGTCGCCTCGGCGAGTTATTAGGAAATTAATCATTCATATATAGTATCGGTTGAGATTCGAATCTTTTTATTTTAGATTACTGTACTATCTCTATAATCATCCCGTATATGTAAGTAATAAGCTTCATCACAATCGGATGGACAATTTAGAAAGGCATAAGAAACATAGATTTATAGAGAAACTCATTTTTATTTATATAGATAAATTACATTATTATAAATTCGATAGACTTTTTTTTTCCAGAATGGAACGTATTATCCTATTTCACATGCATTCCTATAGAAAACATTGTTTCGCATTTTAATTAAGATTCGGAATTATCATTCGGGAACAAATTACACCCGCTAAGCGAGGTTTCATTGTATTTGAAAAGTTTTGAGTTTCACTAAGATCACTTTTCTGTTGGACTTAAAATGTTCAAATTGAATGAAATTCCATTAGATAAAATACTAGTTATTTAAAAAATTTCCCCTAAATGCAGGCAGTTATATCAAGAGCAGTTACATTCTAATCTTGACCCACACGCACACACACACACAAACAAAGAGAGAGAGATATATGGTACATTTAGTTTAAATTTTTGCTAATATTGATGACTGTTTTGATAATTTAATTTGCAATTTTAAGAGACCGAGACGCCATTGAAAATAATCGTTGATAATGATGATTTTACTTAACACTTTACTGACAGGTGACGAGTTAACTCGTCTTTACATACCGAAACTCTACTGATAGGTCACGAGTTAACTCGTCTATTTATACCCAAACGTTGCAAACCGGTGACGAGCTAACTCATTGCCCTTGCATTATCTTTTTTAATTTATGACACTTAGGGCGCATATAGAATTTTTCAAAAACTTGGCGTATCGTGTTGAGTCGCGTCCGCTTTGTAACAAAAAATTATTTTTCTTGGTATTTAGTTTTTTTATCCCAATTTTAGTATAATCCCCAAAATACAACCATGACGGTTCGTATCGGCGAAGAATTTTTCTATGAATTATCCGCGGATCCTTTATCTGATTGTCCAAGTGATTTTGAAAAAAGTCGTAGTGATTCGGTTATTTTGCCATTTTAGGAGACCGAGTGGCCATTGAACCCGGAGTGCCCTGTTATCAATGCAGATACTGCTTGGAGGGAAGATACAACCTTTGTCCAGATGTCAAGTTCTGTGCGACGCCTCCTGTCCACGGGACGCTGTGCCGCTATTTCTGCCACGACGCCAATTTCTGTTTCAAGTAACTACATTTTCTTAGATAATTGACTAATATTCTGGAGCTCTAGCAGAAATTTCTCTCTTTCTACATTAATAATTATTATTAAGGTAAAAACACTTGTTATTGGCCGCATTGGCGAATCTTTTTTTATTTCCTGTAGTTTAGACTTTCCTCTTTCCAAAAAAGTGAAATGTGTCTTCAGTTTTCTCAAAACTTTCATTTTCACAAACATTCTCCACCGTTAACTCGATATCCCAAAAACTAATAGAGGTATTTGCATAAAATTTCCAGCGTCTGTTTTAAATAATATGGGCAATGATGTGAACAAAAGTTTTAGGGTCGGTGAAATTATTTTTTCATTTATAGGGTTTTTTAGGAAAATTAAGTTGTGAATTGATGGGGGAAAAAATACATGTATACGAATATTTTTTTAACCATACCTTCTTTGCATCTAAACATTTTTCTTAGATTTTGGTTCATTTCATTCATCATTTTATTCTTGTAATTACTTGTGTACAAAGAAAATAATTGTAAATACTTGTGGACAAAGAAAAATAGAATTACTACATTTCCATTTTGTGTAGAGTGTGAACCGTTTTGGTAAAATGGCATTCAAATTTACTACACATTTTCCTATTTCTCAAAATATAAAATATTTTCAAGCAGTTGTGATGCATTTATAGTGTTTTGCATTACAAATAACAATACATCTAAAAACCAAAGTAAAAAAAATTCCATTTTATCAAAATTTTTCCTTTGAACGTAGTCGGATACCTCAACTTCATGCATTAATCATTGAGAACATCTGCATCGAAGACAAGCGCGTCACTTTTGAGTGATAATGGGGTGATATCTTAATAAGCCAGTAACAGCCACTAGACAGTAGCGATTGCTTTTGTAGAATGGTTAAGATAAGCTTCTGCAAATCAGAAGACTGCGAGTTTGATCCTTGGTGGTATTCAGCCTTCAGATTGGCACAATCCAGCCAATACTATAGCCACATTGATGACCTCGGACGATGAACCTTCAAACAGCTGTCGTGGCGCCATCTACCCGCAGCAATTGCAACGTCGTCAGACTCACTTGACACAGCAATCGGAGTCTTCACTCACCTGACAAGTCATTCTAGCTTGTGGCGGTGGTGTTGTTTGAAATGGCGCCAATGTTAGGTTGAATTCCTCCAAGGATCGAACCTGCGATGTTAGGGTTTGAAGTCCAGTCATTTACCCATTCGACAAAAGCGACCACTAGTGTCTAGCGCCTGCTACTGGCTTATTAAGATGTCACCACAATGCTCCCTAACCAGTGAGTTTGTAGAGAAATGAACGATTTTATTGCACCAAGTGTTATGACGAGCGAGGCGAGTGATTATTGCGTCAAGTGAGTCTGACGACTTTTGCCTTTGGCTACGTTTGCTGCGGCTAGATGGCGCCACGGTCAGCAATCTGGCGATGGAGTTGGCTAGAATTTTGCCAATGTGTAGGTTTAGTTTTTTTAGTTTAGTTGTATTAATTTCCCGTTTAAAGCAACACGAGGGCTATTTTGGGACGGACTTCGTAATTTTGAACCACGGTCAGATGACGAGGACGACACCTGAAGTGGCACCCCCCTCTTCACACCACACCACAACAGCGGGAGGACGTTTGGCCTGACAGAATTAACGTGCAAGAGACCCCCTCACACAACGGATCTTCGGTGGAATCGAGTCTCGAGCTTGAAACCCTCCGGTTCCGAAGCTGAGACCTTACCACCAGGCCACCTTGGCCGCCAATGTGTAGGTTGAGTTCCTCCAAGGATCGAATTTGCAGTGTTCGAGTTTGAAGTCCAGTCACTTATCCATTCGTCAAAAGCGATCGCTGGTGTCTAGTAGCTCTTACTGCCTTATTAAGATGTTACCACATTGCTAAAGGAGGAATGGGCCCATGATGCACACTGCCCTGTTCCCCACTGAAGAAGGGTTCTTTATCGAAAAATGGATAGAAAAAAGTTGATTTCTGAATTTAAAGAAACTGGGAGTCAGCAGCGCTCGTGGTGCTCTCCACCTCGTGTTCCAAATTAATATTTGTATGCGAAGGGGTAGTCGGGTAACAATGATATTAGGCAAGAAAATCATAGGGTATAACATTCTCACTGGTTTATTATATATATATTGGATTATGTGTTTTAAAGCTTTCATTTCAACTGCCTAAAATCTAAATTGAGTTGAAATTTTTTGAATGAATATTTTCATTCATGTTTGGAGTCATTAAAAAAGGTTAATTTGATGTTCTGTCAATTAATTAAAATATTAGTATTAAAATGCAATTAGCAGCTCAAACTTTTAATGAATTTGTATTATTGTTCATTTAATCTTCAAGAATGCATATATATGGATTATCAAAGAAAGATTTACAGAGATTTTACTTCAAAGTATTTCATAGTATTTTTCTTTCATGCAAAATTTTGTTACTATTCGAGTCATATTCAATTCTTTAAATTTTATATTTCGTTGCAAATTTATGAATTTCTATTATTGTTAATTTAATCTTCAAGAATGCATCAATTCATTATCAAAGAAAGATTTACAGAGATTTTACTTCAAAGTATTTCATTGCATTTTTCTTTCATTCAAAATTTTGTCACTATTCGAGTCATATTCAATTCTCAAAATTTCATATTTCGTCGCAGATTGCCTGATCATGTCAGTTTGGAGGAAGGAGCATTGCTGGAGCCTTTGTCAGTTGCTATTCATGCTTGCAGAAGAGCAGAAGTTGCAGCTGGAAAAACTGTTCTGATATGTGGAGCTGGTATGTGCACCTTGTCACTACAACATCCCTTCTTGTTTCATAGTCAATACATTCAGTAAAAACTGAATTTTTTTTTTTTTTTTTTTTTTTTTTAAAGTTGAAAATGCATATATTGAAATCATGTCTTCTTTTGCCATTTGATACATTTTTATTCCTTTTAGATTGAATTTTTTTTCATCTGCTTTATGAGATTTTTTTTTTTTTTTTGAAATGATGCAATGTAAACCCATAAATGTTGCATTGCTTATTCTTTAAAACTTTATTTAGTCATTTCAAATCCTGAAAATGTAATGCCGTTTCTAATACGATTGAATAACTTCATCTTCATCATGTGCACCTTTTCATTATGACTTCCTTTCATTTGTTTTCTAATCAATAAATTCAGTACTTAAGAAAAACTGAAGATTTTGTTTGTTTCTAAAAATTTTTTTTGGCGAAGTTGAAAATGCAGGTATTGAAATCATTTCTTCTTTTGCCATTTGAAACCTTTTAGATTTCAATTTTTTTTCAGCTACTTTATGAGATTTAAAAAAAAAATGATTTGATGTAAATGCATAAATATTGCATAATTTTATTCTGTTTTAATGCTTATTTTTTAGACTTTCTCTAGTCATTTTAAATCTTGAAAATCTAATATCATGCCTAATATGATTTAATAACTTCATCTTTATTGTATTCATGTTTAATTACATTGCTCTTTTTTAAAAACAAATTTCAATCAAGAAATTTGGGTTTTTATTAATTTGACTTATTTACATTTTGAATGACCCCATTTCATTACATATCCATACAATGCCAATTTTTGTGTGTTGAAAAAAAATATAAAGTAATTTCTTCCAAGTAACTTGCTCTTACTGTGATTTTAGCTCTTTTTCTTTGTCAGAGTTGTTAAAAGATTTAATGGTATGAATTTCATTAAATACTTTAAGATAAAATTGACTTTTAACATTTTTATTTATTAATACTTAAAATATTCATTAATATTTTTTATGATTCCAGAAATTAAGAGATGAAAGTTCTTATCAAATGTGGTAATAAAATTTCTTAGCATGGACATTTAAAAATGGATTAATTTGGTTCTAAGTATACTTTTTATTCCTATAGGAAAACTTGGCCATTAAATAGTATCTAAAGTTTAAATCTAATGGACAATTATTAAAAAAAATAAATGTTATTAAATATTTCTTCTTGATGAAAGCGATGCAATATTTTTCCTCCACTGTCATAATTTTTATTTGAAATTTTGATAAAAGATTTCATTTTCATAAATTTCCAATAATAATTTTTTTGTTTAATAGTTCAATAATTTGCTTTCTTCAATAATTAAATTTTGTTTATGTATTCTTGAATTCTCAATTGATAACCCATATAATATTTATAATTATTTATATTCTTATAATATTTCCCTGGTCACTTTTCTAGTCAAATTCATTAGAAGATAGCACCATTGTTTTTATTAGAAACCAAAATTAGTAGTTTTTATCTAGTAAAGTATCTTTTTATCTATATTATTTGAATTATAAGAAATTCATTTTAAACTTAAAGTAACCTTCTTGTATCCCATAGCATATCAACAAAATATTAATCGTTAAAAAAATACATTTTCTGTAGTGTATTTGAAAATAAATTTTTTAAAATTGATTACTAAATTAAAAAATTAATTCGCTTAAATAACAATTTAGTAAATTTATTCAACTTCTGTGTAATTTATTTTTGTCAAAAACGCTTTACCAAACATTCCTTTATATTTCATTTAGACCAAAAGATAAATTGTTTTAAAGTATGGACATCATACAATTTTTAAATTTAACTCATTTTGTGCTTTTAAAACAAAAGAATATATATTTAAATCGGATGAAATTTTTTGATGTTTAGAGAAAAATAATTACATGTTTCATGCAAGTCTTGATTTTTATAGTTTTGAAAGTATTCTCAGTTTTAATATTTAAACACAACATTAAAAAAATGTTTTATTTATTTATTAAAGGTCCCATTGGATTGGTCAATCTGCTAACTTGTAAAGCATTAGGTGTGACTAAGATCTGCATAACAGGTAAAGGATAGTTTCTGTTACAGATAATTTAATTGTTTCAAATGAAATAGTTAAAACAGTAGTGGAATAATTAGTTTCCCTCCTTCACTTCTGAAGGAACAAATTTGTGAGATAAAAAAAAATTAATTCATAAATAGTGTGTACTAAAAATAACTTAAATTGGAATCTTCAATGATTTCATTGTTGATAACTTTTATTTGATTATAGTTGTGTGAATGTATCAAATAAAAGTATAAAAATATGTAAGAAAATAAAGTAATAAAAGATGAATTGTTATAATTAATTTTTATTTTCTTATATTATTCCCAAAAATATTTTTCATTTATTTCCATAAAAATGTTAGCAAAAACAAACCCTCAATTTTCATTCCTTAATTTTCTACAGTTGAGGATTAGGGGGTGCTATATTTGAAGAAACAATTCAAAATACTGTTAAAAATCATCGTAATATTTTTTTCAGAAAAAGTGTCTGTTAGGGGGAAGGGGTAATTTCACATTTTTGAATGAATAAGTTTTAATATTTTAGCATGATACAAAAATGATTTTTGTGTCATGATGTTTCTGAAAAGTGTTGACAATATGTTTTTTCAAATGTGATTAATTTTTAACTTAGCATGATTTTCTCATGTTTTAAAGTATGTTTATGCTAAATTTTTTTGTAGCTATTACATACATTTGCTTTATTTTGTTATTAATAGAGATAACAAGATTTAAATTGCAGTTTGCTTTATTTTTCCAGAAATAAAAAAAAAAGGTTTAAGAATAACTAATGTCTGTGACAGATTTATCTTAAATAGGATTTACCATTTCTTTCTGTACATGCATCCATGTTTTAGATACTGTAATTGATTGATGAAGTTTTTACTATAAAAAACATAAATTAAAATAATGAAATTCATATTTATATAAAGACATCATACTTTTCTGTGGAGATGTTCATTTCAATATTTTATATTTATCTTTAATCATTCTTGAAATCAATTGATTTCCTTTTCAGCAATAATTCTACAATAGTTTTAATATTGCTTGTACTTTAAAAAAAAATATTTTATTAATAATTTAATCCTATTTATTTTATATCTCAGTGTTTATGTTGGTATCATTCATTACTTTATGATACAAACTTCTAAGAGAAATGGTGAGCTTCATACCTTTTATTGATTTAAAGCTACTGGGAGTAATCTATTTTAGCATTGCATTTTTGTAGCTTTCGCCTTACACATATTCAGAGTTCAAAAAATATATTGCTTGTAAAATCTAAATTGGAAAAAACAAAATTCACATTTTTAATCAATATGTCATTGAAAATTTTTGTACTTTCAAATAAAAACATTTCACAAACTGTACTTTTAAATGTCTTTAAATTTTCTGAGATATTTGTTGTCATAAATTTAATGTTTCTAATAAATTTGTATGCTCTATAAAAATAATGTTATTTTAATTTGTAATATGTTTTACTGTCTTACAGATATTTCGCAACACCGTCTGGATGTTGCTAAAAAACTTGGAGCTGATTATCAACTTTGTGTAAAAGATTTGGATACTGAAGCAGTTATTACACAAATAAGCACTTTTCTGGGTGATTTGCCTGACATTACTCTTGAATGTAGTGGTGCCGAATCAAGTACTAGACTTGGTATGCTAGTAAGTATTTTTGCTTTCTTTCATTCAGATTTTTAAAAATTGTTTTCTCTTTACTATGATGCTTTTTGTGCATTATTTTATTAAATGTGAAATACATTGCAACAATATCACGAATCTGGTTTATAATTTCAAACATTATACATTACTATTTCAAATGTCAAGTTTTGGGTTTCATCCTTAATATTTGGAGTTATGCTGTTATTTTTTGCTCAATTATCTGATAAAAACAGGGATGGCCTTTTGAGGTGTGCAGCAGATGCTGTGCTCTGGGGCCTTGGAATGGAGAGACCCCAAAATGGTGAAGAACCGAAATAATATTCTGAACTATAATAGGGGAATCGAAAGAAGAACACAAATTTAACTTTAAGAATCACAGGATTTGGAAATATATGGATATATTATTGTCCAATACAAGTATGCAATGTATTACAAACTTAAGGCAATAATTTATTTCATGTATTGAATAAGACTGCATATGGTGTTTGCTAAGGGACCTGAAGAGTGATTACAAAATTCTTGAGATGTACAAAAATTCCTTGAATTTCATCTTGCTGAATTCAAGATTTAAAAAAAGAAAAAAAAGTGATTAAAAAATAAGTGAAAAATCCATCCATTGTTATTAAGAAAGAAGATAAAACCATTTTATGGCTTAGTTTCACCAAAAGCGGAAGATGGATATTGAAATGATATTACTGTCAATCTGTGGAGGTATCTTAATAAGACAGATAACATCAACGGGAGATGAG
>JAPMOQ010002440.1:0-40889 GCA_026543055.1 Argiope trifasciata | reverse complement strand
GAGATGAGCATGCTTTTGTCCTGTGGTATGTTACTGGCTTACAAACCCAAAGGTCCCAGGTTCTATCCTGAGCCAACTCTAATTCCCACAAATCATTAGCCTTTTCTCTCCATATTGGTGAGTTTGGAGAAGGGACAATCAATAATATCATTATAGCTGCCAAGAAAGCTTGAATAGAGCCAGCAGCTGGAAATACTGCTATTGTTTTGGTTTGGTTTTGTGTAGTTTTTTGGTGCAAGAACCATGTTTGGCTATACTGTGCCTAATAATGCTACTATAACATACACTATAAATAAGTTGGAAACAGAGATGTGCAAAAATTGTTACCCAAGATGCAAAGCTCGTCAGGTTTTTATTGAATGTCCTGATTTTAATTTCTATGATTTACAGTTTTTTAACTCCTTGTCCCTGGACATGCCTACACTGTTGGGGAAAGATCCGCACAAATTTTTTAAAAAGTTTTTAAAAGCAATTGCTATTCATCAACTTTCCTAAAATATTTCTTACCAATTGTCATTTTTTCCATGGTTTTATCAATGAACTTTTTACATCGTTGGTTTTGTATTTGCTGTTTTGAATTATCATACAATACTTGTCTTCTTGTTTAACCAGATGTATGGTGCAATATGGCCTTTTCTGGCTCTTGAGCCAATAAAACTATCCTACCAATCTGAGATGAAAAGTTTAAAGGGGGAAAGAAAAAAAATGCACTTTAGATGAACTAAACTATTTTTAATGAAAAAGGGTCAAGCTGAATAGGCAGTTTCTACATTGCAGAAATCTGGGGAAAAAAAAAAGGATGAAAAGATAGACAAATAGAAATTTTCAATCAATAAGTAAACAATCAAATAATTTTAGGAATTGAGACATGAACAAAACAATTTAAATTACTTTGCGTCCAGTTTATTTATATAAATAAAAGTCTGTTGATGTGTATCTGTTTTTTGAAATCAGTGCTCTTTACTTCAGCTTCTAGAAGCACGAAAGAAATGACACATTTCTGAACATTAATGATGGAAATATTTAAAATTAGCTCTTGCATTTTTGTGCATAAAATATATAATTATTGTATTTATGAAAAAAAAAAGTCATAGACGGTCATTGAAAAGTTTATTTTTTTCCAATGAGAATGAAAAACACTGATTAATAAAACATTATTTTCTTTGAGTTTTATATTTTGTGCAGTTTATTTTTTATCTGCAATTTTTTTTTGTCATTTAAATATTAATTACTTCGCATCATTGCATTTGTATTTACTAATTTTTTCTCATTATTCATTTGTTCATTAAAGCTGTTAATTTTTAATTCTGATAACAACAAGTTCTTAGCATTGACTGCTATTATTTTCTTTCAGTGGCATTAACGGTTCCACGATTTTTACAACTTGCAAATGGAATTCATTTGCTCATTAAATTTAACTACTAATGATTTTAAAAAGAGAAAGTATTTAATGTCATTCTTTATTGTCTGAAAATTATTTCAGTAAATGGTTTTAAAATACGAAACAATGTTTTCATTTCTTTATTTAATCTTCCTGTGAAAAAGCAAAAGAAGCCATCAAAGAGCTAAAAGATGGATTGGATTGTGTTATTTAGTGGTGCAAGAGCCAGCCATACCTGACCATATTTCGCCAAACATATGGTTAAAATAAAACTCTTGTCTTATTTAAAAATAAGTAGAAGTTGAGACTAATTGATAAAATAAAATCGTTTTTGCAATGCAAAAAGTAAGAAATGGCAATAAGTGGAAATATTAAATAAGATGGTCTAGCCCAGTTGCTTTTAAAAATTTAAAAAGATTTTTGGTGGCTGCATTCCCCACAAGCATTAACATGTCCATTGTTGAAGCATGAAAAAATCTTAAAAGATGTTTAAAATCAGGACATTTAACCAAAAGGAGAGGACCCGTTGAAATCTTATGGCAATTTGAGCAGAATGGTGTTTGATCGCCGAATAGAAGCAGTTTATGTGTAAATCGTACGTGGCCAATGCAGATTCCAAAATAATGGAAAAGTCAATGTTTTAATAAGCCCTGTTTGACATATTTGCTTTTTTCTCAAATAAATCCAGCATAAATAACTTTTTTCTCTTCCAAAGGTGACGAGATCTGGAGGCGTACTCATGCTTGTTGGCGTCGGAGTAAGAGACATGCAATTCCCCATCATAGAGGTCAGCACCCGAGAAGTCGATATCAAGGGAATTCTGCGTTATGCAAATTGTTACCCAGCTGCATTGAGTTTGGTTGCGGGTGGTGCAGTGGATTTGAAACCGTTGATTACTCATTGTTTCACTTTGGAGCAAGTACAAGAAGCTTTCGACACATCTGCTTCTGGTGCTGGGGGAGCAATCAAGGTTCTCATTAAATGCGCTAAATCATAAAGCTTCACATTCACATGCCAACTGGCAAAATCTTCATAACATTTAATATTAATATCATTCCTTATACATTGAAAGGAAAGCAATTAGAAAAATTTAAACTATATTGAACTTGAAAATGCTATTTAGTGTACTTTTGTAAATTTGTTGTTAAATCATGATATTTATAAGAATATTGTTACATATTTTGATATATACATGTTATTTTATAATTGTTCTTTTAGGATATATTTGATTACTATTATTAAAAGACTTTAAAACTACTATATTTCCAAATATGTGATGAAACTTTTATACAAAAATTTCCATTTAAGTTTCTTAAATACATTTATTTGCATAATCATTCAAATTTGTTACATGAAATTTATATATACCCCTCAAATGTGAATGACTAATTAGCTTAATTTTTCATGTTATTTTTATATGTTAAATTTGATTTTAAAAAACTCATGATTAAATTTCTAATGCATTAATTTTAAAATTTATAAATTATAATGGCTATTGATTGAAATTATAACATTTCGATTCATAATGCGACATTTTTTCTACCTTGTTTTGGGAATTTTCATCCAATGATATTTAAAGACAGTGATTTCCACACAATTTCATTGACACATTTTCGTTGAAAATATGAATCAAAATTTTATTCATCATTTGAAAGACACTGGAGCACTGAAGTCACCATTGAACAACAGTAAATAACAACAACAACAACCAAATGTGGTTACAGTAGGTTTCTAAAGCATTTGGACAAAAGGGTTTGGATCAGGATGTTCAAAGAGCAAGTGAATTTTTTGTCGACAGAGACAAATTCAATTTTGCATTTATATGAAATCACAGTGTCACATTAAATACGATGGAAAATGAGGTGACAGTGGGTGGAAACATTTCCAAAAGTGGTTGCAGAAACGCATTCTGATCATTTTTAAAATTAATTATCCAATTTTCATAAATATTAGAATGTTATTCGAATGTGATATTTGCTTTTTTATCTTTTGATAGGTTATTGGCACAAAACATTCTGGAAATGGGATTAACATTTTTGAAATCAAGATTGGAGGATTTATAAAATGACAATCGGTGATGTATAAAAATAGATTTTATTCTAATATTTTATCATCATCATTTCATATTGGATACTTTCTTAAAAGCTTTCTGCAATCACTTTTGATATAGCACAAAGGGTTTGGGCATAGAAGCAATGTTTTATAGAAAGCATGTTGTAGCTGTTCATCACATCAATGTGATTGTCCATGTAGGTCACACTTAATTAAAAATTCTTATATTCAAGCATTTTTAAATTTTAAAATTTGGATGGAGTTATCATTTTATCTATTTTTCTTTTTTTAATTCTAATTTTAGCTTTATTTTGCATATCTGAAAGTAGAACATGTGATTCTTCTGTTGACTAGATTTCAAAATATTTTTATTGATTTGTACTTAATTAGTTAAGCAAAATAAATAAGGAATTTTTTTTAACATTACCAACTTTTATGGCATAATTTGAGACAAGAATACAACTTAATTTATGACTTTAAGATTTAAATTTTTTTTAATAAGATAAAAATGAGTACTTTATATAAACATGAATGTATTTTTCTGTGTTATATTTAACAAACAAGTAATATGAGTTTTGCATTATTAAAAAAAATATATACTTCGTATTGATTTTTATTTTATTATAAACTAATCATTTTTAAGGAGCAAAAGGTCCAGTTTTTTCTAATAAATTAAAAATTATACACAAATAAATTTTTTGGGGTTATTTTTTTAATTAAAAAAACTAAAAGTTATTTTATTTTGGTAATTTTTATATATGTTTTTAATTTGGAATAAACTGTGCATATTTTTTAAAGTCCTCAATTACATTTCATGCATTTTTTGTTTTACTTATTCTTTATATTAAAGAATAAGTAACACAAAAAATATTAAAGTTAATACATAAACTATAAAAACAAAATTTCTCAAAAATGCATAGGTGAAATAAAATTATACATATAAAGCATAACCAAAATAATTAACATCTTTCATTCAGTGCAGTATCTTTCATATTTTTTTATTAAATTAATTTCCAATGTAGGGTGATATTAAATATTAGTAATTGTTATTTATCTAATAACTATATTGTTTTAGAGATAGTAGCTTAAAAATAAAATGATACAGATATTTCAAAAACAAATGAATTTTATATGTTTAATTTCTAAATTTAAGTAAACAATTTTTTTTATATTTTTAACAGTGATGTATGTGTCTTGACTTTTTTGAAAATGCCACCTGAGATTTTATAATTGCAAAAGTGATTTATACAGATTTAGTTCATGTCTTGAATTTAAACAAAAACAATGGACTATAAATTTAATTTAGAAGGTTGGAAATGCAATTGATTCTTTCTTGATTGACTTTGTAATTTATAGTTAAGTAACATATTGTTTAAAAGTTCACTTTTTCTTAAAATTTATGACACATTTAGACCCATTTTGCATTAATATAATTTATTTATAATCTTAAAAAATATTGATTTAATGTAATTTTTTATTGAAATCGGAAACTTAAAGAAATAACCTTTTATTGTTTAATTTCTAATTATTCAATAAATATATTTAAAATATCCTTTAAGCCAAACTAGAAGAATTACAAATTTTAAATTACATTTGAAAGTTTTGGATTAAAGATGGCCAGTTTTTTATATCTTGTTATAAAGTTTTAATGTCTGCTAAAAACTTATTATTGATCAATAATGATTTTTTTATAAGGGCATTATCTTCTTGGCAATACAACGTGTGGCAATTCGATATGTTCAGGTTCGAATCTCTAACTCTTTTAGATAAATTTCCTTTGTTCAAAAAAACTATTTTATTATTACATTTTTATGTATCAAAAATGATTTTAATTGACTAATTTAAGTTCCAACTTAAACATGAAAATATAGCTCTTGATTTAGCTGTGATTTAGCTGTGTAATTTGATAAAGCTTATTTTCTGTATTGTTTTAAGCTCTCATTCATTATCTTCTAATGCATTAAGGTGACCTATTTCAAATGATCTGCAGCAATTTAAATATTCACATCTGATCTACTTGTGCTCATAAATAATGGTACATCAAACTCATTTGTTCATTGTGCATTTAAAAAAGAAAATCCAGTTTGCATATTGAGAAAATTAATTAAAAAAATTAATGATAGAATGTTTGTGACTTAACAAAGAAAAGTGCAAACACTAAATAAAAATAAATTTCAGATTTAGTGTACATATTTTCATTTGGACAATCTTTTTCTAAATTAATTTAAACTTTTTTGGAGCCTACTAGCTATAATATGTAGGATGTACACAAAGTCTGTTTACAATTGCAGAATTTCTTAAAGAAAAATGTAAACACAACAGTAGACTAATTTTACACAAATAACATAATATATTGAAAGTTAAATTATTTCCCCTCATTAAATGGGCATCTTTATTTGCATAAAACAGACCAAGTTGGTGTTTGGCTTTTAGTTCATGGCTTCACCAATACTTCATACCTGTAATGTCCTTCATAAAAAGGCTCTTAGAAAGATGCATATTATGCTATTGATTTGGAGAAGCCTTTTTTCTTTCTTAGGACCACATTGCATAGTTTAAAAAAAAAAGCCTTTGCAATCCTAAATTGTGATGAGGACTCAATGTTTTGAACATACTTGATTAATCAATTTCAAACTGTTTAACAATCTTTTTTTAAGAAATTGCAGAGATTGTGTACATCCTATTGAATTTTTCAATATTCTAAATAATTAAAAAAAAATAAATTAATAAAAATAAAATACATCATGGGCACTGACATACTGGAATGTGATAAATTCTAATGACCGAATCGATTTATATGTAGTCAGTTCATAAGGAAAATACCAAAATTATTCTGAACAAATTATTACAATTTTGGAAGTTTACTGTTCTTTTCCAGAGTTATTAAAATGCATTTTTAAATGCAAGGCAGATGCTCCACTGGAACTTCCTATTATTTGGCACAGAACAGAAATATGATCTACTTAATTTTGTTTTTAAATTATTACTTTTATAATATGCACTGTAGTAACTGATATCATGTATAAATCTTTTTCCAAGTTAAAAAAAAAAGAATCGTAGCTGGCCTATTAAATTCCTACTAGTCTTAGTTTTTTAATATATATATTTTACTCTATCTATGAAAGGCACAGCTGTGATATTATATAATTTCAGAAATTTTAAAATGCACATAAAATATGTTGTAGTTAGGCCTTATTTTACACAAATAAGCATATTTGTAATATCCAAATTAAAGAAATTTGATCAATTCATAGAAGATATACCAGCCTGTTTATATTATATTCAACAATTACAGAATCTTAAAATTAAGTATTTGTCAAGGTCAGAGAGAGGACTTCTTTTTAAAATTAGAATCAATTAAGAATTTAATTAATTTGAGCTTTTGTGTTGAAAGGTTAAATTATTCACAGTGATTGGCAAAGATGAGAATGCTTGCTATAGCTTTTCCTGTCTCAAACTCTCAGTACAGATTCAGCACAAAAATGAATTCAATATACATGTTTGATGACAGTTTGGCACTGAAATTGCATCATCGTACTTTCATTGTTTAAAAATCAAACTATGTGAAACGCAAAACTATCTCGAATAAAGATATGAAATATTTATGTACAGAGAAAGAAAATTTATGCCTATTGCCACATGAGTGTGCATTTGTATACATATATAGATATATATTTCATTTTCATAAAATATAAGTTGTTCATTATTATTATAACTATTTTTAAATAATATTCATAGCAACTTTTACTGAGGTACTTCTGAAGTAGCTCTTTGGAAAGCAAGTCTTTTTAAAGACTTTATTTCTGAAATTGCAAAAACAACGAGTATTGCCTATTAAAATAATTTTAAAATTATTAATAAGTGGAATTTTTAAATTATTTCAATTGCCTTTTTTTGCAATTTTTTTAAAAAAAATTGTTGTTTTATTCATTGATAATTTTTTTAATGCAAAATTACAAACTAATTGCATTTCTTTTACCAAAATTTGTGATTTTTAGGATCATTTGATTAAAAGGTGAGTCTATTTGCATATAAAATGAATTGATTTTCACTGCAATAACAGAAATACAACCTAATTAAAGTATTTCTCTCTCAATATGAACACAATTTAAAAATGCTGAAATTAATTTCAGTGCCTTCAAAATTCTCAAGAATATTTGTACAGATACATTTAATACATGCAACATTTTAATCTCGTTAACTTCCCATTACGACTCAGGTTTCGGATATAAGAAGGAATAGAACAGTTTTCTACTCTTACACGTTGAAGAACACACATCGGGAAGGATTTTAAAGATACAAAATTACTTTTAATTGGGATCAAATGAATTTTTTTATACACATTTTGTAAATTTTCCTTCCAACCGAGGAACATTGAAGACGAGTCGTGAAGAATTATCTCGAAGACAGTCATTGGCTTCCCTCAGGTAACACAGAAATGAATACTCTTGAAAATGCCCATTTTTATTAAAAAGAATCAATTTGCAATTAATATTTTGGATGACTTGGGGGGGGGGGCTTGCACAGGGCAGAAAAAATTAAACTGCAATAGAATTTTTTTTTCTGCGGAATTTTCGTTCAATTAAACAGCACTAACAAAACATGTATTGAATGAAATTATTTTACCTCGTAACATCCTATCAGCTTCGTGCAAACTCGCCAAATTGGCGAGAGTTTGTCGTGCCACCTGCCGAAGAGTTCACAAGAAATGGGTTACGTCTCTCGAAAAATTTTGTTCATCTCGCTGAAAAAAATCCACCACTGTATTCGGTTTCATGGTCCTTTTTTTTGATTGGCTGTCACTTTTGGTTTCACACACAAAGGCGGTTCTTGAGGGTGTTCCGTGTGTCGGGGGCCCTGCCCCTGCGCAGGACCGGGGGCCGCGAGCTCATCACGAGCCCTGTCCGCCGGAAGTGGGGGACGAAGAGAAGCCCATGAAGCCAGCCCCGGGCGTCGTGATCTTGGTGCTCAACCGGGAGAGCCTCGGTTCCAGACAGAGAGAGGTTTGGTAAAGCTCTTCGTCGGGCATCAGACGATGGGGATCCAGCAGGTAGTTGGTCACCTGGCAGAGAGATAAGGCGTTAGTTTTCTCTGGGCGACCCTCACCACAATCGACATGTGGCCACAATTGACATATGGCCAGGTTTGGCAATTGACATATGGCCCGTGATTGACAATTGACATGTGGCCACAATTGACATATGTCCTATGATGAAGGAAGAAACCAAAGTGAATACTTTGGGTTGCAATTATTCTATCTTTCTGATTGTGTGTCACATTTTTTGATGTGATTAATAATAATAATCCATAACAAGGGCGAATTTCACCATTTATATCTAGAAACAAGTGATACGTTTTGTCGAACCCTTAATTACTTTCGTCAAATGCTGTGATTTAAAACAACATAAATGATACCGGTAAAGGATTTATTTTATCAAAATTTGTTCATCACGTTTCTTTCATGCAAAGAAAACAGGAAACTACTTTGATAAAAACTTCCTAAACCAAATTCAATTGTTCCATTGAAAAATAAAACACGTCATTCAAAATGTGGTTTGGAGCGTAATGCTAATGTCTACCCTAAATTGGCCTTTGAGTAACTTTGAAGTAGTAAAGGATAAGTTCTCGAAACTTTTTTTTTCTTTCCAAATTAGATTTTTTAAATTCATTTATTTCTCCTTATCAGAGTGATTTTCGTTATCTTGGATTAATCTGAATACTCAATTATTAAATATTCGTTGATTTCTTCACATTTTTAGGCACTGAAAAACTGCAAATGGAAAGTGTCACATTTATTTTCCTACATATTGTCAAGCTGAATGACAACCTTCTACAGTAATTTATTAAAAAAAATATTATTTACTCACTTTTGGACTCATTTCTATTTTGTATGGTGTCTGTTGAAAGTGGCGAATTTCTCGAATAACGTGAGCAATCTGGAAAGGAAAGAAAAACACTTTAGCATCTTGGCATGATTAGTATTTCAGAAAGAAACTCTCTCTCTTTCTCTCTGTGTATAAAACAATAGCTCATGAGGTGCAGAAATTGCTCTCATTATTTACTGATTTAGGTGTACGTACAAATTCATATAGGTGTATCATTCAAAACATCATACATTTTTTATTGCTTAAAATATTCCCTGATTCTTTAGTTTTCAAATGATGCCAGGATGTTGTCAATAGTTGGAAAACTTCTCGAGTAACACCGATTTTTATTGAGGTACTTTTCTTTAAAAGTCTAGTTTCGTTTTTTTAAAACTCATTTTATGAAGAATGATATTTGTCCTTCATGTTGCTTCATTCAAACAATCATAACTCAACAAGAAATGAACCAAATACTATTATTTATGTATAAAAATAATCCGTGTGAAACAGTCGATGTTTTGTGCCTCCATCAAAGTTATATTTATAGAAATAAAATTTTAATAGCTATTAAAATGATAAAAAAAATCGCCTTTTCTGTTCATGATTGATGAAAAAATTGTCAAAAATATATAAATTTTTATAACGTGATAGAGGCAGACAACACGAAGACTCATACTAGGCATCATTTCCAACTAGATCGGTGTGTCTGTCCAAAATATTTAGAATTGAAGGTATTATGTTTCAAAAAATATGTCCATTAAATATTAACTAATTAATAATTGGTGTATTATGGGTTTTTTTTTCACTGAAATGAGTTTAAGCATATATTAATGACCTATGGTGAAAAAATTGGAATTTTAGAGTTAAAATTTAAAAAAAAAATCGTCTAGTGCACACATACACCTTAAAGCAATTGTTAAGAAATATGTACAAACGTTCATATTGATGAACTGAATGTTTTTAAAGCTGCACACAATACTTTGCTGATTAATGGATCTGAAAGATATCAGGTATTATTTGGAGAGGGCTGGCATTCCGTTAAGCCAGAGAAAACAAGAAACTAGGAAACAGGCATCAAACAGAAAATTTCACATGAGCCAAAACGGACTTCGCTTTATCCAGAAGGATAATTGCCATGACTTAATTATTCCACATTTAGAACGTAGACATAAAATAGATACGTCTCGGGTCCTGTAATGACCGTCTCTGTATTTATTGTTTTCTCACCATATATGTAAATAGTTCATCATATATTACTTTTTATTTCCCCTTCATAATTTAAGTTAAAACTTTTCCCTTTTTTTTCAGGCCCATTCTTTGGAGATTTTTATTTGTCACCCATTCGATTTCAGCTACCCCAATGTGAATCTGCTGAATCACCAGCCGTTATATGACGCATCTCTTTAACATTTGCGATATTCAAAAATTCAAATTTGCAATTCTTCTGTCATTATGGAATACGTTCAAGTGATGTTGAATTGAAATGGATGCGACGAGAACATGTCGAATGATTAGAACCACCTTGCAATGATGAAACGGGAGAGTGCCAAGAGATGTGTGCTCACCATCCTCATCTTGGAGAAATTGAGCAGTCCCTCGTCGGTGAAATTCGGAGTTCCTTCTTCGATGAAGGACAGGTCCGTTAGGTACATGCCGAGGTAAGGGATGCACGGCGGATCGCACCTGAAAGAGGAAAGAACATCCGCAATTTCGCATCGTCTGAAGATTTGAGAACGCCGAAAAGAAGGAGTTGAAATAAGGAAAGAATTCGACTTGCCTGTGAAGTGCATCCCGCATATTTCGAAACCTTCCGTCGGCCGAAACTAGGTTTTGGAGTTTGTCAATACTTTGCTTAGTCTGAAAGAAAAAAAAAAGACAAGTCGCTTCAGTGGTAACGAGATTTCAAATGCATATCGAACAAGTCGAGTATATTTAACGGATTTAAAAGTGGAATGCAGATTTAAAGTAATGCGATTATGGAAAGAGAGCTAATGTGCATTCTGTTGGTAATCAAAAAGTAAGAGTTCTCTAAAATGTCTACAAATTGTAGCACAGAATTATGTTATTGCAGGACACATTTTCATTTCTTCGTGGAAATGACAAAAATTATGTACATTCAGAATAACAGGAATGGTTTAAGTTATTGAAAATGGAAACCTAAGCATCATCTGATCTAGTTTCTGTGTCTGAAAGTAAGCAGTTTGACAAGCACTTCTGCCAAACTGAGACCCTATTTATGCTCAGTTAAGAAGCAAACTCCCAATAGCCCTTGCGAAAGTCGAAAACGCCTTCACTGATGTGCTGAGTCTAACATTTTCTGAATCGCGAGGAATCATGGCACAACCAGAGGACAAACATCTTCTCGTAATCCATTTTTGATTCGTGTTCCTCAGCCTCGTTGTGCTTTCGCTGGATAAATGACGGGCAGTGTGAGTGAGTCAAGGCTTGAGTTGGTAGTTGCGACCCTTTTGAAAACAATTTTAGACAGGACTAAATGTAACTTAATATTGACAGACACTCGAAGTGCCAGTGGTTCAATCCATCGCTCGCTAAGTTGTTTTAAAAGCACAGTAAAAAGGAAAGGATCGTTACCGTCTTGGAGACTTTCTCCCAGGTCTTCTTGAGCCTGAAGACGGAGCTGTTCATGAAGGCGGCGCATATCTGCAGGACGCCGTTGAAATTGTGCAGACATCGGCAGATGTCGGCCACCGCGGCCCACTTCTCGATGATGGAGACGCGGCTCGACATCATGGGAGCGCGCATAATCTCAGAGACCACCAGACGGCTCACCTGCGGAACAAAACACACATGCCTCCGATCAGATGAAAGATCGTCACCGTTCTAGAGGCCAAAATAGGAAAAAGTAAAAACTAATTTCATGTTATCGTGTGAGAATAGTATTTGTCTTCATTACTTTAAGCCATTAACTAGTTTCAAACAACCACGAGATTTCTCTGTGGGTCTATCCATCTCTCTGTTTAGGTATATACATACATGATAGATTATTGACCAATAAATTTATAAGTTATTAAGTTATGTAGGTCATTAACCAGTTTCAAACCTACTGACCAATAAATTTTTAAACATATTAAATTGGATAGATTTAGATTTTTTCTCGTAGTTTTGAAATTTTGTACAAGAATGCACATCGATGATTTGACAAAATCCTGTTTTAATACATCTAGAATATAATTATCAATAAAAATAATTGAACATGTTAATTTAACTAAATTTTGATTGAGCGTGGATGGTGACATCATCTATAATATTTATTTAAATGAATGATCAAAAACAGAACACAATTAAAAAAAGTTATGTTTTTTAAACACAATATTAATTTTTTTTTCATTTCAAAAGCGATTTTAAAAACTGTTTCTATTCATTATTTCTTTGACTTAGGGATTGAACGTGGACCCTCCATTCGTATAAAAGTTTTCTATTTTTTGCAGCCCTTCGATCACCCTTTCCTTGTTCCGCAGTATGAGGGAAGAGACCACTTACGTCATTGAATCGCCGAGTCATCAGCAGGATGTTGGGAGCTTTGGTTGCCTTCTCTGGTTTCATCCAGGCTTGACCCAAAAACTCTCTGAAGCAAACGAAAAAACAAACAAAAAGATTAGAACCTTTCATTACTTATTTACGCAGTACATAAACTCATTTCGAACGCTTGATTTGTATGGATTTGATGCAAGGAAGCCTACTGAAATAAAATGAGGCACGACGGCATCATTTCATGAAATTATTATCTTGATAGAGAATTTGTGTACGTAAAGAAATTTTTGCAACATTTCATTGGATACGAAATGAATTTAAAAACGGATTTTTGATCAGATGGCCGGCCTTCGACAGCCGTAAGAAAAACAAAATGCATTGAACTAAAAATGGCAGCACAAAAAGCTCTGTTGTGCCCTGTTGTTTCTTACGGCACTTACCATTGGACAAGCCCGCTGTGACGTAGGCAGCGATTTGAACCAACAAGATCGAAAATTTCTTTCCTTGCTAGTGTCTGTGCAATAATTATCTGCCAAACGTAGTGATTCCAATCAAGATTCTCTGCTGTAGACAGAGCCGGCCTTTACTATGAAGGGGCCCGGGAGCAAGAAACCATTTGGGGCCCTAATTTTTTTTAGCAAAGTAAAAGAAAAACAACAACAAAAAAAATGAACATTTGCATATCTATTTAAAGATGCATGATTTTGTTTTTCGATTCATTACTAATTACTACAGGAAGATTGCAATTCTTCCAATTTCTTTTTCGATACTTAGTACAGCAAGAGCGTTTAAGCATTATACCCATGTGCCTGACAGAAGTTAATCTTTTATTTAATTTAAATTTGCTGAAAGAAGGCAGCATTTATTGTATTTAGACACTGGGAATGTAAGGGATTGAAAATGTTGCTTTAGATAGAAAGTAAATAGTTGATGATTTGCAAATCCATTTGAATCCAGCTTCAGCCTCGATTTCTGGATGCCGGGCTCGCCCACTCTGTCTTAACATGTCTGATGGGGATTTTCTTATTCATGAATGAAATTTCCCCCCTTTTTTATAGATATCATTGCGATCTTTTCCTAATAAAAACTTCAACCGAATGCTCAGCCAGCCACATGGAAACAAGCTTGTAGACTTTTAGTACGTGTAACATTATTACTGTTCAGAAGTCTGTTTTAATTCTTAATTACGATGGGGACCTTCTCAGTCCTGGAGCCCGAGTGCATAGCATCTGCCGCGCCCCTCCCCCTAGATGACCGGCACTTCTTGCACACATCCGACCCCCCCGCCACCACTGTACATTGACCGAACAGTCAAACTAGCATTCCTTTCGGGGTAGTAAATGACTGTCTTCCTCCCTATCTGCACTCTCTCAAACAATTGGAATGAAACTGTCCATCTTTAACATCATATTCCTTCAGGGTTTTGAGATAACCTGGTACCATCAGTACTGTACTTCAATCACTGTTGTCAATCTTTAGGTCCTTCCTTCACTCTGAGATCTCCATACATTCCATTAAATAGTGGTAAACTGTACCAATTTCCCCATAAATGCATTTATTTTTTTGTGTTCTTCCAAATCTTTGGAGATATGCAGGAAATCTCCCATGTCCAAGAGATGACCGGCACGGGCTGTAGAATGCGTTTCGTATCGCCTGTGTAAACGACCCGTTCTGCAACTAGTATTCAACCTATAAATATCACCAGAACTAAATAATAATGTCATCGGAATCCAATTTAAGATTCATACATTCTAGCGAAGCAGAAAAGGATCTTTTCTGGCCAACGTAAGTTAATTTCTAGCGTTGCGGGCGCAATTCCCGAGCACGTGGGTGAAGTGCAAAAAAGTTCGGAATGAAACACAACTAAAGTAACTTTAACGTTGGAGAACAAAAAAATAACGAAACGCAAATTAAATTATTAGTACATTTCTTACATATTTGCTTCAAAGTATTCTCTCTTTTTTCTAGAGTTTAGTTTGCAAGATGTTTTACAGCACGTTCCGTTTAAATCTGAACTATGAATATCCGATTTTTTACTTTCTACGCATGCAAAAGAAAAAAAAAATCCAAAAATTCAAGCTCACTTACTCGCTGCGGATGGAAATGAATATTTTGTGGTCCAGATATGTCATTCCTTCGGCGATTTCAAGCGCTGAGAGTGACTCGATGGTTTCTTTGCTTGCAGTCTGCAAGGGAAACGGAAAATGAATGCTGTGAACTCCTAAAAAATATAAAATCATCAAAAGGATTTGCAATGAAAGGATTTGCAATGGAAAATCTTCTTTAATGACTAGATAAATATTTGTGAAAACAATGAAATCGGATTGAATTTAACAATCGCAAGGAACACTCTTTGGCAAATCATAAAAATAACTAGGAAATTTCCAAAATAAAAAAAAAACACTTAAGTTAAACCAAAGTAATTAAGGACAAAACTGATTTTAACTTTGACTGATTTTAATTTTGTGAATTCTTCCTTAATTAATGATTATAAATGCTACAAATATATTTATTTTTTTATTCAAATTTCAAACTATTCATTTCACCACTAGCATTGATTTCTTAAAGTATGTTTGTGACAAACCTATTTTCACACAGAGTGTCAACAATATCCAAAATACACCCAAAGAGAAAATAAGTCTCGTTATTTACAACTGTTTATATATATATATATATATATGGTTATACTTTTTCATTGCATTACTTAAATGGAAGGAATCCAATGTTAATGGAGTGGTCGAGGGACTCACCATAGGCGCCGCCAGGAGCAGGTCCAAGTCCACAGTCTGCTTCTCCTGGTCCGGTTTCGAGATCATCTGCAGCAGCTGGGAAGCAGCCTTCGTCTCGGCCGGAAGCAGGGTGTTGTTGTGGAGAAGCTCTTCGAGGAAATCCGTAGTCATCTGCAGGAGCTTGGGGTCATTGTCGAAGTCCTGAAAGGTCAGGGAAGGGCTCGCTTAGATTCCGTTGGTTCCAGAAGGCCCAACAGAAACCAAAACTCTTTTCGTGGAGAAGCATACCGATTCTTTTGTTTTCACCCACCCTCATTCTCATTCTGTTTCCGCCCATCCTCATTCTCATTCTGTTTCCACCCATCCTAATTGTGTTTCCAACCTTCCTTATTCTGTTTCTTCTCTTCCAAATTTTATTTCCACCCTTCCACAGATATAATTGATTGGTAAGTGCACCCCTTCTATTTTAATGACTCGAATCCCTCAAATTTTAACCCATCTTTGATTGTGCTGCCCATTTATCAAAATTTAGAATGCTAACATTTTTATTATCTAGCGGTATGATCTATCGAGTTACAATTCAGATTTATAGTTTCTTTATTTTATTATAAAGATGCAATTTTCAACTTTACCATCGATTAATATGTTTTTTAACGTTTTTAATTCCGTTTTTATCCCAGTTATTGTGGAAATTGCTTAAAATCTCTCAACTCGAATCACATCCTGTATGGCGCCATGTTGGTCATGTAACAGGATTAATCATCTGATGCTTCAACGCCATTATGGGAGATGGGAGTTTGGCGCTGAGACTGTGTGACGTACAGCTCATGCTCTGTATCTTTTTATGTGTTGAATGTTTGTTTAGTTGTGTTTTGTTCTTTTAAACATTAATAAATACATTTTACATAAATTCTGGTTGTTTCTCTTCACATTCCCACAATAAATAAAGAATAAATAAACATCATTTTAATACACATCAAACTATCGATTCGTCTGATGTGGTTAATTCAAGAAGAAAAAAATAAAGTCTATGCCTATTACAATCAAATACTAAAAAATATTTCATCGCCGGAATCAAACATCAAGTTATGCATAAAATGTTTTAGTGAAATTCAGAATAACCATTACATCCGGATAAGCAATTGGTGCCAAAGGCGGATAATAAATGCGATAACTGTATCAGGCAAATAATATTATCGCTCAATATGAACAACTTTAAAATTACTTTTGCCAATTGAAGGGCTTGCTGCAAAAAAGGAGGTATTCACATTTGCAGAAAGCCGTAAAAAACGTCTGAAAATTCCAAATTCCAATGAGACAGACGTTTCCATCCCTTGAGTAACGCGAGAACAAAGATTGGGCATCTATTATTCTTTTGGTGCTAAATTTGATTTTTCTACCAAGTGATAGTAACCCCCGGGTGCGCACCTCGAAATGAGTAGGAGAGATCTCGGGCATGGTGGTTGGATCTCGCCAACCCGGTGGCCACAATAAAAGGGGGGGGGGCACTGGCCCTCAGATCGATGACGGGGCGTACTCCCTTCGGGTAGGGTTGTACCGTGGCGGGTGATGGCCCTTAGGACTCTACCACAGTTCCCGCCCGTGTTGCTGTAGCGGCGGTTCGGTCATTCAGTCAGATTAATCCATGTGCCTTAGTGGCGGGTCGGAGGAAACCTTCCATTATTGCTTATTTTTATGAGATGTGAAGGAAATCAGGAGGAAGAAAGTTGTTTCCTCACTTTAGTAACAGTTTTGATATGAAGTCGCCCCATTTATTTATCTAGATCCCAATATTGTTACAATTACAAGTAGAAAAATAGACAATCAGACAGATAGTGCTTCTCTTGGCGCAATTGAATCAACACTTGAAATAGGTATATGATTTTTATGCGAAAATTTCATGTTTATATTCGTCCATTTTCCTCTTCATCGTTCTCAATTGCTGAATTCTCGCATTCGTAATTAGACGAAACTCCAAAAGGGACTTCTTCAGATCTACAGAAGGACTTCAGATCTACTTCTTCAGATTTTTTCGACTATAACAGTGCTTTTCTATATTTTGAATAAAGCAGAAACAGCTAAAATGAGCTCGAAAAGAAATCCACCCCCTACCAACACGTTGAAAACAATGACCTTGTATTTCGTCCCCTTACCTGAGAGTGTTTCGACACCCAGTGCCGCAATACGTTGAGCACCCTCATGGTGGCAGCGGTTGTGATCATCGACTCCCTCTTAGCTTTGGCATTAGGAATCTTCAAGTCAGCGCCCACTGCAAAAGGAAAAACACAAACCATATCACTCATTCTATTTCTCACAATACAAACAGCGGGAATGTTTTGCTTATTTCCAATTAAAATTTAACTATGCCTGTCTAAGCTTCTTAAAAGTATTGTACTAACAGACAGATCGACAGGCACAACGGAAAAGATTATCGCAAATTCAATTTCTTACAGCCTGAATTCAATACAAAACAGCTGAAATGTTTCCCTAAATTTAATTCATTTCTATCTGTGTCTGTCTAAGCTTTTAAAAATTATTGTATAAACAGACAGATTAGATAGGCGCAATGACGAAAGTTATTCTGAGATATCTTAAATGTCTGATTTATGAAAATTTCAAAATCTTAATTTTTGAATAGGACACAATTCTCTCTTTTTAAATTTCGCATAAGAGGGGGAAAACAACTCAAAATTTAACATTGTTTTTAAGTTTTTTTAATGTTTTAAATTCTTTGCAGGTTTTTTGCTAATTTATCTTGCTATCCTTTTGCAATTAAAAATGAAAACAGGAGATAATGTAGCATATTTAACAATTATTCAGTATTTTTTTGTGTTAATTTAATCAATGTATTTTAAACTAGCCGCCTCGGGTCGGCCAGTCTTAATACGCTTAAAATAGTCAGTTAAATACTTTATGTAATATCATTGTCAATTAAATACTTTATGTAACTTGTCTTTTAATAAATACTTCACCAAAAGGTTAAGGTCACAATTTTGATAGTCACACATAAAGGCCTTAAGCCCGTAATGTACTCTATGCATTTCTAATTATCTGTCACCTCCCTCAAAATTTCTTTAATAAATTATAGTGGAGATGATCAAGCTTTAATTAATATAAAAACATTGCTGAAACTAATCTCTTTTTCTAATGTCAATATTGCTAACATAGTCCATCGGCATTTGAGTCTAATGTGTACTACAAAATAATTTTCATAATTTATATAACAATCTCAAGAATTAATCAACAAGATATCTCAGAATTTCTTGAATTCAGAATTGATTTATCGAATAGTGATATTCAAATATTCTTAAATCAGTCAGTTTTAAAGACTGACCTAGTTTATAGAAGTGTATCTTTTTTTAAATTTAAAATATTAGTGTCTGAAAAATATCCTATTAAATATGCAAAGAATCTAGATAAATGCTAAACTTTCTTCATTCATTAAAATATTTATAGACTCATGTAATGTAATTATTTGCTTCATTTAGATCCTTCTGATAGACGTTTTTCTATTATTAAACTTTAACAAATTAGCCGTTGTATCTTGAATTGAAAAGATATAAATTAAACTATATTTGTCTAAAATGAAACTGATTTATTTAAGATGATTAATAATACTGTAAAAGTCATAAAATCTTTTCTTTACATTTTCTTTTTAGAAATAACACTTATTTCATTTCATGCAGACACGTGAGGGAAAACTACATTTTTATATGTTTAATTTGCAAATAATTGCTTTATTTTTTTAAAATTCGAGTTTATGTCAATCTCATGGCAACATATAGATAAAAGATAATTTTTTTCTCTCTTTCCTAACACCCGAGTGCAGCTAAAGTTTTATTTTTATAGTAGAAAATATGATAAAATTATTTTTTTTAAAAAAATGCATTAAAAATAGAGCTTTTAATTTGTTGATTAAAATTTTAGAATCACTAAAAAGATAATTTTTTAAAATTTATTTTTATTTTAATATTTTTATGTTCTGTCTTCACTTTACATAAACAAACCAATTACTAACAGAATAAGAAAATTGTGATATTTGTTTGAAGGACTTAATTTTAATCCCTTTTGAATTGAAAATGACGAGAATGAATTATTATGGTGAATAACATGTCTTTAGATTTAGTAAGAATCATCTATTTCCCTACGGCTAGATGCTGATCATCTGTGTGATCAATCGCTTAGTTAATCGCCTTTTCATATTATATATATTCACTAATGATGATGATGATGTCGTGTCCGTGTTTCCACGGAAAAGGAGTGCAGTAGCTTCTGAAGGTAAAGACCCCTGAGCACCCAGGGGGAAGAAGTCTGACTTCCAGCTCAAATGAAGGTGACACACACATTCGCTTGCACAACCCCTTTTTACAGGGGGGCACATTCATACATATCACAGATAGAGCACAGAACAACCATGCCCGACCCCAGGACGCCCAGATCACGGGGAGGATACGCTACCCCTATGCCAGGACGCCGGCATATTTATTCAATAAAGGCGCTTTTTGTAAAATGAAGAGTTAATCATAACATTTAGTATGTAAAGTGTCTCTTTTAATTGTTATGTTTCTTGATTCTTCTTTTCCTGTTATTACCTTTTATTTTGTAATGTTTGTATATTTATATGTGTCCGAGGAGTTATATTATCTGGGGCTCTTCGCGAAATTATTTTTAATTATCATCTGTCTCTGAATTGTATCCATGCATCACTTTTTGATTTTTTAAGTCTCCTCTCTCCCTCCCCCCTCCATTTCACGTCAGCCAATAAGGAAACAAGTTCCGTGGGAAGTAAATAAGTTAGTCTAAACAAAGTCTTCCCCATAAAAATAAACAAATTAATAAAAAAATTAGGGGGCGAAATAGAAGCATCGTCTTAGGATGGATGCTCTTCTGTTGGAGGGGGGAGGGGAGGAGTAAGAATCTTCTATTTCCCTACGACTAGATGCTGATCATCTGTGTGGTAATCCCTTAGGGAATTACAGGAGAGAAATTTGTAATCGCAAACTAGCTGCGCACTGAAGATTTATGTTAGTTTAGTTATTTTAACGTGCCGTTGTAAAGCAACACTAGGACTATCTTGGGATGGACCTCGTCATGTTGAACAGCAATAAGACGACGAGGGCGACACCTGAGCTGGCACCCTCCTCTCCTCACCACACTAGTGGGAGCACGTGTGGTTCCGACGGATTTAATGTGCAAGAGACCGGCTTACACGACGGTTCTTCGGTGCAGTCGAGTCTCGAACTTGCATTCCTCCGGTTCCGAAGCCGAGACCTTACCACCTGGCCACCGCGGCCCGAAGATTTATGTTTGACACTTCATAAGTGTTGTTCGTGTGGCGCCTTCAATGTTAAATATATATTTAATAATGCATTAATATATTATAATGATTTCCGATTCACTGTGTCCAATGTGTGTGGAAAAACTTTATTGATTTATAAAAATTCGCAAAGGAAATGAAAGTTAATCATTTTACCTGCGCTAGGTAAGCGGCTGCCTGCCCTTGATTGTGGCTGAGATATGGGTTCTGGTGGATTGCTTGAGCCAGCTGTTGCAGCCGCAAACGCAGCAGCTGCTGAAGCTGTGCTGGATCTGGAAATAACAAATGAGTAACCAATATAGAAAAGTGCTGATCATACAAAGCTAATAATACGCTGTTGAAGTCATTAATTTGTACATCTTGTACCGATCCAAGTATAATATCTAGGATTTAGGAAATGCAATTTTAACCATTTAAGCAGGAAAATAAAGTTCAATAAAACTTTTAACATTCGTTTTTTTTAGAAATGTATGAAAGTAATATAATTCTAAAATCAATTAACGCATCTGACTTTGTTCGAAGGAAAAAAATTTGAAAAATTGGATTTTTTAAAAACTACGGTTTTTAGATGTATTGTCAATTGTAATACAAAACACTATAAGTACAAAAAAATTATATGGAAATATAACATATTTTGAAAAATAGGAATTGTAGAGAAATTTAACCCAAACTTTTAACACTTTAACAAAGTTGTAATGCAGCCATCCTATTTTTCTTTGCACACAAGTTATAAAGCATAATAATGAATGAAACGAACCAAAAATCTAAGAAAAATCTTAAAATGCAAAGAAGTGATGGGGAAAAATGTACATTTGTATGCCTCTTTCCCATAAATCCACAACTTCATTTTTTTAAAACCAACTATAAATGAAAAGGCATTTCTCCGACAATACAGCTTTTGGTTCATTTCGTTGCCCACATCATTTAACACGCACACTGAAATCTTTATGCTTCTATTAGTTTTTGTGATATCATGTTAACGGCGGAGAAATTTTATGAAAATTGGCGTTTTGAGAAAAATGAAATTAAAGAATAAATTTTGTTGAAAAATATGTGATCCTGGTATGATAGGTCAGACCTTCCTCTTCCTAGAAAAGATAAACTGTTTTGGAAAGAGTAAAGTCTGAAGTACAAGAAATAACAGTGAAATTAAAAAAAACCTCATTGTGATCGATAACCAATGTTTTTAATGCAGTCGGACACCTTAAATGTTTCGAAAAAGGACAACCAATAACAAAATACTTTGTCTGGGAAGCACGCATTTAGTTTTGCTTCAAATACATTAATAGTATCACAATTCCAATCATTCAAGATTACGGAACCAATCCACAAGGAACTTTAAGAGCTTGAAAGTAATTCAGAAATCTGCGAAAGCCCAAAAATTTATGTCGGTTGCAACTCGTATTTCATTGGAATATCGGGGATTCCCCATCAGAACTCAGTCAAGAGCTTGTAGTGGTAGTTTTATAAGCCAGAAACATCCTCAAGACTGAATGATCCCTTTTGTGATCTTGTTATCTGGCTACGAACCCTGAGATCACGAGTTCGATCCCGTCTATCGCCAATAGTAACACTGGTGACCTAGGACGATGAAAATAAATAAAACGTAACCTTCTTTCAGCTGTTGTGGCTTCCTCTACCTTAAAAAATTTAAATAAAACTGCAATAAAAAATTAGCCGGTTTAAAAAAATGGCGGTAAATAATCAGCCAATAAATAAATAAATAAATAAATAAAGCGACAGATAATTAGCCAATAAGATACAAAAATGGGGATAAACAATCAGCCAATGAAATAAAAAAAATGAATCTGATAAATATTCAGCCAATAAAAACATGAAGCTGATAAATAATCAGCCCCCCCCCCCCAAAAAAAAAATGGGTAAGACGCATTAAACAAGTTCGACAGCCAATTAGCTCCCAACTAAACAGCAACTAAAATATTGTTCGTCTCACCTCTCACTGGAGGGGGAGTATTGTAGTGGAAGCCTTATAAGCCAGATAACATCCACAAGTTTGGGTGATCCCTTTTAGTCTTGTGGTCATGTTATCTGGCTACGAACCCTAAGATCGCGAGCTCGATCCTAGCTACCTCCAATAACAACAAGCTAAATTCGGATATGATAACTTGTTGCAGTCTGAATGACGTGATTGTGGGAAATATGTTACCTTCTGGTCGATGCTCTGGACGAAGTGACCACCACGCCAGCTTTGCTGCTGTGCTGGGGGGAGTCAGGGTACTGGAAGCTGCTGCGAGGGGTCGAGAGAATGGTCGATTCGGTCTGAATGCTGCTTCGAGGGGTGGTCGACTGACTGGTGCTGCCTTCCGTGTCGCTGCTGCCCCGTTTGGAACCGGCTGGAGAGGGAAAAAAGAGCATAAAATTTAAATTGGCATAAATAAATTCGAGGTGAACGTGTGCTAACACGGAACTGAGTAGATACTGAGTTCTGGTAGGAAATTTGTTACATAACCTTAACACTTATAAAAAAATTCCACTATTAAGAGAAATTTAGTAGTAAGTAGTAGACACCGATACGATTATTTTTTGACAGACATTTTTTAAGACAGTTTGACCAAATTTTTTTTAAACATTTAAAATACCCTCTTTAGCGCATGGTCAGAGTGCTGAGTTACAGTATTGCCGGGGACTTTTGTGATATTATTTGAAATGACTAACATGTGAAAAACGCCTTACTTAATAATGCTTAATTATATTTTCTTCATAATCCAATAACCTTTTTAAATAAATATTTTGAAATTAAAAGAAGATATCCTTCCCAATAGGCAATAAGTACAGAATCAGGTTTTATATTAAAGTTTCCGTTTGCAAGAAAAACTGGGGCTGTTTTGAGAGGAACATCGCACATCTGAATCGGGTGCACTCAAATACAGCACCTCCGTCTCCAGATTTCCGCACCCCACCAATTAGATTGTTGCGAAAGGCTTGCTAAACGTATCCTTCCTTCTCCTCCAATCAGAAGAGCAGTTGTGAATGACGTAATTGCTGACTGTTTTCTTTTTCTATGTATCTTTTTGTTTTTACTCTTTACTTGCTCTTGTGATGTGATTGTGAAACATTGTATTGCTTTTGTGCTAGTGGTAATCACACGACATCGGGTAGATGTCAATCCACTAATATTTTGAAGCAAAATTTTGTTTGGTTTCGTTTTATAGATTTACAGAAACGATTATTCGAGAAGCGATTCAAGCAAGTTCGAATGGGAAATTAAACACGTCAGAAGATCAAATATATTGATGAAAATCTTCAATAATTGACAAAACGTATACGGATACATTACAAAAACGCACGCAATATACAGAGTCAAGAAACATGTACAAAAATAAAAATTTCTTAACAAATATATTAAAATGTTAAGGAATTTCTGCAAAACGGATTTCAGTGCGGAAAAGTTGCAATTCATATTAAACAAGCACATTCAAAATATCGATATAATAAGATGATTATAATGAAAAATAAAAGAAGGAACGGGAATCCAAGGGATTTACATCCATTATTAGACTGCATCCAAGAAATATATATTCTGGAATTTTTGAAAAACATGTTCAATGCATTCATAAAATGAAGGAAATGCTGATTTGTTCTGGACAGAAGATAGAAAAAAAGTAAAAGAAACACTTATTCTACTGTAGAATGTTAAAGAAAGCAATTCTTTCACAATCAAATGGAGTTCATGGCAGTTAGAAATGCAACAAAAACGCCGAAAGATCCTTGATAGATAAGCATCGCATCGAATTCTGGTAGGATTCTTCATTCAAATTAATGTGTAATTACGTTATGCCATTGATATTAAATTCATTTTTAAATTTAAAGACTGATTATTGTTTCCTGCCAGAAAAATAAATATGTTTAATTTCAGAAGCATTTTTGTGGCGGCATCGTATTTGAAGGTTTATGTTCTTCAAATATGATTGATGTATGCATGCCCATAAAAGCTTTCATTTTAGAAAATGATGTATTTGACTATTTGAATTCAATGGTTTGCTGAAAAAAGAGGCACCTCCAATCATTCGAATTTGGAGAGAGCCTTAAAAAAAGCTCGAAAGTTCTAAACTCCAATGAGACGGACTGCTCCATCCCTTGGGAAACGCGAGAACAAAGATTGGATCTTTTCTCTTCGCACCAAATGGACAAGGATGTCGATCTATTGAAAGACTGAAAGAGATATTGAAAGAGAATTGCTGGAAATTGCTACATCCTTTGGTACCAAATGGACAAGGATGTAGATTGGATCAACATCTCTTTGGCACCAAATGGACAAGGATGTTGATTGGATTACCATCTCTTTAGCCCCAAATGGACAAGGAATTTTTTTTTTACCCCAAGTAACTGTAGCATAGTGAATGTGTCTCTAAACTCCCTCAAATTGGAGCTACACATCCGTTTAGCAGCAAACAATTTAGTTATATGTCCCGTTCCGTCTCAAAACTTTTGCAGCCGATTGAACCGAAACAATTCTGAAACGTCTGAAGAGCTGCGAGGCACTGATATAACGTCTCACCTCCTCTGACTTTCAGGTAAGCCATCACATTTGGCACTGATTGGCTCGGGTGCATGGGAACTCCCCCGGGCCCTATTGCCATGGAAGGCCCTGACATGGAACTGCGGCCGCTGTCCTCGGGGCCGGTGGAGATGGCAGCTGCCGCTTGCGGCTGCTGCTTCAGCTGCTTCTGGAGCATGGCCGTGGCCTGCTGGTGGAGTTCCTGCTGCTGTTTTTCTGGAAGGATTCTGGGCTGCGCTCCGGTGAAGGGTGGCGTGGGTGGCGTCAGTGGCGTCGTGGTGGAGGAGGCTGGTGGAGTGGGTGGTGGCGTCTCGTCAGGTACGGCTATGGGGGCCATGGGTTCTTTAGGTACCGCCACTGGCAATTGCTGAGGAGCGGTTTTCCTGAAACGAAGAAAATTCTCTTTTTAGTTGGTGCGTCATAACCAATAGTTACTGAAAACAGCTACAGTTCATAAATGGGATCCAGGATGCTACCCTCTCTAGTGGATATGAGAATTTTCTTTTAAAATTGATTATCAATATATAATAAAAATATTTTTTTAATTATTATCTCTTATTACTTTCTCTTATATGAAGTAAAAGTATAGCGATCGTCAAAAAATTCAAGCTAGAGATTTTGACGAATCTTCTCATGTTAGAAATGTCTCAATTCAGAAAACACATTTTTAGAAAATATACGCCCATCTATCTGTCTGTGACAAGGATAACGCAAAAATGCCAAGTTATAGATTTCTATCAAATTTTGATCAGAATGTAGTGCTGGCAGATTTTCTCTAGACATTAACATAATTAGTTTAGACTCCATTTCGCATCGGAACTGGCCAGCACCATGATATCGAAAAAAGGTTTTATTAAAACAGACACAGACCTTCTTAGCCAGAACACAACTGCCTTTTTCTTTTATTCTTTTCGAATTTAGAATTCATTTTCACAAAAATTGTTTAAAAAAGAATAACCAGAAGAAAATGATTCATTCTTCCAGAATAAATAGTTCTTATTGCTTCATAAAGAATACCACTTCTCTGAGTTCAGAATGAAGACAAATGATTTGCCATAAAATTCAATACTGCTTAACAAATTAAATGTATAGGGTACAAAACTTTGAAAGAAACAAAAGTGGGTGTTGCCACCACTTTTAAAATATAAATTTACATTAACAAATAATAATAATAAATAAAGAAACAAAAATCGTTCCAAAGTGGAGAGCGGCCACACCATGCTGTTGTTGAAGTCAGCCGAGCAGAATGAAAAAAATGCGATGCGCAGATTAAATATCTATCGTGTTTTGAGCACATTCAAACAAGGAGTCTGTAAGTCTGTCTTTTTAGAAACTTGTAAAAGCGATAACTCAAAAATTTTGCTTTCAGTTCGATTTCGAAAACAAAAAATCGATGTTCAAATTCCATTAATCACGGGTGTGGGATCAATCGCAAGTTGTTCTCTGGGATAGTATATCAGTTAGAGAGTGTGCTGGAAAGTTTTGGTAAGGCCCCTCTCGATGGCTAGTGATGTAGTGAAGCTTACAAACCAATAACAACTTCCGGACACGAGTTATTACTCTTGTCTAGTGGTTTTGTTATTCTGTTACAAAACACAAGATTGCGTGATCTATCCTAGCCAACCCAACTTCCACAATGAGATAATGAACGCTAAGATAAACATTATTGAACATACACCTAGCCGGGTGGTCATTAGTATATTTTCTTTCATACTTTTCGAGGAAGGCAGTCAAATGATATATTTTAAGCACTGTTCTGAAGACAGAACACAAATCAGTAAAAGGTATAGTCTAGTTTAGTTACATTGCCCCATAAAGAAAGTTTACCACGAGCTCAGTGGCCGAATGGCCAAAGCACGCAATCAAAACCCAGAGTTTGCGGGTTCGATGCTCGTCATGGCAGTTGTATCCAAAGCATGGATTTTCAGTTTGTTTCCTTAGTTATTGTTTCTCTAACATTCTAGACTTTTCTTTGTTATGATAAATTAGTTGTTTCTCGAATATTCTATTGTATAAAAGCTGATACCCACTAATAGTGGGAAACTTCTTGACTTTGTAAAGTGGCAAGTCGCTATTTTCCTTCAATGAACTTGTTTGTTGGTTTAAAGCCGACGGTGTGTTTATTAAAATCTTCAAGACAATATTAACGTCCCGTTTAGAAGCAACGCCAGGGCATTTTTGGGACGGACCTCGTCTTTTTGAACCAGTCGAAAAGTAAGAGCGGATGCAAAACGAGCTTCTCACCTGCTTGGACTTGGCTTTGGAGAATCCGAGCTTCCGAGGCTACCCACCAGTGTTACCGTGCTGGCGGTAGTACTGAGGTTAGTGGGGGTGCTGGGATTGCTGGACTGCGAGGTGAGGGTGTCTGCGGAGTGAGAGGGGGCCACCTTCTTGCCGGGAATGTTCAGCTTGCTCGGATCGTCCGGCAAGGAGCTGGTCATCTCCAGTGCGGCTTTCTCGGATCTGTGGGAAAGGATACACACAATGATTACATAGTTCATGGATTTTTTTTCATGGGATTTGCAGATCCAAAACAAATCCCATTTTATTAAAACTGACTTTTATCCTTGGCCTGTTCATCATATACTTGAGATGGATGTTAAATGGACTCGCCTCCGTTACCAGACTTTTATCAGAAACCAGCCTATTGGAAATGAATTTTCCGTTATTTTAAACTATTTGTATTTAAAATAGTTTTTTTTAAAAGTATAATATCGAATGAGCTTTAGAGATTTTAACAATCTTCAAAGATGTGCTCGCAAATGAGCTTATCTTAAGCAACTGTTTTATCATATTTATTGATATGATCGCGTCCGATTCATAAAACCTGTAGGAGGAAGGAACAAGATTCAATCAAGCTTCATTCGTAGTTTATTCTATCAAATTAATTGACATTAAATGGCAGAATTTTTAAAATTAATCATTTCACACCTTTTAATTTTTTTTACACTTTTTCATGATTATTTTAATCTTTGAGATCATTTTCTCTCTTCAGAATTGGATACGGAATACAATCAACGGATAATCAAGTTCTGAGAATAACGTACTGTGATCGGAAACACGCTATTCCACCAGTTTTCAAAAATAACACTCTAGAAAGAGAGACTTTATCTTAGGAGATGATTCGATTTCAGATAAAACAACCGAGAGTGAAAAGAAAAGCTGTACCTTTTGGGCTCTGGCGAGGGTTGGGTGATGGGTATGAAGGGTTCTTCGGTCACGGCGGCCGGTTCCGGAGTGGGCGGCGGTGGAACCGGGACGCTCATCGGTTCAGGACTGGGAGATTTTGGCAGGTTTTCCCGCATTCTCCTCATTGCCTGCTCCCGTAATTGCTCCTCTTCGACTGCAAGGGAAAGAAAAGAACTCATTCCGGTACAGAAACGAGAGAAGGCTCAACAAATGCAACATGAAAGGATTAGCGGTTTTATAAAGGATTTATTCGTATTTTTGCTTTATAAAGGCCTTAAGGATAAAGGATAAAAGGCTTTATTTGTATTCATACAAATAAAGCCTCGATAAAGTCAGCTTTTTCAAATAAGGCATTTGAAAAAGGTGACCCCGACTAACAAGAATATATACTCTCCCATCTCTAAAAATAAAAATGAATATTTGTTTGTATGTCTCTTATAACTACCTAACCGTTCATCCGATGGCGATGAAACTACATCAGTTTATTGTTTACACCGACGGGATGGTTACAGAAATAGTACAAATATCTAAAATATTAAAAAAATTTTTGGTATTTAAAAGCTAGTTTTTAGAAAAAGCGCCGAATTTTGAGTACAAATTTAAGATGTTGGATTTCGATGATCACGTTATGAACAATTGGTTAAAAACATATCCAAGAAATATGATTTTTCTATTTAATGTTCTTGATTTTCTATTTTTGAGATATGTACCGGGTGGCCAGAAATAAAACACCCCTACTCTGACCTCCCTGGATATCGAACTACTCAGTGTAAAGGCTTGAAAATTTGTGGACATACTATTCAAAAAATGGGGAAACGGATTTCACGAAAAAAAAATTTAGTTCCAGAAATCACCGATAGGTGGCGCTGTACCACTGGACGTATGCTGAAAAGACACAAAAACACGTTTTAAACACATTTTATTTGAAAGTACCAAGCATACATGAAACAAGGACGTTATCGATGCAGGGAATGCTGCTCAATATGGTTCCCTTCCTGAAGATGTAAAATGTGAAGTCTGTGGACAGCTTGTTCAACTGCGGATCGTAACTGGTCATCTGAGATGCTTCTCACATGCAGACTGATACTCTCTTTCAAATCTGCCAAGGTTATCAGACGTTCTCGATAAACAAGGTTTTTTAAGTGTCCCCAAAGCCAAAAATCACACGGATTAAGATCCGGTGAACGAGATGGCCAAGTTGTCGGAAACGCGCGACTGATTATTCTGTCAGTGGTGAAATGTTGGCGAAGAAACTGTTGCACAGGGAGTCCAATGTGTGGAGGTGCTCCATCTTGCATAAAAGTAATGGTGTCAAGGCATTGGCGCTGCTGCAAATGGGGTACAACAAATGATTCGAGCATCCTTTTGTACCTGTTGGCCGTCACGGTACATGTCTCAAGGCCATTGGAAGTAACCTCTTCGAAAAAGAACGGTCCAAGGATGAATGTGGCTGTGAATCCACACCAGACTGTAACTTTCGGTGAGTGGAGTGGAATCTCTTGGAAGGTACGGGGGTTTGTCGTGTCCCATATGCGACAGTTATGGGTGTTCACTGTTCCACTGAGGTGGAAATGGGCCTCATCGCTCCACAGAATCTGCCACGGCCACGATGCATCCACTTCAACTCTAGCAAGAAATGTCAATGCAAAGGTCAGTCGCATCTCCCTGTCTGTGGCCAGCAATTGTTGATTAGGGCGGATTTTGTACGGGAAACAATGCACCATTTTTCTGAGTACGTTCCACACTGTGCTATAGGGAACACCCAAGTGTCGTGACACTGCACGTGCACTACTGCAGCCTAAAACATTATCCATTGACTGTTCAACAATACCGGTGGCAACATCTTCAACGACATCTGAACGAACCGGTTTGCGTCCTCGACCAGGCTGAACTCCAAGATGTCCAGTTTCCTCGAATCGAGCGATCATTCTCCTGAGAGCTTGTGGAAGCAATGGTCCCTTACGCAAATCCTTAAGTCGGCGAAACTCTCGAAGTGCTGCTGGAGCATTTCCTTTATTCTCGTAAAACAACTTCACAAGCAAAGCGCGTTCTGGCAGCGTGACAGCCATCACTAATAAGAATGACATTCCCCACCTTTTAACTTCTTTTATACCCAGAACATGGCTTCTAACCATGCTTTATGCAAATTTTTCTGGTTACAGTATGAAATTGCAGTTACAACGGGAGTTCTAGCTTCTTTACTATTTTTATTTTCCATAAGGGGCAGAAAAATTAAAAAGGAAGCATGGAAGCATTCCATTCCGCATAAACATTTTAATTTTTATTATTATTTGTGTCTTTTGATCATAGTTCCAGTTGTGCAGCGCCACCTATCGGTGATTTCAGGAACTAATTTTTTTTTCGTGAAATCCGTTTCCCCATATTTTGAATAGTATGTGTACAAAATTTTGAGCCTTTACACTGAGTAGTTCGATATCCATGGAGGTCAGAGTAGGGGTGTTTTATTTCTGGCCACCTTGTATAAAGAAATTGCAGTTCATATAGCTGTAAATGGTTATGCGCTGCAATAGAAGAAAAAATTCCGTATGATCATTGTGATGTAATAATAAGTCTGCTAAGCCTTGGTTATAGGAATGGCAGAATTATCTAAAATGGAAAAAAAAATCGGATCTCAACCGCATCTACTGGCCAAGGATTAACTTCCAAAACCCTCACTGAGGTGATAATAGATTCTGCAGAAATGCTAAATTTAATTGAAAGGTTCATATTTTGCAGCTATAGTGCGCAAATGTCATGCAAGTCATTCTCGGAGGCAACAACTTTATTACGGATTACGCGAGAAAGGTTTGGGTAGACCTACCCTGGGGTTTTTAAATGCTAATTAAATTTTTCCATTTTTCGCAGAAACTACCAAAAATAGTGCAGTAAAAATAATTTTGTATCATCTTAATGTTCAAAAATTATCTTTTTAAGTACGTAATATATTTTAAAAGAAACTGTTAACTAACTACATTTAAAAGAAACTATGTGATTAATCACAGAGGTGTTGTCTAATATTTAATTTGTGAATTTCAAACAAATATTAAACGTGTCAGAGATACAATAAACCGTTTCTTTCAAGGATATTCTGATAGAACACCCAGTTTTCTAATTCTAAAAGAATACACAACTCTAATATCAAAAAATGAATTTTTGCTTGTTCGTGTTTTATGTACTGTCGTATCTTTCATCCTATTTCGATAAAACATTGCCAAATGATTGATTGATGGCACTTATTATTATTTTTTTGGGCGCCAGCAACGCGCCTGGTACCAGCTAGTAAAAAGAATAAATGGGCGAACTGTTTATACACCCTTTTTCAACAAGTTGATGATAATGAGCCAAAATTGGCAAACTCCTTTTTCTCGTAACCCTATTATCTTCCGCCTTTATTATGAGCTATAATTGAGCAGCCCTCTCGTTTTTACCATTTGGCTTAAGACCGAGATTGATGAGTTGGCGATTTTTGAACAGGGGTTACGGCCATGGTTAAACTCTGGTCGTACCGAATAAATGTCAACTCCTTTACTTCTTCCTCCCCCCCCCTCCTCGAAAAAAAGGAGGTTAATTCAAAGTAAAGGTTTTTACCGTGGTCCAATTGCTAATTTCTAACCTGATATAGATGGAATGAAGGAATCCTTCAAACGAAGTAAAGAATCCTACTGCCGCATTGAAACGAAACATTACTGAGTCTGCATAGCTGAATGGTTATGACGCTGGACTCTTAGTCAGGAGATCATGGGTTCGAATCCCAGTAGACTTAACATTTGTTTTTCCTTCATTTTGTGTTCCAGAAGATTCTTCTCTCATTTACCTGATGAGACCTCAGGACTTTTCTTACTGTCTCCAGAAAGGTATTCTGGAACTTTCCAACTTGTACAAAAGCTGAGGATCTCTCAGTCACAGTGTTCAGAGTGGAGCTAATAAATGGATTTAACTCCACTTCCCGTGTCTTCTTGAGTTCTATCGACGTGACAATATTTTATTCTGTTCACGCGAATGTAGCTTAACGCTAAACTTCTTTATTACCCCATTTATTCAACCTTCCGGTTTAGTCTTTCAGGGGTTCATTATAACGTTGACCCACACTTGAAAGATTTACGAATGGCAGAAGTATCTCCTTCTCCATGTTTTCATCAAAACGCAACGAGAAATTCTTCAATTTTGCCTACTGTTATTGTTTATATTAAAAAAGCTTCTGGTCAGCTTTACGAGGCATCTGTGACCTCAGAACTTGTTTATCACCACAGAAATGGCAAATAAATGAGCTTTGAAAAAGTACAAAAATAATGTAACAACTTCCGGTATCAAAGGAAAAACAAGTTTTCGAATAGTGAGGAATCATAGGTCACAACAACTCAGTTGCTCGTCATTCCAAAAATTAAGGAATGTGTTTCTTCAATATACAAATAAATAAAAAAAACCTAGATAAACAAAGTTTACCGGATGAATTAAATTCGGCTGATCCTATGCAAGGGTCAATTGACATATTACTTTCAGCTTCTTTCTTCTTTGATATTGTTACGAATGTTACGAGTCCGTGATGCTGCTTCCCATCAAGATTGGTTCCATCACCGGAAAGAATGATTTACAGTATTCTGTACTGGATGCTGCTGATGCTCTTTGAAATGATCCCAGAACTTGGCGACCATTAGGCGAAAAAATGATGGATACTTCTCAATACTTTGAGAATTTTCCCGATTCGTCCATTAGAAACCGAGGAACGTCCAGATACGCCCTGACTGGTCGAGACCTTTCTAGCCACGCCTCCTGGGAACTATAAAAGGACGAGAGTTTCAAGTTTCTGGCAGAGTAGTCGGAATTGACGTTAGATAAAGAGTCTTACAGAGGAGAAGACAAGAAGCGGCGGAGCAAAGAAAGTGCTGCACTGAGCTGTGTGCCTTGTAGTCTGTTGAGGAAGCAGCGTCGAGTGCTATAGCCAGTGCTGTGGATAATGTTACTACTAGAGAGCTACTGTCGTTATTGTGTGCTGCTGTGTGTTCGTCTCGGCTGTAAATAAATGTCATCTGTATTGCGTCTTCTACTAAAGGATTGGTCATTGTGTGTTTATCTTCTCACACCGTACACACCCACTATACAAGTAAATGAACCAGATGGATTAGTTTAAGGATAGGAAATTCGTAACAATATTTTAATGGAAGGGAAATATGTTTTGAAGAATCTAATTTTATTGAATTCGCGTTTCGGATTTATTGCTAGCTCTGCAAAGGAAGGAGAGTTTGAATTAAATCATTATTTCTGAGGTGTTGTTACGCATAATGATAATTTAGAAAGAAAAAAAAATGGAAAGATTTTGGCTAGTTGAAATATTTCATGAAAATCGATTCTCTGTAAGTGATAACTTAATTTATTGTGAAAAACATTTTAAGTAAACATATAAACGCAATGAAAAGGAAGATATATTGTAGAAATGCCGATGACAGAGATTCCCCCTGTTTTAGGTGAATGGAAACAAATAGCTCGAAATCGTCTCGACAGTTTAACTAAAAGGTTAAACAAAAACCTGCAAATGAAAAAGCTCTATTTTGAATTCATTGAGGAATATGAAACTCTTGACCACATGGAAAGGGTAGTTGAAGATGAATTGCCAGAAACCAATTACTTTTTACCTCATCATAGTGTTGCGAATTTCCCGTCCTTTTAATCCGTCAGGTTCGTTTACTTGTATAATGGGTGTGTATGGTGTGAAAAGAGTCAGATGAGCACACACAATGACCAGTCCTTTAGTAGACGACGCAGCAGAGACGATGTTTATTTACAGGACAGCACAAAGGTACCAAATATTTACAACAGAACTATGTACAGAAAACAACTATAAACAGTCGAGACGAACACGCAGGACAGTACACAGCAGTACTCTACCGAAGAAAGTAGCCACAACAACAGTAGAAGTCTACAGGCAGAAATTACGTAATGACGACGTCCACAGCTCACAAAGAGATCAGACGGGGCTCAGCAGGAGAAGGAATCTTTAAGGGATACACTCACCTAGGTCTCTCCCGAGCAGGCTGAAACTACTTTTCTGTCTTGCCTTTGTTGCTGACTCACTACTTCGCACAACGGGACTACTCCTCAGTTCAGGACAGCTCCGTTCCCGACGACGACACAACGGGCTACGACACGGATTTCGTCAGAATACGTCACATAGCTATCCAAAAATCCTCCGTTCAGGATTGACTTTCAAAAGATGTTTCGTCATATTTTAGTTGCGCCGCATCTAAGAAACTATTTACGCATTTTATGGTTTGATTAAAACTCTCATCAAGAAGTAACATTTAGATTAAAAACTGACATATCACACTTCATGTGCACTTCATCTTGCCAAACGCACCATTAAACAACTACCTTTAGATGAAGCGTTGGATTTTCCTTTAACATCGGAAAGGGTTTTACGCCACATTTATATAGATGATGAATTACAGGCGCTCCAGACATCCAAACTGTTCAAATTCTACAACAACAGTTGATAAATATGTTCAAAAGAGCAGGAATGTCCCTTCATAAACGGACTTCAAACTCACAGGAACTTTTAAATAGTTTTCCAACTTCTAATCCTGAAAGCACTTACACGCACAATTACATTATGGACTGCTCTCCCTGTGCATGAGCTCGAGGTCAAATGGACTAGACTCCACATTGGTCACACTCATTTCTTTTATTAGGTGATATAGCTCCTTTTTGCTCTAGTTGCCACGTTATTTCAACAGTTCTTCATATTTTAAATGAATTTCTGATTTTAACCTTTATCATTTATAATTTTTTAATTGTTCACTACTGGACATGCGAACGTTGTTAGGAGAAAATACTCACAAACATATTTTAGTTTTTAAAAGCAACTGGATTTTACTACCACATATAGACCTATATCAATTGTTGCCAAACACATCACGGCATTGTTCTACAGTTTCTTCTTTGCACTTTTTGCATCTTTGGTTCTGTTCTATACTTTTTGAACTTTTTATGTGATTTTAGCTTTCTAGCTTGACCATATAACCACTGGCGCAGTAAGGCCAGTTTTGGCTCTTGTGCTATATTAAACAATCAAATCAAATCCAATTCTGAAAACACTTTACCCATTGATGAGTAAGTATGAAAGGCTGTGGGCATGCATTGGAAGCTTTCCAATGACTTTTCATATACACAGTGAAATATGAAAGTGAACCAAAACTTAGAGAACGAACAATGCTTTCAGTCATTGCCAGATTCTATGACTCTTGGGTCTGCTGGAACTTGTCTGTAAAATGAAGAACTTTCTCCAAAAATTATTGACCTTTGACGTCCCCTTGCCTCCAGTCATTGGTAAGGAGTGGAATTATTTAGATCAATCACTTAAGGCTCTTGAGCTTATGAAGATGGATTTTAAATAAAATCTCATAAAATTAATTCTTCATTGCTTCTCGAACTCCAGTGAAGCAGCATTTGGAGCAGTTATTTATCTACAAGGCATCAGTACCAATAATATGGTCACATCTAGACGTATGCTGCAAGTATCGATTCTTACCATTAAAGACTTTTTGTATACTGCCGGCCACCTTACCACCAATGATCGTAGCAGGGTGGTCGATGTGACCATATATAATTGGTATTGATGCATTGTAGATAATAACTGCTCTTTATACGGCTTCACTGGTTTTTGAGAAAAGTGAGCTTTCCCCATTAAAGACTGTCTCCATTCCCAGATTGGAGCTTTGTGGGTGGCTTCTAGCCGCTGAGCTAAAAGTCAAGGTTGAAGAGCTTTACATCTCCAAATTGATAGGATCGTGATGTACAGAGATTCTACGATTTCACTAGCCAGGATTCAAACTCCACCGCATCGTCTCAAGTCATTTGTCGCAAATAGTGTGGAAAAGATACCACAAATGACGCAAAACAACGATTGGCGGCCTGTTTCCACCATTTAAAACCCCTCAGATGGGATATCAAGAGGACTAGTTCCAGAACAACTGATTGGCAACTATTTATGGTGTAATGGCCCGACATTCCTTCAAGAACTACCTGTTTTTGTGAACTCTGCTGATTAACAAACTGATGCGTCTCAAAATAGTCAATTTTTATTGGAACTCGAAGACAATATCATTCACACCTTTGTGACTTTGCAAATTCAGATTTCCTTACTAACTTTTTCAAAATTAGTCATTAGTAAATTTCTAGAAAACTGTACAAACAAGAAGATGAAAGGACCTCTCTCCTCAAGGGAAGTAGAGGAAGCAGAATTAAAATTAATTTCCCTTGTACAGCAAAATGTTCTGGTTGATTTCAAAAATTTAGCAATTTTAGTTTTGTAGGTGAACCGCTCTAGTAAGTTATAAAGGTTAACCCCTTTTTATAGAATAAGGTTCTAATCTAACTAGAGTTGGAAGGTCTTAGAATGCAGAATCAAATTAGACGATCTGACTACGTTCAAATTAAAATTTCTGAAAAAAAATGGATTATTTAAATATTATTTAAAACTATGGTTTTTAGATATATTGTTAATTATAAAACAAAATATTATACATACAAAAACATTTTTTGGAAACATTTTTTGTAGTTAATTTGAATAAAATTGAACTAAACCGATTAACACTACACAAAAATACAATACAACAATCCTATTTTTCTTTGAAAATAAGTTAGGGAATATAAGAATGAAATGAACCAAAATCTAAGAAACATTTTGCGATGCAAAGAAGTTATGGGCAAAATTATACATATATATGCTTTTATTTTGTAAATTCACTACTTATTTTTTCTAAAAAAACTTATAAATGAAAAAATAACCAAAAATAAAAATAATTTTAATGCTGAAAGTTATATAACACAACATAAAACGCAAAGTTTCAAGCAACAAAATTTTTCACCAACAATAAAACTTTCGGTTCATTTCATTGAACCTACTATTTACAACACACTTTGAGAGTTTTATGTATTACCTCTGTTAATTTTTGAGATATCAAGTTAAAGGTGTAGAATTTTTATGCAAATTAAAATTTTGATAAAATTGAAGTGAAAGACTGAAACCTTAAGGGATGTGACGTAGAGACACGACAGATATTTCATGCGCGAAGCGCCCTTACATTTCCTGTGGCTGAGCCTCCAGTGCTGCTGACTTCTGGTGAGCAGCAACTGCTGTGCCGCCTGTATCTGGGACAGGGATGAGTCGGCGTGGTCCCTGGACTCGCCCATGTCCGAGATCGTGCTCACGGTGCTGATGCGGCGCGAGTAGTCGTAGTCGGCCGCCACGTGACCCAAGTCGCCTGGGATACCTTCCCCGGCAACGATGTCTCCGGACCTGGAACGGAGAAAATCGGAAGACATCACGAGTTGTTCCATATAAGAACAGCCGATATACAACACTGGTACTGGTTGCTATTGACAACAGCTAGAATCGAACTCGGGACCTTACTGTTCGTAGCCAGATAACATGACCACACGACTAAAAGCGGTCACCCATTCTTTAGGATTTTATCTGGCTTATCTAATGAGAGAAACAGCTCCATCTCTTGGGGAAACGCGAGAAAAAGGAATGGATCTTTTCTACTGGCACCAAATGGACAAGGATGTAGATTGGATCTACATCTATTTGGCACCAAATGAGCAAGGATTCGACCCTCCCCCACCCATTTAACTCTAACATTGTGCATGTAACTCTTAATTCCTCCCAATTGGAGCTACATAATTTTTACAGAAAATCCTTCAATTGGGATTCATTTGATTTTAATAAGTTTCCATATCATTTAACCGTCACTTATCAATTCTTAGCCAAATACCGGAGACGTCTTTATTTGCACAGATAAAGTGGAGAATGCAATAGCAGAGAAAACAGGCGATATGAAGATTCTTAGAACTTTCACAGCTGATGGCGCGTAGTATACCATCGTTCAGTGTATTTAAGGGCACTTTTCCATTATACCGTCCCAGGCGATAAAATCGCCAATAATGATGCAACCAGCGCCAAACGGAATATCGTCACTGGTAACCTTTTGCTGCCACATTTTTAAAGCAAGTCGCTGCTATTTTGTCACCTGCGCCAAGATGGCGACTGCGTGCTGTCGTTAAAATGTCTGCTTAACGAGATTTGTGCCGAAATAATGGAAAAGTACCCATTTATAATATTTGCTGGGGGAAGAGTTTCAAACCATTGCAGTTTAGGCTAGACAGAAGAAGTTAAAAAACACGAAATAACCAAATAATGATCGTGGAATCACAGAAAAGTTGCACTTAACCAAATAAACATTGCCAGTTTTAATGTATGTAGCATCACTCCATCGACTTTGATTGATTGGTGAATAAATTTTTTTAACCATGACGACTTAAAGCGTTTTGAAATTCTGATGCGTATTTTTACCTGATTTTGCATTGCTTGAAGATCTCAATATAATAGAAAGAATTTAATAAACATGTTACTGTTGGTAATAGCTAAGCTCGAACTCGTAACCTTTGGGTTCGTAGCCAGATAGAATGACCACAAGACTAAAAGCGATCATTCAATGTTGAGGAGGCTATCTGGCTTATAAAACTTCCACTACAATTCTTAGTTTATTTTGAATCATTTCTCTGATTGAATGGAATTTTTTCGATGATACACCAAGCCCTTCCAAGGACGTTTTTAACGGTGATAACTTCTTCGCTACACCAATCGGCCAAGAGAAACGCTGTATTCAATGAAGCAATCTGGAATTTGGGAGATATTTTGTTTACTTTTAACTGTTGCCACAAGAATTATATCCTTTCCGCCTACGTTAAGCATTTTATATATAAAGAGAAATCTTCATTTTGTAATTTTTTTTTCTTATTTCCCGTTCATGAAAGAATAGAAAATGAAGAGTACGACTTTTTGCAAAGACATTCTGTCAGTCACGGAAAAATTATTTCAGAATAAATGTGAAAACTGTATGATTGCTGACCACAAAATGAATTCAGTAATTTGAAAATTGCCTATGAGAAACATCAAGCAGCCAATATGATGGTCAATGAAATCATGATCAACCCAAATTTTGCGGAATTTTCGCGCTTCGATTTCGGCTTAACCAAGTTAGGCATTTTAGGATAATCCTGAATATAATTGTAATTTTCTACTTATGATACAAATAAAAGCAGTAGTGTTTCTGGATTATTTTTTTTTATCTTGTCTGCAACATCTGTTTTTAAATGCGAAATTATAATATGGAATCTTCTCTTATATGAAAGTTTGCTTATACCTATAATAAAGGACTTTATAATTGTTAGTTAAGCCTATAAAATATTATTTTCTGCACCCATTAAGGTGTATGTACACACTTAAAACTTCGAAAATCGTTCAAATTATTGAAAAATGTTTTATTGCTTCAAAATGTTCTCTGATCATTTAGCTTTCAAACAATATCAAAATGGTGTCAAAATTCGGAATATTTCTCGAATTACAACGATTTTTCTTGAGATATTATTACTAAAAACTTTAGTTTCGATTTTTCTAAACTTATTTTATAAAGAATGATATTTTCCTACAATGTTGCTTCATTCATTCATAACTTAGCAAGAAATTATCCAAATAAAATTACTTATGTGTCAAAATAATCTGTTTGAAACAGTGGATGTTTTGTGCCTCCATAAAAGTTATATTTATAGAAAAAAATTTAATAGCTATTTGAGAGTTAAAATGACAGAAAAAATCTCTCCTTTCCTATTCATCGTTGATGAAAAAAATGTTTAAAAAATTATATATTTTTATAACTTGTTGGAGCAGACAACATGAAAAATAATATTAGCCATCATTTCAGACTAGAATTTAGAGTCTGTACAAATTAGAATTTAAGATATCATATTTAAAAAAAATAGGTTTATTGGCTCATTAAATATTAATTAATCTATATAAATAAAAATGTTTGTATGTTTCTTATGAATTCTGAAACCATTCATCCAATGGCGATGAAACTTGGTCAGATTGTTTACAATTGCTGGATGGTTGTAGGGATAGTGCGATTATCTAAAATAAAAATCGAATCTCACTCGCATCTATTTACCAAGGATTCATCTCCCAATAACTCGCCGAGGAGACAATAAATTCTGCAGAAATGTTAAATCCAAGTGAAAGGTTCATGTTTGGTAGCTATAATACGCAAATGTCATGTAAGTTATTTTCAGAGGTAACAACTTTATGACAGGATATGCGAGAAAGTTTTGGGGAAATCCACCCTGGGAGTTTTAAATATTAATTAAAATTTTGCGTTTATTGCAGTCACCACCAAAAATGTAGTAGTATAAATAATCTTGCCCCCTCTTCATTTTCAAAATTATCTTTTCAACTATGTTAACGATGTAATGGCTTAAATACATTTTCTATGTTTAATCCATTTTAAAATTAAAT